>CAJINU010000050.1:0-302775 GCA_905178165.1 Amoebophrya sp. A25
CCAGCCGTAGGCACGAGCCGGGCAGAGCCTCACACCAAACACCCCACAGAGGAGACGACAAAACAACCAGCCGTAGGCCGCATGAGCCGGGCAGAGCCTCACAGCAAACACTGCACAGAGGAGACGACAGAGCAAGCAGCTGTAGGCGTGAGCCGGCAGAGCCTCACACCAAAAGCCTCACGGCAAACATCTCACAGAGGAGACGACAAAGCAAGCAGCCGTAGGCGCGAGCTGGGCAGAGCCTCACACCAAACGCCTCGCAGAAGAGGCGACAAAACAGCCAGCCGTAGGCGCGAGCTGGGCAGAGCCTCACACCAAACACCTCACAGAGGAGACGACAAAACAGCCAGCCGCAGGCACAAGCCGGGCAGAGCCTCACACCAAACACCCCACAGAGGAGACGACAAAACAACCAGCCGTAGGCACGAGCCGGGCAGAGCCTCACAGCAAACACCTCACAGAGGAGACGACAAAACAGCCAGCCGTAGGCACGAGCCGGGCAGAGCCTCACACCAAACACCCCACAGAGGAGGCGACAAAACAGCCAGCCGTAGGCACGAGCCGGGCAGAGCCTCACAGCAAACACCTCACAGAGGAGACGACAGAGCAAGCAGCTGCAGGCGCGAGCCGGGCAGAGCCTCACACCAAACGCCTCGCAGAAGAGACGACAAAACAACCAGCCGTAGGCATGAGCCGGGCAGAGCCTCACACCAAACACCTCACAGAGGAGACGACAAAACGGCCAGCCGTAGGCACGAGCCGGGCAGAGCCTCACACCAAACACCCCACAGAGGAGACGACAAAACAACCAGCCGCAGGCACGAGCCGGGCAGAGCCTCACAGCAAACACCTCACAGAGGAGACGACAGAGCGAGCAGCTGTAGGCGTGAGCCGGGCAGAGCCTCACACCAAACACCTCGCAGAGGAGATCACAGAACAGCCAGCCGGGGGCACGAGCTGGGCAGAGCTTCACACCAGACACCCCACAGAGGAGACGACAAAACAACCAGCCGCGTGCACGAGCCGGGCAGTTCCTCACACCAAACACCTTACAGAGGAGACGACAAAGCGACCAGCTGTAGGCATGAGCCGGGCAGAGCCTCACACCAAACACCTCACAGAGGAGACGACAAAACAACCAGCCACAGGCACGAGCCGGGGGGGCAGAGCCTCACACCAAACACCCCACAGAGGAGACGACAAAACAACCAGCCGCAGGCACGAGCTGGGCAGAGCCTCACACCAAACACCTCACAGAGGAGACGACAAAACAGCCAGCCGTAGGCACGAGCCGGGCAGAGGCCCGCACCAAGCACCCCACAGAGGAGACGACAAAACAAACAGCCGCAGGCACGAGCCGGGCAGAGCTTCACACCAAACACCCCACAGAGGAGACGACAAAACAGCCAGCCGTAGGCACGAGCCGGGCAGAGCCTCCCACCGGCCAAACACCTCGCAGAGGAGACGACAAAACAACCAGCCGGAGTCACGAGCCGGGCAGAGCTTCGCACCAAACACCTTGCAGAGGAGAAGAGAAAACAACCAGCCGCAGGCACGAGCCGGGCAGAGCCTCGCACCAAACGCCCCACAGAGGAGACGGCGAAGCAATCAGCTGAGGGCGTGAGTCGTCACGTACCGGCTCGACGACTTGGCCGCGATTTTTTTCAAAGTTTCGCGCGGAGGCATGCGCTTGCTGGCGAGGGCGGTCGAAGTGCCAGCGCTCTTCGAGGTGTCTCGAATGCAAAGGGTAAGGGATGTCGGCTGCAGCGGTTTGAACACGACCCACACCAGCAACGTTTTGCCAATAGCCTGCGTGCCTCGCACGGTAGAGGTGTTGCGCATGAAATTCAACGAAGCGGAGCCGGCAGCTGTAGTCAAAACGCGCTCGAAAAAGTAGAAGACGCGGCAGGCGTAAACGTAGAGTGCTGCAGCAAAGGGCACAGGTGGATTACCCGCAAATTGCTCGTCGCGTCGAAGATACGCTTGCAAAAGGAAGCGAGGGCTCGGCAATACGAGCGTGGGTTGCTTCAACAAGGAACGACATCCAGACACATGAAACCGCAGAAACTAGAGCATGTTCTGCGCAGGCAGTTTGAGGAGGCCCAGCTCCGACTTGAACTCAATTTTCGTGCAACACGGGAGAAAGTATGAACAGACTGCTGATGGTGCTCGAAGTTGAAACGGCTAAAGTATGTAATGATAACGAAGAAACATTTTAAGTATAAATTTGCATCTTCTGGGAGACTCGGACGCGCATTACTTGAGATGTGCCTTGGGTTCTTTGGTTTCGAGACGACGAGAGTTCGAGTTTGAAACTCGGACTCTCGAAAAAGTAGCTTTTTATCACCTTCAATTTAAATTCATTTTCTGACCGAGAGCTTTTCTGCTGAAGATCAGAATAGTTTGACTCCCACTCCAATTTTGTGTGTCACCTACAACTTGTAGGATTGTGCTATATCATCAAGTAGGTGCTTAATGTGTATTGAAGTGCTTTCTGAAAGTTTTAGAATACTAAGTGATATCAACTTTTTTAGAAGTGTTGGGACATTTTATGTCCAAGATTCGTATCTCAGCACTGAGCTTCAGCGCTCCTGAAAATTATAGTTATACATAGTTGATAGCTTAACACTGGATCACTCTGCATTGCGTCACTTATAGTGTAGACTTGCAATATGTACTAGCTTGGAGCGTCCGATAACATCCCTCCCACTAGGATCCCCCTCCTCCCCAAAGTAAGAAACTAAGCAGGGCAAAGATGTAAGCGATAAGCGTTTTCAAATTTCGAAAATTTTCCACGTTTTGCCATCGTTTTGGGATTGGATCTCGTGCGTTTGAAGTCAAGGGCTAAGATCCCAAAGCTTTTCGACTTTCAGCCCTTTCGCTGAAATTAAATGCCTTGGCTTCGCGTTTTTCAAATTTCGAAAATTCTCCACGTTTTGTTGTCGTTTTGGGATTGAATTTTGTGCGTTTGAAGCGCTAAAGTCCCTAAGTTTTTGACTTTCAGCCCTTTCCCTGAGGTTCAGTCTCTTGGCTTTGCATTTTTCCAATTTCGAAAATTTTCCGCATTTTGCCGCCGTTTTGGGATTGAATTCTGTGCGTTTGAAGTACTAAGATCCCAAAATTTTTGATTTTAAGCCCTCTCCCTGAGATTCAACCTCTTGGCTTCGCGTTTTTCCAATTTCAATAATTTTCCACGTTTTTCGTCGTTTTGGGAGTGAATCCCGTGGGTCTGAAGCGCTAAGGCCCCAAAGCTTTTGACTTTAAGCCCTTTCCCCCGAAATTCAATGCCTTGGCTTCGCGTTTTTCAAATTTCGAAAATTTTCCACATTTTGTCGTCGTTTTGAGATTGAGTCGCATGAGTTTGAAGCGTTAAGATCCCAAAGTTTTTGACTTTAAGCCCTTTCAACTTTTGACTTTAAGTCCTTTCCCCCGAAATTCAATTCCATGGCTTCATGGTTTCGCGGTTTCCTGGTCTCTTGGTTTCCTGGTCTCTTGGTTTCAGGGTTTCATGGGTTCGTGGGTTCGTTCGTGGGTTCATAGGTTTGGGGTTTGTTTGTTTTTGTGTCGGAGGTTTTGGGTTCGGGTGTTGGAGGTTTTGGTTTTGGGTGTTGGAGGTTGAGGTTTCCGAAGGGAAGTGTTTGCAAAGTTTTATTGCTCTTAATATTGGTTAGAGTTCTTAGTTTTGCATAGTTCATCAATCCAGTTGTTTCATGCCCGTTATTCTCCATTTTTTGGTCGTTCTTTGAAGTGGGTAACCCTACGACATGCTCCTCTCATATTCGGGCGCCAGTGCGTAGAAGAAGCTTGCACGACTGCAAACGCAGCTGGCTGCGGAGAGCAAGCAGCGAGCAAAAGAGGAGAGAAGCCTGCGACAGGAGAAGAATAAAGCTACCGAAACTGCACGAAGAGAACTGTTATGGTACGCGACGGGACCAGTCAAGGCGCAAGCCAACGAGGATCCGTTGGTAAACCTGATGTTTGTCGAAGTCTTATCCCTCGTGATAGGAGGGCTTGGCGTATGGTCGAGAAACAGCACTAGAGCGGCGTATTCATGATGTCGAAAGCAATATAATGCTGTTCGGTATGGTATTGTACTTACGGCTCCTCTTGCTCGTTTTCTTCATCGGTTTCATGAAGTTGTTGAAGAATACATGTTGATTCGAAGTTGCCGCTGCGACTTTCGCGCGACGCACAAGAGCGTCATGGTCTGGAGGTACGCGCAGAGGACACGGGGAGGGTGCTGTGTGAGCACTTGCACACTTGATGAACGCTGAAGTGGCTGCGAACGAGACGTACCAGCAAGCCCAAGGGAAAACTCCTTCCACCACAAGAAGGACGCTTACTAGAGATACAATCATGACAGTAGCGAAACTGATCGCAAAATAATGAGTCCTGCTGGTGGTAGAGACTAGAAGTTATGATCTTTAAGGATGTGCTGGATCTTGATAGCAGCGAGCGCCCGCAGCAATAGCACGGCCAAGCGTCAGCGTTAGAGTGGTGAAGTTCGTAGATGAAGGCACGAAGCCGAAGACATTGTGGCTCATACACTCTTCTACAACAGGCTGGGCCCGTAGTGCCGTCTTTATTTTTCCTTGGGATATTTTCTTGCTTCTTCGTGTTGCTTTGATGATCTCTCTTGTTTTGATTACCTGCCCGCCCTTTGCCCTGGTCTCGCTGCGCCGCTTCCTTGCGTCGTGGCCAGCGAGATATGCTCATAGACAAACCAATCATATTCGATCATCGTGGTGTAGGTGTCCTACAGTCGCAAATAAAGGATGGAAACGAGATCATGATGATGTACACTTTTTGCTTTGCACACTTACCGACGCGTGCACCAAGTGACCAGAAAATAACTACGACACGAACACGATGTAAATCCCGCTTGTTGCATGACTGCTACAGCTTTAGGGCCTTTTCTCGCTTGCTCCTGGTGCATGGAGTCTGGGTGTCGTTGTGGGTTGCAGACGGTATTCTCTGGTATGTTCGGCATGCTGTCCGCACAACCCAGCTTTGCTTCGAACGCACTTCATCAGAATGCCTCCGCTGCAGCATTGGGAGGATGCGGAATCGATCGAATGAAGAGACAGCTGCTGTCGCAGAGCTACGATTGCGGCCCAATTTCGAATCCGGGAAATGCTCCATCAAATAAAAAAATGGTTTCCGACTTACTACAGTGTGCTGTGAAGCCGTGCGTGTGCCAGATGAAACACTATTAATTTAAGGATGTGTTGATCAACTAGAATAACAATGATCAAACGAATTCTATCGAACCGCCCGACCGTTTTCTAGAGCGGACGAGGAAGTCATGCGGCATTTTCTCTCGGCACCTAGCCGACGATCGAAGGCGCCGACTCTGGAGCAGAAAAGACGTCAAAACTCACTGGATATTTGCCAGTACGATGATATTTTCGTTTCTGCGCCGACACTTTTTTTATGAGATAATTGGATGCGTCTTACCGATGATGTGATTGCGGCGGGCGACGAGCAGAAGGGCAGCGAAGACTGAACACCTCTTTTTTCTAGAATGCTACCGCCGTTTAACCTCTGTGTGCATCTGCTTGTAAGTTGGCTAGTCTTCGATACAGGTCGTGATCCTGCCCGACAAATTATTTGTAGTACCATGCATCGGTTGTAATATTAATTTTCGTTGTGATGTATCCAGGCTGATTTCACCATAATTATTACTACCATTCTCGATTTTAGGTATCTTTCAAACGTTTTGTTAATCTTGATCTTTTTATTGATGGTTATCATTCGTGACATTCCAAATTGTGCAAGTGGATGTAAACGTAACAATTTCGAAATTAATATGATCAATATTGTTAGATACAGATGATTGAGTTTGTAGCTTCCTTGAAATTTTTTAATTTGTTCACTCTTTCTGAGCAGTTTTTAATTTCACAGTCAGTGGTTTAACTAAGTGCATCCATTTTGATTTTCAGCATAGTGACTTTTACCATCTACAAAATTGGCCAGTGTTATATACAGGTATCCTAATCATGATCTGGCTTGGCATGTACTAATTTGAGATGGTCGCATCTTGATCGTCGCTTGTCTCAGACTGACACTACCAAATACTAATGAGGATGTTTTCCTAGCAATATACTCTATTTGATTTTTACTACCACATTTTTGTTGGTTACTTCTTATTAGATTCCAAAGTCTATGATTAAATCTTTTGATTTTGTTTCATTTTATTCTGTTTTTGTAAATAGGTAGGCGTACCCAAATACTCTTGATGTTGGAAGCCAAAGTAAATTTGGCAGCTTATTTCGAATGACGTTCGTATGTATGAGCTTTATGATGTTCGTATGCATGATGAATATTTATGCTCTTTTTTAGATACAGACTGACAGAAGGCGCTAGATGACCGCTAAAAGATCATCAACAACCTCCGCCTTGGTTTTCCACGTCGACTTTCCCGTGATGCTCTTCACGTGCAGGAGATTCGCAAGCGTCATGAGGACCTTGCAGGGAACATCTCCGCATCCGGGTTTCTGCTCCTTGATCTGAATTGAGATGGATTGGCTGTGATACAGAGAAAGACGCGAAAAAAAACGCGGACGGTCAAGAGTTTAGGTTTACGGGTCGAGGAGAGTTATTTCATAGGCATATGTTTAGGGGTCGAAGAGAATAGGAAGAGAAGCAAGTACCTCCCTCAAGGCAGCGCGCAAGGCGCTTTTTTTTTTCGTGTTGAAATGCTTCAGGACAATGTTCTTGACCCTCACTTGCTGGTTGTCAAACCAGCTGCGATCTCCCATCGCTTGAGCTTTTTTGTTGATTAGAGATGGGTAGTGTAGATAAGAAAAATATTGATATTAGTGTAAGCCTACTACGTTGTAGACAGTGTTAGGTCACTTCTCTTCTGGCTCTTATTTTTTATTAGAAAAAGACATCTAGTATAAGAGAGCCAGGGGGGCTAAGGCTAGGCTAGCTACTTCGTGTAAGTCTTCGCGTAGGTGGTGAGTAATTAGTACTGCTCTAACATTTACTCACAAGCTACCTCGTGCATTTACTCTGCCTAGCATGAGGTGATACAGTATCAGGGCAAGGGATTATCTGGGAATGGGAATCGAGCGAATTATCGCTCATAAAGAAAGAATGATAGAAGATGACAAGTGAAATTTTACAAGAAGTATTCACAGACACGGCCTTGCTAATGATTAACAGTTAAAAGCCACATTGTGTTTAATATATTAGTCAGATATGTAGATTAGATAAGTGATAGACCACCACTAGCGGTGTTAGTACACCAAGATTGATTTTAATGGCCCTTCGTTTTGTTTTTGAGAGATGGGAGCACCCGTGATTTTTTAAATATTGGTCAGCACCCCATTAGGCGAAAAAATTGTCGTGGCCATAAGATGTCGTGTTGGGTCTTGTTGTTCTTACGGATCTTCTGATCCATGCTTTTGTTCACCTTCCGAAGCTTTTGTTCCACGTTTTTGTTGATATTATTCGACTCCATTTGGTTGATATTCGACTCCATCTGTCTGATTTTCGACTCCATCTGTTGCAGTTTTTCATTCATTCGTTCCTCAAGGCGCAGGATTAGAGATGGCCCGAGCCTGACTGTGATTCAGACTTCATACTACTAAAAAAGGAGGTGGGCGGGAGGTTCTGCAAAAGCAGTGATAGGCCTAGTAGAATAAGCGGGTCCTAAACTAAGTAGATGCGCCTGCCGTGGTCAAGTTCGTAATCAATGTGTGTGAGATTTTTATGTAGTGCAGCTTTGCATTTGTGTTTTTTCCTAGGTATGCCTAGAGGTTGCGCTACAGCTATCTTTACTTGAGATTGGGAAAGTAGTTACAGCATGACTTAACTTTTCCAGTCTATCATCTCGCTGTTCCGCCCAGGCGGTTGCCAGCGATACCGCCGAAGCGGCTGTGGTGAGTGCTGGGGTGCCTAATGTTGCCGTTGCTGCGACGGCGACAGTGCCGCACACAACTGTTTGGGCTTTGTGGAAAGCCGATGCTGACATTTTTTCAAGGAAAGCTAACAGGCTATTTATTTTTATTATAAGTCGCTGGACCTACTACACCTCTGATTATTATTTGCAAAAAGCGCAAAAGCTAAATCACGATCTGCTTTTCTTCTTTTTTTGGAATCCTAGAGAGGAATCCTATGATTTTGAGTTGTTTCTGAGAAAATGGGTACTTCCTCGCATACAACAATAGATCCTGCTGCAGTAGATTGATAGAGATAGTAGATTTAGGAGATTATAATTACGAGAATGCAGGCAAGATTAAGTGAAAAATATCAATTGAAAGTGTGGGGTCTTGCATTCGATGCTTCCAGCGAGGACCAGGCGGACACCGACGTCACGAGCAGAGCACCAAGCTGAGGGTAAAGGCCAGGGATTCACGCGGGCTACAGATGGTTATCAAATGAAATGACAGGCTCCTGAGAAACCTCTGGCATGCACACGGCACCAGGTGGCGCCGTGTCAACGCAAGAAGCATCTTAAGTTGTCAATTCATCTGGATCCCTGCCGTCGCCCGTGGTCATCCCTGGCCTTACATGTCATCGCTTGGTCGCTCGCAGTTGACGCCGATTATGATCGTCTGATCTACCCTGGAAAACAAAAGCAACTAGCGAGTTAAATTAACGAGAAAAATGAAGTTCAAGTTTTAGCTTGATTTCGAATTTTGAATGCAAGTAACGTGGTTTCACTCGTGAGAATCTCCTACTCTGGTCCTGATTCAGATACGCAATCTCTCTCGCTGCTCGTAGATACAGATACAAGTGAGTCTCTCGTCGTCTCCGCAAGCTTTGTGAATATAGAAAGCAATATCTCTCCTCGTCGATCATAGAGATGAGCCCGTAAATATAATTCACTTCTCTCTAGATTGAGTATCCAGATACCGTCGCAATTACAGATGCAAACTCATGTTCTCTCTCGTCATCACATCACGCAGTTAACTTTCTCCTTATAATTCTTTCTCTCTTTCTTTCAATCATGACCTTATTTTTCTTTCAGAAATTACCTCTACAGATGTAACATACTCTTACTCTTTCTCACTCCTGCTCCCAAGGCAATGCCAGATCAGAAACTCAAGGCGAAACGCAACTCAAAGGACATTTGTTTTATGGGAAGATAAGTACTTGGATGCGTCTTACCGATGATGTGATTGCGGCGAGCGACGAGCAGAAGGGCAGTGAAGGCTGAACACCTCTTTTTTCTAGAATGCTACCGCCGTTTAACCTCTGTGTGCATCTGCTTGTAAGTTGGCTAGTCTTCAATACAGGTTGTGATCCTCCCCGACAAATTATTTGTAGTACCATCGGTTGTAATATTAATGTTGGTTGTGATGCTTCCAGCTTAATTTTCACCATAATTATTACTACCATTCTCGATTTTAGGTATCTTTCAAACGTTTTGTTAATCTTGATGTTTTTATTGATGGTTATCATTCGTGACATTCCAAATTGTGTAAGTAGATGTAAACGTAATAATTTCCAAATTAATATGATCAATAACAATATTGTTAGATACAGATGATTAAGTTTGTAGCTTCCTTGTAATTTTTTAATTTGTTCACAGTTTCTGAGCAGTTTTTAATTTCGCAGTCAGTGGTTTAACTAAGTGCATCCATTTTGATTTTCAGCGTAGTGACTTTTACCATCTGCGAAATTGGCCAGTGTTATATACAGGTATCCTAATCAAGATCTGGCTTAGCATGTAATAATTTGAGATGGTCGCATCTTGCTCGTCGCTTGTCTCAGACACTGCCAAATACTAATGAGGATGTTTTCCTAGCAATATACTCTATTTGATTTTTACTACCACATTTTTGTTGGTTACTTCTTATTAGATTCCAAAGTCTACGATTAAATCTTTTGATTTTGTTTCATTCTATTCTCTTTTTGTACATAGGTAGGCGGTACCCAACTGCTCTTGATGTTGGAATCCAAAGTAAATTTAACAGCTTATTTCGAATGACGTTCGTATGTATGAGCTTTAATTATGATGTTCGTATGCATGATGAATGTTTATGCTCTTTTTTAGATACAGACTGACAGAAGACGCTAAATGACCTCTAAAATATCTTCAACAACCTCCGCCTTGGTTTTCCACGTCGACTTCCCCGTGATGCTCTTCACGTGAAGACGATTCGCAAGCTCGATGAGGACCGTGTAGGGAACATCTCCGCGGAATCCGGGTTTCTGCTCCTTGATCTGAATTGAAAGGGATTGGCTGTGATACAGAGAAAAACGCGAAAAAAAGCGCGGACGGTTAAGAGCTTAGGTTTACGGGTCGAGGAGAGTTATTTCATAGGCATATGTTTAGGGGTCGAAGAGAATAGGAAGAGAAGCAAGTACCTTCCTCAAGGCAGCGCGCACGGCGCTTTTTTTTTTCGTGTTGAAATGCTTCAGGACAATGTTCTTGACCCTCACTTGTTGGTTGTCAAACCAGCTGTGATCTCCCATCGCTTGGGCTTTTTTGTTCATTAGAGATGGGTTGTGTTGTAGATATGAAGAAAAGTATTTGTATCTATTAGTGTAAGATTGCTACGTGGTCGTAGATAGGGTTAGGTAACACTATCTACGACGTAGGACGCTTACACCAGTGTTTTTCTTATCAACACATCCATAAAGCCAGGAAATGACCGCGCGTCTGTTTCTGCATTGTTTTTTGTACTTTTTTCTCCATTATTTTTGCGTTTTCGCTTAGCTGCGTCTTCATCTCCTCCCGCAGTTCGTGACGCAGCGCGTCAATTTTCCGATCCGTGTATGAGATCGCAATTCTTGCTTTAGAGCTCATTACCATCCATCTTGAGTTGCATCCTGATTCTTTTTCCTCCTCATGGGACAGCCTCAGGATGCGTCCGGAGATGGATCGGGGAAAGCCGTAACTGATGCGGCAAGCGTTGTGCTCACGGCTGGGACCCCTCCGAGAAGGGCTTGCCCAGCCACACCGACTGCGGCGCATGCGACACTCTTCACGTTTTCCATGATGAAGATTCCTTCTCCTCGCAACTGGACAACTGGACAGACAACGAAGATGCGGAACGCAATACTAGGACTCGCAAAGCAGGTGAGAATAAGTAACCAAAATGAAGCAGACGGAGGTATGATAAAATCCGGAAGACGCGGGAAGCGAAAATTGGAAGAAGTCCCTGTCATGTGAGGAGGTTAGTTAATCAGTGGGTTCATGCTTTTTCCAGCTTCTATGGTGCGTCAGTAGGTCTATTGCTCTGCGCGTCACGACTCAGATCTTTCTACAGACCAGCTATCCTCTCTTAATGGGTACTCGCATTCAAAAACTTGATATTTGGCTAGTTAAACTTAAAGTAGTAATAGATAGACAAGATGAGATTGAGATGAACAAGCATATTTATACATAGCGAAATCGAAAACAGCTATTCAAGATGTGACGAGCACTCGATGCTTCCAGCGAGGACCAGGCGGACACCGACGTCACGAGAAGGGCACCAAGCTGAGGGTAAAGGCCAGCGATTCACGCGGGCTACAGATGGTTATCAAATGAAGTGACAGGCTCCTGAGAAACCTCTGGCATGCACACGGCACCAGGTGGCGCCGTGTCAACGCAAGAAGCATCTCAAGTTGTCAATTCATTGGGCTACCTTCGGTAGCCCATCACGTTAAGGTAGCCCATGTTGTTCAGCCCTGGATTTTTATACCACTCTTTGGTCGCTCGCAGGTGATGCCGGTCACCGCCTGGCCTGCCCTGGAAATCTCGCATTTCTACGACTAGCAAGTTAAATTAACGAGAAAAAAGAATTCTTATGTTTATTTAGGCTTTTGAATGCGAGTACCGCTTTCCCCGCGAGACATTTCTACACCTACCCTCATCGATACAGATACCAATGTTGCGTCTCAGAAACAGACAGCAGTGTGTCCCTCCGAAAATTTCGTACAGATATAGGAATAAATCTCTCTCGTGCTCGTCGATAGAGATGTACCGCCCAAGCCATTGCTTTCTCATTTACTCGTAGGCTGATTATGCAGAACAGACATCCTTCGCTCTTCATTCTCGCTGGTACAGATATTGATGTTCTCTCTACTAATCACAAGTCATGCAATTTACTTTCTCATTAATTCACAATCATGGCTTTTCTCTATGATCAGAAATTATCTCCACAGATGTATTCCCTCTTCCACCTCGTCCTCTCAATCGAATGTCAGCGCAAACACAGATGAAAGACACTGGCAGCGCAAAGAACACGTGAGCAGCCTGGCTGTCTTGTGGTATGTGTTGTTTTTTTGTCTTTTAGAAAGAATGCATGTTGACAGAAATTTTTACTCTATTCTTGTAAATTGAATGAGTAGACGTGGTTACAGATACTGCGGAGATCATGTCAAGCAGCGAACAAGCCCGATAATTTGCGTCCCTGGTAAAGGTAATGGACGTCATGAACAACCATCCTCACATTGGTCCGACTAGTGTATTTCAATTTGATGTAGATACGTAGAAGCGAAGTTCATATTGCTTCGCCTGTCCTTGTCGCGTCACAGAGAGGTGTCGCTTGCGAAAAGCCACGATGCCGCACTTCCTGAGAAAGACGAACTCCTGGGAGCGCCTCGTACAGTGGCGCTGGTTTATCGCGAGGAGCATATGGTAGCAAGCCGACTGCAAATGCTGGGGACGTCGCAAGGAGAAAGCATTGACAGGTGGAGCAGGTAAAGCAGCCCAGGAATCAGCATGCTGTACTTAGTGTGGGTTGTAGTTGGAAGTTGTAGGAATAATTGTAACAGTGAAGAAACTCCTTGCCTAGTTGTATCACTTAGATTCAGGTTCTTGAACATGAGGAAGCACAGGCTCCTGCAGTGTACATCAGCGCCAACAAATCGCACAGTTGTATTGGTCATGCGGTGCGTCTTAGTGATGTTTACGTCTAGTAAGGTTGACAATGTTAATGTGGTCTTGTAGTCAGGAAGCATTAGCTTATGCTGGTATTACCTGTGCAAAATCCGAAACCATTACCTGCGAATCGTTTAAAGTCGTGATAGACTTGAAAATAGACGAATTTCAACAAAATTGAAAAATTTTGATTTTATTTCATTTTAATTGAATTTAAATTATATCCAGAGATAGTTCACAGCTACCATCAACAAGATTAATGAGACATCAGAAAGTTGAATTCTTATATTTTTCATGGACAGAGTGAGACAGACGACTCTCGTGATCTTCTGAGTAGACTTTTACTATGATTTTTTTAGGAGAAGGGTTGGGTTTTTGATATCCAGAATTTTTTACGAAAAAGTTTTTGATAATAAATATTCATGATTTTTTTTTGGACTGAAATTACAACATTTTGGAATATCGACGCACATACGAAAAATAAATTGATTCTCGAAATGCTTCACAATGTGACTTTGTAGGAATGAGAATAAGGATATACTTAAGAAATAAGCTATACTCAACTGTGTAGTATTGTTATTTTCATCCATTTATATAAAAGTAGGTCTTCTTCTGTTTTCGCTCCTTTTCTAAAACAACACTTAGGAACAGCTGAGAGCTGAAAGCTTCACAGCATCCCCAACGAGATCGTTAAATCAATGCCTTACACTCTGTGGCTTATTTAAAGTTATTTTCATCCATTATAAGAAGAACTGCTAAGCTTCTTCCACTATAGTACTTCTTTGCATGACAGCTACAGACTCCAAAGTATTACTTTCATCCAGTAAATTCAACTTCAAGCCAAAAAAACCTAAAATTTTGATTTTATGCATTTTTATTTAAATTTAAACCATATTAAAGCATTTGAAGTACCCCCTTGACTCTAGCATGTGTCCAAAGGGTTCCACTAATGGAAAAAGCGAAATTTTAAAAGTTTGATGATTTTGGTGTCCTTGGTTCAGGTCGAACTGTCGTGGCTGCCACTTGCCCAGCCTACGAGTCGACTGCAAGACGCCCGGTAGTGCCCCGCCTGAGCCCCAAGCGGAAAGCGCACCGCCGGGCGTGTTGTGGTCGATTCAGACCAGTGCCGCGAAAGTGTAGTGCGAAACCCAGTATATACTACTACTTCCTCAGCACCATCGGCGGCGATTGTGCCAACAACAAAATCACAACAAGCGCCAAAAATAGGAGGCAGTCCAGATGAGTGTTCCAGTCTCGTCGCATCGTATTTTTTACAATCAACTCTGTTTGCGCTTGTCTCTTTACAATCCTCGAGGCGTGCGAAAATCAGAAAAACTGCTCTTCTCCAAAAAACGCCAGAAATAAGACATTCTCAGCGTCTTCTTTCACTTTCGGTGCTGGATTCTATATCTACTTACACAACCTTTTCCCATACGTCTCCTGTATGTGGATCACAAATTCGCGGCAGCTCGATGAACTCGTCTTTGTTCGATCCGATTAGGAGGTAGTCGTGCTGATAGAAGAAGCACTGCTAGTGCTGTTACTGACGGTCCCAACCAAGCCTTTGTGCAACTCGAAATAGCGCACCATGATGAGAGAAGATATAAAGGAGTCACAATGATCATGACGGTTGAGTAGAAAAACAGTCGTGGCAGTCGTATCTGCGTAGTCCTTTCTACTTCTGGCATCGTCAAAGACTCGCTCTTCGCGTTGAGAAGATATATCGAGGGAGAGGCAAATGGATTTTCGAAAAAACTGCTATCTCCAAAGAGGCTTTTCCGTTTCATTAGATTAGGGTAGAAATCGGTCCTAGATACCAGAATATCACAAGGGAGTTCACTATTTTCTCAACCCCCCTTCTAATCGACATTTAGAAACAAGATAGAAGGACAAGCACGAGACCAATACCGGAATATAGAAATAAGACGTTCTTTCGAACATAAAAACATAAAGATGGCTGCTCTGGAGCTTCAAGAGAGCAGACCTATGGAGGAGGAGATGAATGAAACTCCTCCTAGTCGAAATTTCCAAGAAACGGACGTCCTCCAGCAGAGTTCCTCAGGCGAAAAGAAGGTCGAGAAATTCATCAACATCCTCAACTGTGCAGGCAATATACTCGCCAAAATCCCTGTGAGAAACGTATGTCGCAGAACTGAGGATATGAAAGTTGAAGAAGATATTCAAGATCAGAAAGAGAGCTCATCATCTTGCACCGGTACTAGTGCTCGTCAGGACAATTTCAGAGGCGATAGCGATAGGGTACTAGTAGCAAGCTCTGCAGTCAATTCGATTCTTAGTCGTTGCGGATTGCCTTCAATTAAGGACGAATGCCTGCAGATGAAGGAGGATCGTCGGTTGTCGGTGTCATCAGTGTCGACAGATGCGACTACCACGGCTGCAAGTGGCAACAATGATAAGCAAGATGCGATGAATGAGGAGGGCAACCACGAAGAGACAAAGGAGTTGTCAGCAGCTGATATCTGGATGCCTGCTTTGCGTGCGGTATTCAAGCGCTTTTTGTTGTGTGAATGTGCTGACGTGAATCGCGAGGTTTTGAATCTAGTACAAGACGAACTCACTCCCGACGTCACCAACTGGGTCGGTTATTCTCGGCGAACGATCTTTGAGAGCACTGCATTGGTAAAACGTGTGACGATTTCTACTCTGAGCGCGCGTCCGAGTCCGGCACAGAGACCAGCGATGCTGGCGGAACAGGGGAAGACTAGAGCTGGTGACGCGTCCTCGTCTAGGAGACAGCAGGTGAATGATCAGGAGGTAGTGGCTGCAGACATCGCTGGTGAAGGAGGGAACGCTGCTGACGCTCACCGGAACAACGATGCTGATGAAAAACAGGAACAAGACGAAAATCCGCTTCAGAATCAGAGTGAGACGAGTAGCGGCGTCGCAGATTCAGACGACGACTTTTTTTCTGCGCTCCTTCGAGACGAATCCAGTTCTAGTTCACAGGAGAAAAAGAACACGATCAGTTCTAGTGGTAGTGCTAATCAAAATATATCTTCTTCATCCTCAACAAAAACCACCGCATCATCTTCGCGTATGACCCTAGATAGCAATGGGTGTACACAGGAGGAGATCACGAACTGCAAATTACGCATCTACATCGAAAAGAGCAATCGCGCAGCTTGGCTAGAGTTCGCCTACGAGGTGGATGGTTGGCCGATGAAGAAAGAGAGGCCTTTGGCTTACAACAACAACGATATTCGAGCAGTGCGGATTGTGAAGATTATGGTGGAAGGACTGAATCAGGATCGATTGCGACAAATTTTTGAAGTTTTTTATTGACTTGTTGATCAACACCTTCTAGCTCCGGTCTGAAAAGAGTTTGATCTTCTCTTTGAGAATTTTTTGCTCCTGAACCTGATTTATTATTTGAACTCATTCCTGGTCTAAACAAAGCACCTCTTCTGCGACCGCTTTGGAGTTGGATTTGGTCACAGCACTCGGCTTCATGGGTCAGACGTGTCGTCCTCGGAAATTCGTCTTCTTTTTTTCCTGTGGGACTGACCGCGACGCTTTTCTCTCCACGCTGCAGTCTTTGCGGAGCTTTCGTTTCGGTCAAGAAGACGGCGTCCTAGTCGAACATCAATATCACGAGTGGAAGCTAAATGTGAATCAGAACGACGAAAGTCTCAGTGTCTGGGACCGTCGTGACGAACTATGCCGCATCGTCAAGAGCGAAGAAATTCATACACGGATGAAAGAGCTGGTATTGGAACGATCGAGCATTTTGCGGGAAGAGGAAATGTTTTTTTCGAAAAATTTAGTAGAAGGAGCAGAGCTGCTAGATCATGATCAGGAACTCAAGCATGAAACTGACGACATCGGAAAAGATAGGTTACACGAAGAGGCGATGTCCTTGTGGCGCAAGTTTGATCTTTTCGAAGGTCTACTAGCCAATTTACGGAATGTGGACTTGATGCCGGCTGAGGAATTCGGCTGCATGGCTGTTGATGGCGCCGAAGACGAAGGAGAAGCAGAAATGATAGTGGAAAACTTCTATGCAATCGTACCAATTATTGATGGAGGTAGTGTTTGAAAAAATGACTATTCAATTTTGCAAGTGAAATGTAAGGCTGTAGTTCATGTTTGTTTTTTGGGTAGTGAATTTCTTACCCTTACGTGTAGTTTTGGCAATCATTTTTGCAATGTCGTACTTGATAAGCTGAAGCTACTGGTGGGCATGGGCTAGACGTACATTATAAGAACTTTTTTTTGAGAGTCCAACTATGCCGCCATATGATGCATGTAAGATTAAGATGCGAGCTTTTTTTCTACGGATAGGAGTATGAATATGATCTTGATCTTTTTCAACGAATATGAATGAAGTAAGTACTTGCTTGATAGTAGAACAAGATAGCTGTAAGAAGTCTAAGAAAGAAAGTCGTAACAAAGAATATCGCGTTCAGTGCAAGTCAGAAATACCTTTGGTAATGGTAGCATTATACTTGTGGAAATTCGGATATATACCAAGTTCTTTTATCTATCGGATTGAGTAGACGGTCGAGGATAGGAGTTACAGGTCGTTGAATCAATGATATTCGTGAGCTACAGCATGTTGATTTCTCTCATCGAGAAGATGTTTGCTCATTTTTGTCTTTTTGCAGTACTAGTTTTAGTTATACTGGACTAGTAGTTCTTGGCCTCTAAGTATATTCGAAGAATGTAGTTGCAATCGAGCAGGTGATAAATGAGTTCATGGGTAGCTAAGCTGGGTCAGGGTCTCGTTGGGTCTGATTCTACAAAGAAAATAGAGTTAGACGTATTTTTGTGTGGCTCAGCTAGCTGTTATTTGCGAATTGTGTACTTATGTGTGAAAGCTAAAAGGATGAACAGAGAAACTTGCAGCTCAGATAGGTCCATCTGGTTAGTTGGCAACAAGGGTAAACAAAGAAGCTGGAGGCAGTTTCGCGTTTCTCTTGGCCGGCATCTGATTATGGTTGAGGTGGTGGCATTTTTACTTTACACGCCATTCCTCAATTGCATCGATTCTCGTCTTTCTCATTCTCTTTGCTTCATACAATCAACTTCATGCTCATGTTCTTGTTGTTTATTCTCCAGAAAAGTAGGCATAGAATCGTTTGTCGCTTTCATGTGACTCTTTCAGATGGGAAGAAACTATGTACTTAGACTAATAGCAGCTGCATCCCCGAAGGCTAGTCATGTCTAAGTTACGCCCCGCGTCGAGCTACAAGCGGCAGACGAGGCATACGCTGCGGATCTGGGTGCAATTGCCACAGCATTTGGAAAAGGCGCATGAGAATAGGTTGACTCTGGGAAAACAAGGGGAATTCCAAACCCGAAGAATCATCTTCCTGATGGAAGATGTCGCAACTGCACTAGTTTGTCATGCGAATCAGAGGGAGCCGACGATGTGATCAACAACTACAGGAAGAAATTTGATAAGGTGCCGACTAGACTTCCCAGCTAAAGACTGTGAAAATTTCACCAAACAAGAATATCATGCCATGCACATTTAGATAGCGCACTGCGATACAGACTGCTTTCATAGTCCTCCGATAAGATGCTTCTGTAAACGATGAGGTGCTCCACAATTTCCTTCATGGACGAAATGTTCAAGTAGTTTCGAAGTCGGTCTGTTCTATGTCTTTGCACGTCGGTCTTTGTGGGTCGATCTTCTTGGTAGTCGCGAAAACGTACTTTTTTTTTCGGCAAAGCGTCGTTCGCGTTTGTTACAAAAAGGGTCGAGACAAAAAGGAAAGGCACGAGACTAAAGGCAGTTTTTTCGCATCCTGGTCGTTTCGTCTAAAAATCGACATCCTCCATCATCCCAGCATCCCAACATACAGCATATCGGACCCCGCCCTCCTCAGTACGTTTTACAAACAAAACGGTAGACCTCTGAGTTTGGATACTCAGTCGTCTTGTCGATTGTTTTTTGTGGGTTATTTTGATAGGCCACACGAAATAGAATATGTTGGTTACCTGGTGGCCTTAAGAGAGCAATTGTAATCCCTCTCAAAAACCTACTAGTTTAATCCCTTCTAAAAGAGCAGTTTGTCGTCGTGTATAAGTTTGTGTTTAAATAAGGTTCTTTTCACAAAAGTAATTGAAACTTAGCGCGCTGCGATATATAAGACATCTCGCAACCACGCCTCACGCTCGGCGCATTCCTTCCTCCATAATCTATCAAGAGTTAGAGATCCTTCATCTTCTTACTTTTCACTCTGTTCCACTCAATTTCACTTTTAGCGTGATCAAACCATGGGGCTGCCGCTGCTTATTTGTGGGGCTGTGCTCCAATTGGTGCACATCGTGAAGAGGAGCATGCATCAGGTGGAGCCGCCGACAGCCGGGACCACTCAGCTGCCGATGCTCAGCGCGATCGATACTGCAAATGTTGTTGCTGATGGGAATGTAACGGCTGCCGCTGTGGTTACTAGAACTGCGAGCGCAAGCTGCAGGGGTGAAAACGCGTCAACATCTGCAACGGCTGCGTCTCCATGCAATGCTAGCGGAAATGGCGCATGTTTGTCGCTGTTGGAGCGTGGTGACAGCGCTGGTGCTGCGTCTGCGATGCATGGTACGAACGGAGCGGCGAACAGAACTTCCAGTTTTAATTCTGCTGCAGGTATCAAGCCTAATCTGATGATCACTGAAGCTGACAACGTCGAGGTGGATCATGCCGTGCAGGTAACGAGTAACTACAATATTGCGAGCAAGAATACTAGTGATAATAGCACTGGTCGCACGGTGGATGTGATTGCGGAAGTAATCATGCCTGGCCCTCAGTTGGAAAGCGATGCTATTGCAGCAAACTGGACGGACAAGAACCACAACGAAGCCTGGGATTCTGAGGTAGAGAAGGCAGATCCTTTGACTGAAGAACAGCGTGAATTCTTTACGGAGGCTTTGAATATGGAGGCCAAGATGAATCCGGAGGCCTCGAAGCCGATGGCCACCCTGTTTGTGTCGACGACGGCAACCGAGGAAACGCAGGAGACGAAACCAGAAGCCAATATTTCCATGAATTTGGGAGGAAACTTAACGGCCTCTAGCGCAGCAGCAGCAAACCCAGTGCTGCAGAAAGCACTCGGGACAGACCCGAATGGCGTGATGAGCGTGGCTCTGTCGGTATTTGAGGAAATAGATATGTCACTGTTGTGCAGAAGTCTACGTAGTGATTTGGAGGAACATGAAATCTCTTTGTTTTTCTCCAATTGAAGAAAATTACCTTAAATATTATACTTAGTTCATCAACTACTTCCACATCCACCCACGTATAAAAACATGATCATCACAAGTACGACTTTCAACAATCATGTCACTATATCGGAAGAAGTCAACAACCTGATATCGTCACCTCTTTCTTAGTTGACGACGACGACCGCGACTGTGACAACGTCCATGGCCACTGAGACCTCGACGACGGTTAGGACGACAACGGTGATCGCAACGCCTGTGCCGCAAGAAGAAGAGGCCACTCGTACCTTCACTGGGACGAACGGCTCTGCAGTGAACTTCACGACAAGCGCCCAAGTCAGGGAGGCAATCGAAAAGGCAACTGCCGAAACCTATGTCGATTTGGGAGTCTCTCATGTGCAACCAATTACTTTCAGCACAGTGGATTTGGCCGCCGCTTCACCGAGCATGCTCATGCTACAAGAGGAAGAGAAGAGTACTATTTATTTTATCTACAAAGATTGCGATTTGGCGTCGCTCCCAAGAGATAAACCTCCTCGAACATGAGGGCGTTATACTTTGTGAATCTCCACTAGTGAAAGTGAACGATCTCTAGCTTTCAACGGAGCTAATCTCTAGCTTTTGTGACAACTACAACTTCCACACAGCCGCATCAGCTAATCTCTAGCATGTGACAACTACAACTTCCACACAGCCGCATCGACCGGATCGACGAGCAGGAGCATAGCGACGGCTTGCGCGCTTTGTTTGATAGCCGTTCTGGGTTCGTTTTTTTTTCATTTCGCTCTTGGGAAGTGCGAGGCAAGCAACCGAACGGGCGCGAAGCGTGAGGACATGATGACGCCGTCAAAGGGGTTGGCCAGTGCCGTCAGCGAGTGCGCTGTAGTGGATGACATGCAACAACATGAAAACTCAGAACGAGCAGACGAAGATCAACATCTCGTGTCTTCTGATGAAGAGGGTCGTGTTGTTGATGAAGAGGCGGATGAAGAAGAGAATCCAAACGCTCTTACCCCTGCTGACAAACATGCGGATGGTAAAGAGGACAACGAAAGCGTTTTTGAACAAGAGTCCTCGGAACACTCGTCGGCTGGCGAGGGAATGGCGAAGGATTATCTTCAAGCGGGAGGCGATAACGACAGCGATTCTGATGGAGAATTCCGTCAGGCTGGACAAGACGGGGAAGAAGCTGCTGCTGGTGCAAGTCAAGCGGAGGAAGATGCATACGCTATGGACCACGCCGAATCTTCTCCGATGAACAATAAGATCTACGATAGCAATCACGACGAAGATGAAGTGGAGTCTGCTTCTCCTGGGGATTCTCCATCGCCTACGGATTCTCTCTCTCCTGTGGATGAAGAACAAGAGATATACGAGGCTTGGGCGCCCCACCTGTTTGAAATGGATGAAGGCTCAAGTTCAACTACTACGGGCGAAGTGAATGCTTTGCCTTCTTGTAGAGCCTCCAAAGACGGGAGTAAATCT
This sequence comes from Amoebophrya sp. A25, assembly GCA_905178165.1. Taxonomy (NCBI): domain Eukaryota; class Dinophyceae; order Syndiniales; family Amoebophryaceae; genus Amoebophrya; species Amoebophrya sp. A25. The sequence continues at coordinate 21,494 of CAJINU010000050.1, forward strand.
ACTTGCGAAACCACAGCCGCGGCATCGTCGCCTTGTCCTACTACAGATGACGAAGAGCCACAGTCTCTGGTGCCGCCGTATCCTGCAGATGGAGTGCTGCCTGTGGGCTCTTTTCTGCCCTTCCAGCAGGACGCGCCACTGGCTACAGCCACCGGGGGAGGCGCAGAAGCAGACGGCCGGGCCCAGGAGGTCGCTGCGCAGGTGGTTCACAGCATGTTCTTCAAAAAAGCGCGACAAGGCTCATCGTCTAGTAGTGTACTAACTAAACCCATCTTGGACGCGCCTCCTGCCCTGAGGACTGGGACTTTGGCGGTTCCTTTCTCTCTGGTCTCACCTGCGCAGCTGGAAGACTTGCTCAATGCTGTCGGGCGCATATTTCTAGCCGAGGGCATTGTCGTGAAGCCTGTGCACTCCCTGCCAACGAAGGTCTTCGGGAGCCTTCACGGACAGTTGGTCGATCTGCTTACTTTTTTCCAGAGTTTCGGGTTTCCGCACTTGAGCCTTGAGTTAGGCGACCTAAGCTACACACACTACGTCTTCCTTGGCGACTACGTGGATCGTGGAGCGCAGAGTCTAGAACTTCTCACTTTGTTATTCGCGTTGAAGTTGCAGGCGCCAGAACGGGTCACGTTGCTGCGCGGACACCACGAAAACAGACACGTGAATGCGCATCTCGGGTTTCGCCAGGAGTGCGAAGCGCGTTTGCCCCCTGGCGATGGGGCTCGGCTCTACGACATGATCAACCGTACATTTGAGTTGATGCCACTCGCATGTCAACTCCGGAGTGGCTTTCTCTGCTTGCCAAATGGGTTGCCAAGACTCCTTGACCATGAACTACGAGAACACAGAACTTCTGCTGCTGGTTTGCGAAGCTTGACGCATTTGGAATCTCTGATGGGGACGAAGCCTGTCATCGTCCCGCGCCCACAAGCTCTGCACTCAGGCGACGACTTGAGCGAAAGCGAATTGTTTCTCGTCCGCTACTTCTATCCGCATTTATCCGAGGTGTCTGGCAGTAGTGAGAAGAGCGGGTCCACAGAGGAATTTCTTCGAGAGAGTGGTGGGCTCTGTGCGGTGATCACCAGCAGGCGGATACCCGAAGGCGGTGCTGCGCTAGCTCCCCTTTCTATTGCTGAAGCAGAAGATGGCAGGGGAACACAGAGGGACCAGTCATCTTCTGAAGGAGACAGGCAAGAAGAGAAGGCAGACCCCAGTCGTCTAAATGAAATCAGCTTGGTGAGCTGTGCTGATGTCGGTGGACTGACGCGAAATCGAGCGGCTATGCTCCAAATAGTCTGCGATAGCAAGATGAACACTCATCGAGTCGTCATAAGGCGCGTTGCGAGTGGCCCCTCGTCAGTCGCATGGGAGCTTTTTGTAGAGCTATTTTGTGGCGGATCTGTTGCTCTAGGTCTAGGTGTCAGCGAAAATCCTGAAGGGGAGGAGGAGAATGGAGTGAGTAGAACAGCAGAATCGCATAAGGAAATGCGACACCTTGTGTGCGCAGTCCCGGAGACCTGCGCTCAGTTCTCTCGATGGCCAGCGCAGCCCATGGCGCTGACTCCTCGTCGAGTAGTGCACAGCGCACATTCTTCTTCAGAAGACACATTGTGTGTAGAGTTGCTCTATCCGATAGATGGTTCTGCGCCATTCACTAGAACAGACAGGCTGAAGCCTGCCGCTGTGATGGCACTAGATACGGCGGACCGGGTGGATATTGCCAGCCTGAATCCCCTACTTTTGCGGACGCATAGCACTGGCATGCCACGAGGAGCAGAAGATGCTGGCACAGGTCCGCTTCAACCACGAGTGTGGGGGAAGGCTCTTTCAGTGTTTGACTCGCTCGTCTCGTACAACGGCGAGTCCCTCCTATCTGTGAGTGAGCACGCAGTGGTGGATTGGCTTACAGAGAGGACACAAGGAGATACGTCGTTGGGCGCGACGGCAGCGGTGCGATCGGGAACGCTAGCGCGCTGGGTCCGAAGCTTTCTCGTATTCCACAGGAGTAGCACAGAGGCAACAAATTCGCAGATCACTGCAGCCGACTTCTTGTGGGGCATAGTCGCGAGCAGCGGCTCCGTCTCCCTGAGCGAGGAATCCTTGGCGACACGCTTTAGCAACTACGCAGTGTTCGCGCGTGCGGCAGTCGTACTGCAACTCCGCGCCGACGAGGGTGTATCAGACTGGGACGATGGTGGCGCACTTTTAGAACATAGCGCGACACGCTACGGAAGTGCAGATGCTCTTGACTTTTTCCGTGACATATTTTCCCATTTTTTGTGAACGATGGATAAGTAGTAAGTACTCAAACTCAAGACTCGCATCATCAAAAGACATCGACTTGTTTTTTCATCAAAAATCTCGACACCAAACACAATGTTGCGTAACGATGTCATCAAAAGATGAAACTGTGAACTTTTCTTTTTGCTCTGGGCGCGAATGATGTAAAGTTCTTTGTTGATGTAAAGAAAGGGTTCTAAAGTTAATGTAAATAGTTTGGACAGAACTGCAAGATAAGTAAAAGGCTAGCTACGATGAAAAAGAAAGTTAGAGTAAATAGTTGGAAGTCAGGTTTTCTCATGCACAGTTGAACTCTTAACTTTATGGAAGTTCAAGTGATTCCTTTCACGTGAGCCCTTATTGAGCTTTTTTTTTCTCTCCTCTCTCGTTGGTTCGCAAGTGAACTATCTACTCTTCTGCTGGTCTTGTCACATCGATTCATCTCGCGTGTAGGTGCCATGTGCCTATTATGGATGCACAGAATAAGCAAGTTATGTATATCAAGCTTCTAGCTGTTGTCAATTCTAGAAAGGAAGTTATGAATTTTGTATGTAATCAAAAGATGAAACTGTGAACTTTTCTTTTTGCTCTGGGCGCGAATGATGTAAAGTTCTTTGTTGATGTAAAGAAAGGGTTCTAAAGTTAATGTAAAGTTTGGACAGAACTACAAGATAAGTAAAAGGCTAGCTACGATGAAAAAGAAAGTTAGAGTAACTAGTTGGAAGTCAGGTTTTCTCATGCACAGTTGAACTCTTAATTTTTTGGAATAGAAAGTGATTCCTTTCACGTCAGCCCTTATTGAACTTTTCTTTTCTCTCCTCTCTCGTTGGTTCGCAAGTGAACTATCTACTCTTCTGCTGGTCTTGTCACATCGATTCATCTCGCGTGTAGGTGCCATATGCCCATTAATGGTGCACAGAATAGAGTAGTTAAATGTATATCAATCTTCTATTCTAGGGAGAATGTTATGACTTCTAGCACGCAAGTGAACTGTTGCTATCAATCGTGTTGCTGGTGGCAGCGTGAATGTCTATGAGGATGAACGCCTTCTACTCAGGTTGTCAGAGAGCCAATAGGTAAGCTCAAAGAAACCAAATTTTGAAAAATGAAAATCATGTCGAAATAGCATATAAAAATAAGATGAAACGGAAAAGCAGGTGCTCACCAACAGTGTCGTGTTCTAGTTATTGTGATTTTGTCGCGGACTTCGCAAGTTTGATCGAAGTGAAGCGCTTTTTGTTGAGCTCATCTTTTTTGAATTTCATACAGCTTTGCACGATGTATGATCATGGAAAGTCAGATTTCTATGCTCTTCTGTTTTATTTTCCTGCGAAAATAGCAGAGATAAAACTAATATAATGCGACAGAATAGAATAAGAACACGCCATGCATTCTACATTATATAACGGACTAGTAAAAACTGGCATATCCTGACTTGATCAAGATGAGAGGTTTTTCATGAACAAATTAGATTATCCTCCTCATGAGAAGAATAAAAAATGACGGCAGATCATGCTCTTGCTAGAGAACAGACAGGTTCTACGGCCTCGACTGGGTCTACGGCTGGGACTGGCTTCATGTCTATCTTGGCGAAGCGGGTGACAACTTTTGCCGAGAGTGTTGAACAACTTGAAGTCCTCTGGCAAGGGATTCTTCGACTACCTTTTTCCGAAAGCGGGGATTCACGATGTTTAAGGTTGACTACTTCGTTGTGACAGAACTACTTTTTTTTGCTATAATTTTCAATTCGCTCTCACCTCACAGTACTAAGGTTTTTTAGTATGTACGTAATAATTTTTCAGTACGTAGTACGTTGTCACAGTACTGATTTTTTTCAGTACTACTTTCTTTCAGATGTCCAAGAAGTATGTACGTACTTACACTGACTTTGCTTGCATATAGAGGAGATCGAAAATCAACACGCATGATCATGGTCTGAAGTACCTCACGAGTGCCTACTAATATGACAACTATCGAAATCTATCTAAGTAAGTGGGAATTTTATGTCAGTACTAGACAAAGACATAACTAATCTAAGGCCTTTTGTGGCGGCGGCGTGGAGGCACCCTAGTATCCTACTAAGTAGAAGGCGCTTTAGAACACGCTGCAAAAACCCTATGCGCGAAATGATAGAAAGATACGAAAAAGCAACGTCATGGTAAGAGGACTTAGTACTTGAGAATATCAAAGTATAGCTTACTTTAGTATATCTACCAGCTTCGTTTAATTTTGTTTTACTTCCGCTCAATCATCTTCTTCATGAGAAATTACTGACGGGCTGCGTGCTTCGCCTCCTGCTGCGATTGGAACACCTGTACCTGTTGGCACAAGCAGCAATGGCACCACAATCAATGCCACTGGTACAGCAATCGCCAGTGGGCATCCTACTTCTACTGTCAGCGCTGGAACAAGTAGTATCACTTCTAGCAGCCTTGGTGCCGACGCCGCGCTTTTGAGCAGCGACACTCTTCTCCGACTAGGATTCAAGTGCTTGCTCGCATTGGCAAATGTTGCTACTGCTTCGGACTTTGCGAGTTCAGGTCTTCTGTTAAGGCTATAATAAATCATTATCATATTTTTCGTTGTTCACAACCCAAAGAACCTAATCTAACCATCTAATGCATCTCTAACCTTAGGCTAAGCTTTTCTAACCTATCCTAACCTAACCTAGTAGCGGAGGGTCCACCAGCACAACCTAATCGAATCAACTCTAGGAGAAAGCAAAAGCTGACTTGTACATATAACTCTTCAAGGAGTGGACATCAACGTGAAAGAATTTTTTTTATGAGTACTTACATGATCAAGAGGACGAGACTAAAGTTGAACAATCTAAGTCTACTGGCCACATCTTCTAGTGCCAGTGACGATGCGACGAGGTCTCGAAGGATCAGCAGAAGGGGTGCTGGCTCCAAAGGAACAGGCGAAGGTGAACGCGGATCCAATTATGGAAGAAAAAGCCGTATTCTCTTGTGGAATTATAAGAAGTGAGCAAGAACCACGATTCATCTTCGCACTCCTGTATTTTTCCAGGAGCACTGAAAAAGAACCCTTATAAACTGTTCTATTATAAGGTATTTTTCCAGGAGCACTGAAAAAGAACACATTATAAGGTAGCTTTCATGAAGATACTCCTGTGGTATTCCACTGAGGAACTTTTTCTTCTAATATCTTTGTCTCTTGGGAGACATTGTTCGCTGGGTTTCGCGGATGTCTATCGCGCAGGGATGCGCACATCGCACCGTTGCCGTTCTACGTGCGATACTCTTGAAAAATAGAAATACTAGTGCATCTACTGGTACAAGTACTACATCGACTGGTTCTACTAAACAAGAGCCAGGAGGAGGAGGAGCAGGAGGGGCTACAACTACAACATCTTCGGGTTCAACGCCTTCGGATCGAATTTCTGTGGTATCCGTAGAATTCCTACTGTGTTGTATACACGCAAGGACTCCGCACTTAGCATCTTTGGTGTTGGAAACGAAAGGATCGCAGCCGGGTGTGGAACAGTACTACAGCTTTTATCCAAGCTATTAGTGTAACAATTTACAGGCTATTGCGTGTTAATATTAGTCGCGTCGTATAAAAAAGTTAGCCACCAATAAACTCGAAAGTCAGCAAATGCAGCAAGAAACTCGAAAAATAGAAATTGTTGTCAGAAGTATGAAAAGTTTCACTACTTACTCAACTTAAGGGAAGTGCCTCTCCTTCTAAACTACACGTCAACTCTTTGTTTGTAGAGATCGCCATCATCTCTTCCTGTGGTATCTATAAGTGTTTTTAATGTGACTGCAGGTCTGCGTCGCTTCCTGTGGTGTGCTCTGTTCCCGAATTAAGCGGAGTGGACTATTTCAGTTTCCTTTACTTAGCCGGCGTGAATATGCTCATGCTACATCGTTTTGCTGCTGCCCAGCGGTTTTTCATTGCCTTGCTGATGGCGCCCACGACCAGCTTGAATCGAATGCAGATGGATAGCGTTCACTGGGTCGCCTTGATCGGGTTGGCAACGCTGAGTGGCGCACCTCCATCGGCCAAATGGGCAGCGACCTCTCTTCTGGGCGAACCCTGCTCTTCAACATCAAGATCTGCGAGTGCGAAAGCAGTGTCCTCGAGAAGTGCGCAGATGCTGTTCGATGTCACGGGAGCAGGTGCAGGCGTCATCCAGAGCCCTAACCGGATGTCCATAACAGGTGGAAGGGATGGAGGTGGAGGAAACTACAGAAGACAGTCGCGCGAGCCGCGGGAATTGCAGATGAGCCCGCATCTGATGCCGCCAAGTGGGGGGCCCCACTTCGGACATGAGGACTTCGATTACGGCAGTTTAGACTCGATGGACGGAGACCAAGATAGGATTAAGGCTTCCCGCCCAACTTCATCTCAAGAAGCATCTTGGAAGCTGCGGCTTCAAGGGGAAAAGTGGTCAAAGATGCTCTCCCAGATGAATATTAAATAAGGGAGGGTCCTCTAATAGGCGAAATCTTCTGGCCCAGCATCACTACAGTACTAATGCTGGTGCAGGAGCTTCTAGCAGTAGCTCTTCGTTCGTGAACGCAATGGGCCATCAAATGATGGATTTGAGCCATGCAACATCCAAGTGGCACGCAGGATACTCAAGCAGGCACAAGCAAATCGCGATGGACGTGCTAGTGAGAATGAACGGTCGCGACGCGCACTTGCTACAGTTAAGGCTACCTCCGAGACAGCATACTGGCTGCTTGACACCATCTTCATCCTTGGCTATTAATTTTCCTAAGAGGAAAAAGAAGTCTACTTATCCAAGGACGCTATTACTCTGCTCATAGAGGAAGTAGATGCGACTGAGGTTGTACTTCTAATACACCTTGGTCGCTTGGCGCAGATGCTGCTTCCCCCACAGACACCCAATGCCGTACAACGTTACGCCCGAAGCAGGCCATGGCTTTGCGATTTAGAGCAATCTTTGTGCTGGCCATGGGAGGTGGAGCGTGCTGCGACGCGGCTCTTGACAGCTGTAGTTATGATGACGTGATTTTTTGGAGTTAGTACGTAGTGATTCATCAATGTCGACTACTTAAAACATCTTGGTATACGCAAGATACATCTCATGTACTTACAACATCCTGAGATTGTATACAAGATAGTTAGATGATACCTAGAAAGACTCGTCTCTCATGTACTCACAATATCTCGTTATATGCAGGTAGAGGCCACTTCTTGAGGCGGTGGAGGGCAGACACTCAGTCTGACTCTGCTAGAATAAGAAAGTAGCACAAATAAAACTAGCTTCACCGAAAGAAAAAGACGCGCTTCTATCTCGAAAAAAACTAGTATCTACGTTGCAATCACCATCATGCAGCAGAACGTAAAATCACAAGAGAAATTGAAATTGTCACTAACGTCGATGCATGGAAACTATGACCGAGTATCTTCCTATGTCTGTGTCAGTCACTGTCTCCGTCAACACTGTCTAATGCAAGAAGTGGTTGCGGGAAGCGAGCAGAGCAAGATGTACAAGCTCCAGCACAGCGAGAGCACGCTTTAGCCTATGCTGGAATTCTGTGTGATCTCGAAAGTTCGACCTTGGCGTATCCAGCCTTGGAGCGAAGTTTACTACAGTTAAGGCGACATCAATTTCTCCGAACTTCTATCAGCAGAGTGATCGTTTCTCGAAGATTTCATTCTCCCTCACCTTCATGTCGTGGTGTGCTGAGATGTAAAACCTGCTCTAGTGAATTAGACTGTCATCATTGTTCCTACTAGTTTCTACGTGTTGTTTTCCTGATCTGATTGGAGAAGGATCACTTTTCCTGCTCGAAAACGAAATAGAACGTTTAAATCAATGGGAGTACGACGTATTATGTAAGCAAGCTCTAATGCAGGACCTTCTACTGCGAGTAGTAGAGCGCAGTCGCATGCTTGTCGTGTTGGCTTCGGCGCGAACGCACAAGAGTATGAGCATTGGAATGCTTGCGCGAAGACAAGCAATAGTCGGCAAAAGGCAACTTCTAGTTCAAACTACCAATGCTCAAATCACGGTTGAGGGCGCGCGTGCAAGTGGTGCAGCAGGTGGAACAGTCCTCGGGGAAGTCGCAGAATACGGTGAGTCATCCTCCATATTGTTAAGGCTCAAGTTCTACAACAAGTACATTAGATAATCACGAATAATTAGGGTTTACAACTGTAAAATAATATTCAAATTTATTCTTCCCGCCACCGGACCCGGTGGGGTACGGACAGGCTAGGAGGCCTACAAGTAGAAACGGGACGAGTGCGTGGACTCTTCCCACAGGCACTGAATTTCTCTCCATTGCAGTTTTCTTCTTGGCTATTACTGAGAATAGTACGAGTAAGTAAAGATGGAGTATTTCCTTCATCCTGGATTCTGAAGTAAGCAGTATGACCTGATATTATACATAGGTAAAGGCGAGCTGTTTTCTAGTAGTGGAGTGATTCTCTCACTCGTTTTTGTTTTTCTAGTTAGAGCTCTACCGGAATTTAGTGCGTTGACCGCTAATTGATGGCGCGGCGCAAGGCAATGGAGAAGCTGGCGGAAGCGTGCCGACTAGCGCAGACAGCGACGCAATGGAGATCGTAAATCCTGTGTCAGGAATCCCTACATCTGCGGTTAAGAGTTCAGTTGTAAATTTAGTCCATTTTTTTTTGGGAGAAGTTAAGTACACGAGTGTACAGAAAGATTTTAGGAATTTTACTACGTAGTATAAGTTCAGATTTTGTTGAGTAGACGTAGAGAAATCAGCTCAGTACGAGTAGAGAAAGATAAAAAACTGCAGCTTTGCTTCTCATTCTCAAGATCGGAATTATAATGGGTTGATATCCTAATGTGCTTGTGAGCTTTCTAAGTTTCTCAACATCGGATTTATCGATGAATATCCTCTGTATGTATCCAGGAGCTACTTTTGAGACTAGTTCTAAGGCAGAGGTAGAGGAGCATCGGCCGTCAATAGCGGGTTTCCTCGAAACAGGCAGTCCTGGAAAACAGCAGACGAAAGAATTGACTGCTCCTCCGGATACGGAAGATGCTCATATTTAAGGCTAATGCAAACGTAGGAGACTGTGTAAGTTGTACTCCAAGACTTCCGACAAGGCTACTTATGACCTTGAAAGGATTTTCTAAGCAGAATCTATCGTGAGAGGTAGACGTAGATCATGATGAATGAGTATCTTCTAGAAACTACTGAAATTTAGTCAACAAGTAGTAGAATGGTGGAGTTACTACAATTACTGGAAAGGTCTACTTCTACTATGCAATCTCCAAATTACGAGAAATACTGGAAAGTTCCACTAGTACAAATACGCGAGAATGTACTACAGATGCAACTAGCCTCCACAAGCTTCGCCCGGCTTCAAGTTAGTTTAGCACTTTTCTGCGGCCTCCCACGGGCTACAGCCGCTAGAGTAGAGACAGCCCGCGGGTGAGCTGATGCACCTTACGAATTGACTACGACAGGAGCCGAGTGCCGGCGGTGGCCGACTCAGATGCGTCGACTCATGTGCAGGGCATTGCGCTGCCTTCGGTTTTTTTTTTAGATTGCCGGGCGGGTCATGCAAATTCTTAAGAATTTGCAAGACCCCCACGGCAGTCCAACAAAAAAACCAGAAGAGAGCCACCAGACACGCACAAGAATCCGCAAGCCCCAACGCACGCAAGCGCCTCGCGGTGGCGCCAGGCAAGAACGAGGGGCGACCTTGATGGGCCAAACAAGACAAAGCAACGCAGGGCCGCGCTGCTTGGGTCTCTCTACGCGCTTACACCTGGCGGGGCTTCTTTGTTTCGTCAGATGTCTCTCGTCAGAAACAGGCGGGCGCACTTCGCGGGGTCGTGCGGCGTCGCGCTTCGGGCTGTGGCTGAAGCCTCTCGGCTGGCTGACGTCTTTCACCAAGCTGGAGACTAAGGCCCTCCATCAGGCTGATGCCGTTCGTCAGAACAACGCTCTGCGCCAGGCTGGCGGCGTTCGTCGGGCAGGCCGGCGCCCCTCGGCAGGCGTCTTGGGTCAGGCTGAGGCTTTTCGTCAGGGTCGGGCGACGTCTCTCGTCAGGCTGAAGCGCTTCGCCTGGCTGACATTCCTCGCCGGGCCGAGACTCACGCCTTTGGTCAGGTTGATGGCTTGCTTCAGCTCGGCGCCGTTCGTCAGGCTGATGCACTCGCCAGCCAGGTGAGGCCTCTCGCCAGGCCGGCGCAATGCTTCGCCAGGCGTCTGCCTTGCGTCGGAGGGAACAGGCTGAGCGGGGCCTTTCTTCGGGCTGCGGATGTCTTTCCTTCGTAAGATTGACCCCGTTCTTTCGTCGGACTGACGTGCTTCGCCAGATTGACCGCGTTCGCCGGACTGACGTCCTTCGCGAAAGGTCTTCGCTATCTTCAAGGGCCTCGCGCCACAGGGAGGCCTCGCGTCAGTTTTTCTGGCGGAGGTCGTTCGTCAGATGTCTGCTGTCGCGGGTCTCACTCTTGTCGTGTCGGAGGTCTTGGGCCCAAAGGTCGTCTTTGGTCCACGCACAGGTCGCCGGTGGTCCACAGGTCGCCTGTGGCCCAAAGGTCGTCTTCGGTCCAAAGGTCGGCTTTGGTCCAGAGGTCGTCTGTGGTCCAGAGGTCGCTTTTGGTCCAGCGGCCGTCTTTGGTCCAAAGGTCGCCTTACTTTGGTCCAAAGGTCGCCCTACTTTGGTCCAAAGGTCGCCCTACTTTGGTCCAGAGGTCGAAGGGTCGCCTTACTTTGGTCCAAAAGTCGCCCTACTTTGGTCCAGAGGTCGGCGCACTTTGGTCCAAAGGTCGGCTTACTTTGGTCCAAAGGTCGGCTTACTTTGGTCCAAAGGTCGCCTTACTTTGGTCCAAAGGTCGCCTTACTTTGGTCCAAAGGTCGCCCTACTTTGGTCCAGAGGTCGCCGGGTCGCCTTACTTTGGTCCAAAAGTCGCCCTACTTTGGTCCAGAGGTCGGCGCACTTTGGTCCAAAGGTCGGCTTACTTTGGTCCAAAGGTCGGCTTACTTTGGTCCAAAGGTCGCCTTACTTTGGTCCAAAGGTCGCCTTACTTTGGTCCAAAGGTCGCCCTACTTTGGTCCAGAGGTCGCCGCACTTTGGTCCAGAGGTCGCCTGTGGTCCCGCGGTCGTCTTCGGTCCCAAGGTCGTCTTTGGTTTCAAGGTCGTCTTTGGTCCCAGTGTCGTCTTAAGTCCCAAGGTCTCCTGTGGTCCAGAGGTCGCCTGTGGTCCAAAGGTCGCCCCTGGGTCAAAGATCGCCTTTGGGCCAAAGATCGTCTTTGGGTCAAAGATCGCCTGTGCTCCAAAGGTCGTCTTTGGTCCAAAGGTCGCCTTTAGTCCGAAGATCGCCCTTGGTCCAACGGTCGCCCTTCGTCCAAAGCTCGTCTTTGGTCCAAAGATCGGCTTTGGTCCATGTGTCTTTGGTCCAAGGTCTTTGCCCTTTCGGTGGGCGGTCTTTCGTTGGCTGTCTCTCTTTGGACTTTTCTCCCCAGCTTGCGCCCCCACCCCCGTCGGCCATTTTTCTGCCTTCTTTTCTGGTGGTCTGCCACGGGGCCGCAACGTAAATCCCAACAAGGAAACGGCCGGAGGCTATCGGGCTTGAGACTGAGGGGAAAGGGCAGGAGACTATGGGCAATAGCTTCGCGAAAGAAGCTGACTAATCTCCGGTGGGTTAGGCGGGGAGTTTTATGGCGGCGATCAATGGCGAGATTAATAATATAGATTAATAATATAGATTAATAATATAGATTAATAATGTAGATTAATAATGTAGATTAATAATGTAGATTAATAATGTAGATTAATAATGTAGATTAATAATGTAGATTAATAATATAGATTAATAATATAGATTAATAATATAGATTAATAATGTAGATTAATAATATAGATTAATAATATAGATTAATAATATAGATTAATAATATAGATTAATAATATAGATTAATACTAATAGATTAATAATAATAGATTAATAATAATAGATTAATAATAATAGATTAATAATAATAGATTAATAATAATAGATTAATAATAATAGATTAATAATATACATTAATAATATAGATTTTTTTTTTGTTATGTTTTTTATCTATCAACTTATAATAATTTTTGTAGCAATGTATCCACCCTCACTTCTAAGACCTGTTGGTCGACGGCGAAGACTCTATCGGAGCAGGAAGTCTGCCTCACGACACTTTGCCGTTGCAGTCTCCAGAATCGTCGGTGCTTGAACGTGGAGACGGTAAACCGCGAAAACGAGGTCGTGAGGAAGATTATGGCTTCAGCTAAATTATACCTTATCCTTATCCAGCATCTTCAAACAGTAAGTACAGCCCCCATCTTATCCATCTTAACATCTTGAGATAGTACTAATTTTACATATCTACCTTCAGAGGGTACTAACATTTTGGAGCTGTCTCATGAAGAGTCATCCCTGTTCAAATTAGATTTGGAGCTCTGCGCTACCCTTAGGACTAGGAGGAAGTAGAGAACAGGAGCTCCAAGATTTGATGAATCTCTAAGAAGATGATAGCAATCACGACGAGCAGGAAGAGTCTCGGAACGATCTCCCAGGTGGCAGCTCCTCCTCCGGAGAGGCCGACTTACTCGAAGATTTCGCTGTTGTAGGTAGTCATTGATGACGTTTTGTCCTTGAAGATTCTTAATAGATCATGGTACAGAAATAAAATGTAATAAGAAAGTTGTTGTCTACGGCTGTGTAATAAGAAAGTTGTTGTCTACGGCTGCGTTAATCCGCTTGAGCATGCAGGTAAAACTGTGGATGGCGGATCAGATCCTTAATCCTTATTTAGAACAGGGTCTAGTGAAGGTCTAGTACTAGTAATTTGCAATGTTGAATTACATGATGGAGAGCATAACGATGACAGATGCATCTGCGTGTCTTGTCTTAAACCAGATTATCCTGAAGGCAGTGCGCAATTGATCAACGAAGCCCGAACGCGATCGAGGGCTAAAAGACAGCAGAAACGCAATCCTGGCTCTCCACCCTTGCGAGTACTTTCTACTTCAACGATATCGAATTGCCTTTTTTTTCACCTCCACCATTACCGTTTCAAGCAGAGTCTCTTTTTTTCGTAAGCAACAGAGTCCAACATTATTATACTAGTTCTTTCAGACAACTCAATTGTATCTATAGTTTTACCTTCAAAAATTACCACTCTACTAGCAGGGAGGTGGAAGTGCGTCCTCATCGATTGCGAGGCAACAAGCTAAGGAAGGACATCGCGGCTCTGCAGCCCTTCAGTACGCGGGACCGCGCACTCTGTCTCGCCCCTTGGCAGAAGTTTGTCGGAGAATAGCCGCTGGCGATAGTACCTGTCCAGGAGGCGTCGTTGACGCTGTGGCGGATGCAACTTCGTCGTCAAGTGCAACTTCTTCTAGCAGTAGCAGTTCGTCGTTGCCGCCAGTTGCCGCCAGTTCAGGAGGCCACAGTAGCTGCAGTTCTGCAGGACTTCCCAAACCAGAAGATGCAGTTCTGCAGAAACTGAGAGCCAAGTACGCGCAGCAAGCGGAGACACTGCTGGCTGCACTCGCTGTGAACGGAATTTCGATAGAAGATCAGTTGTCATTCGTCGGCGACTTACGGCGGCTGGAAGGCAGTGCCGCACCGCAGCTGTTGCAGGAGCTTCGTGTGGAGCGCGTAGGACCCTGGGTCCGACTCCTGCATGCGAGAGCGCCACCAGCGAGAGCGACTTCCGCAGCAGGAAGGAGCAGTCAACATGCTATCGCCGACGAACAACATGGTATCCTCGCACTAGACGAGGAAGCGCATAGAGGAGTCTTGCAGGAACGCGATCGCGTAGTAGTTTTGGCGGGTATGTTGCGGGACCGCTTGCTGTCGGCCCAAGCACAGGCGAACGAAATGCAGTGCGAATAACATTGGCCTTATAATTGGTGCACGCATTCGAAATGCGCCTCACTATACCAAGTAATCACACAAATGCAGAGGTAGAAGTAAATCCACACGCATATTAGAAGTTATTATCTTCTCACATTCATTCACTTGTAATCAGCTGCCATCTTCATATCAAGGGAAAAATAGAGCACTAATTGAATCCAAAAACACCCATTTCTTAGCACTAGGACAACAAACTTTTCTGTGGTCCAGAGCAAGCATACGTATTAAAGAGACGTTATTTAATAGTCTGAATGATTCGCCACAAATGAGTGGCCGCTGTACTTCTGGAGAATGGCGTACTGGAGAATCGCTGAGTATGTCGTATTGGAGCTACTTGCTACGCGACATCAACGGCTCCTAGAGTCCGACAACGCCATCAAATTCGTGTTCAACTGACGACTATACCGGAAAGGAGCCTTCCAATCTTTCATATGACCATCTACGAAAACTTGGTTTTCCTAGTTACTTGTAGTTTCCAGGACAACAAACAATGAACATTCTACCTATGATGCAATAATCTTCGAGGAGCCCGTATCATAATCACAATCTTGATAAAAAAGCGAGAGAACTACTTGTAGTACACGAAAAGTAGAAATATCTGCTAGGTGGTGAAATATCTGCTAGGTGGTAGTAGAGACAAAAAATCGAGTGGTGCGAGAGAACACATAAGAAACATGACGATACAACCGCTGTCTTCTCGTAAAAGAAGACGACTGCAGCAAGTGCAAGTAGCACCATGACCACGTAATAAATCACTTTCGTCCGCGACAGGCGATACTCCTCGACAATGTCTAGAAGTAGCTGGTTGCCGTTGACGTGGCGCAAGCGCACGCAGCCACAACCTAAGGAAACAAGTACGTCTCGAACGCCAGTCCAGGATAGAACAGCTACGAAGCCGGATCGCCTGAACTCAGGGAAACCGCAAGAAAAAGACACGTCGTCCTCGCGAAGACTGCAAGAAAAAGACACGTCGTCCTCACGAAGACCGCAACAAGAAGACACGCCGTCCTCCCGGAGACCGCAACAAAGACCGCAAAATGAGACCACATCAGACGTCAAGAGAGCTGACGAAAGTTGGAGCTACACGTGGACGCTAGTTTCCCAGGAAAGGAACGGTGAGTCAACGGTATTGAAGCTTTTCGTGGAACAGGAGCTAGAAGGGAACGAGAGGGAACCGTCTCAAATCCTAGGTCTCAAATTTACGTTTTTTCTCGAGAAAGGTGGTGCAAACGTAGAAGAAACAAAATTGCTAACGCTTGACCAGTTGTTCTCGCTTCCTGAGGAGCGAGGCAGGGCGACTGCACAAAAAGACCACAGCCTCGAACAGGGAGCAGCAGTGTTATTCAAAGCGAATTTACCTGCTTTTCTTTCAGCTGCTTGTCCATATTCCCAAGTAGACTCAGAAAGTAGCTCCTTGCCGTTACAAGTGGGTATTCGCGTCAAGATGGCGGATAACATGGAGGGCTCCTACACCCACATAAGTGCGCCTACGCCTCGTCTAGACGCTTCAACACTTGTTCTGGACACTCCGACAGTTCTTGAGCAAAAAGCGGGAACAGGAAAAGCAGACGACGACCATTCAAAGCCGTGCTTGGGGAGTAGTCAGACTAAAACCGGCTGTTCGACTCACGATGTTTCGAATGCATCGGCAGTTGTATTTGAAAACGTCAAACTGCAGTTCGATCTGGAACTTCTAAACAATACAGAAGCAGGTTCTGGCTGTGGTAGGATGCTGTCGCACTGTGAAAATGAAGATGATTCGTCCTTATCGTCGACATCGAAGATGACGTCCGCAGCGTTAGCGAAGATTTTCTCTCCTGACCCAGACACGAGAATCACAGGTACGAATCACATACAAGGACACCGCATAGTGTGCCTAGAACAGCAAACACGGTGCCTTCATTTTTCGCCCAAAGATCTACTGGTACTTCAGCAGAATGCAGATTTGGCAAAGTTCACGAAAAATGGTTCGACAAGGCGGGTCGCTGCCAGTTCGACAAAGCTACTTCTTAGGCGGTGGAAGCAACAAGCAGAAAAAATGATACGCTGTGGCGGGTGGGGCAGGACTGGGCAAAAAGAGTCCTCTTGTAGTCCGTCCAAATTGTGGCACATGACACACCAAGTATGTGAAATTTCAGTAGTAGAGTGTGCAGTCAGCCGAAAGGGAAAGGGTAAAGGAGGCGACGTTCTTGCTTGTCTACCACCACCACATGCTACTGCTTTTGAGTGTACTCTGGAAGATGAAGATGGTGAGACGGTCAGAGATTCGACGTCGATTAGCACCCACGGACCTCCTACTAGCTGTGAAAGTGATGAGGGTGATCATGTGCTGTCCACTTGTACTGAGTTCAAGGAGGACACGTCCTCCACCTTCTTGGAAGTTGAAGGAAATGACGTAGTTACACCCTTCTGTGACGTTAATACCTCAAAAAACGACCTCACACAAGAAGAACATCAGCTGCCTCTTCGCATGCGCTTGGACAGGGAGATCGCACGCGCGGATCGACTTCTTAGAGAGTTGGATGAGCATATCGACGATTGTGAATTATCTGGCATTCTACTGAGCGCGAGAGGAAGCGAAAGGTCGAGCGCCGTATCATCTTTCGAAGGGAGGAGACGCTCAAGGCTTGGAACTGCAGCCTTGGAAAGTGCAGCCGTGCTTTTGAAAACACACACAACTACTTCTAAAAATACTAGTAGCAACAAGCAAGCGGGAGATTTAGAAGTAGATCATCGTCGTGCTGCAGTGTCTTCTTCATGTACTGGTCGAACACAAGAAGTAGCTAGCAACTCGAAGACCGAAGGAACCCTTTCAGGCTCTTATGGACGTTTTTTAGTTCCACCACTCAAACTCCTCCAGGGGCCGCGAGGAACATCAGGGGCAGTGGGTCAAAGCAAACAGGATCTTTCTTGCGATTCAGGTCGCATGGTAACGAGTACGAGATCGGGAGGCTCCTCGATGCGAAGTAGCAGAGGTGGAACTTCCTCTTCATCCCTGGCATCGCCCTCCGAAAGAAGTTGTCAAACAAATACCAGATCCCTTTTTACCCCAGAAGAGGAACATGAAGCCTTGCTCTCGTCAGCCAGAGGGAGGCTTGGAGGTACAACTTCTACCTGCCATTTTCCAGGTCTTCAGGGGGCTGATGTATTGTTCTGTGATTCATCATCTACTACTTCTTGCACTTTCGAAGACGAACAAGATCTTCAAGGACATGGTGATATGTCCTCTCAGCAGGAGCAAAATAGAATGGCTCTCGACCACGATGATGACAACCTGCAGGAAGAAATAGAACAGCTAGACGTCGAAAACCTGTCTAGGAGAACTAGGGTCTTGTCCCTGGCTTCAGACTTCTGAATGGCATAGTTTCAAGCAGAGTGGGCGTCATGCTAGATCAATTTTCATGAGACATAAATGAACACCATACAACACATCTAATGATTTAGGTGGTCATACCACTGGGGAGCTCTAAAGCTAAAGATTCCAATCAAAGTTCCTTGGTTGAATGGAGGAGGCACGAATTGTCCCGAGAACTACCAAATGTGCGAATTCTAAGGCCAAACACTTTGCGTTCCTTTATTAAAGGTTCGGACATCTACGTACTCTGAGAAACCTTGTAAACGGAGAAGTCGGTAGTTGTACGTGATGTGTCTTCATTCACTCCATGTGAATGTACAATAATACATGGATTTTTCCTGTCATATTTTCTCAGGCAGAAGTAGAAGCAAGTACAGATTGTTGAGCTCTCCCTACTGAGGCGCCTGTGCTGCTGCTCAGTGGCTATATCATTTTCAACGTCCTCTGTAGTCCACCTGTCGGAGAAGAATCCCTATACATGGTTTAGTTCGAAGTTGTGGGTGCTTTTAACTGCGTAAATAATCAGTTGCGCCGTTTCATTGAAGATTAAGAATATCATGTGATTGTCGTTGTATACCAGAAGGTTACTAGATCCATATCCAAGAATTTTCCATTACCAAGAACAAATACTAATTTGAAAAAGATGTCAACGTCATCGAATGCGGCGTCGCCAGGGCAAGAAGCGGCAGTCGTAATACCCTATACTGCCATGATCATGTACAATGCGCAGAATAACGGCCACACAACCTATCACATTCGCGTTATGTCACCGGTCGGCCAATCATGGGAACTCGTGAAGAGGTCCAATACTGCTCATACTGGTGACAATTTCCGTGATGTTAAATTTTTTAATATTCATTAATTGCTCATAGCAATACTTGAAACTACCGTGATTTCTTTGAATGGTTCCGGTATTTGGTAACCTGAATTTGATCACAAGGATTCTCCTCTTGTTTTCCCTTATGAGCAAAATCAGGCTACTGAATACCAGAACAATACATTCTTGCTTTTATATGTTGTTCTTGCAGCACAAGTATGGACGATGTTCATGTTGGGCAGTTGTACAACGAAAAGAAGAAGAGGTATCAAAACAGGTATTCGCACTTTCACGAACTTCATGAGTTCCTGAAACAGAAGTATCCGACACAACTGCCAGCCTTTCCCGGGAAGCGACTTTTTGGCAACAATGATCCGACTTTTGTCCAGCAGCGACAAGCGCAGTTGCAGCAATATTTGAGTATGGCTTTGTTGACAAGATAGTAAGTACAAGGAATTCTTTTGTTTCTCCAGCAGAATCAATCGTTTCTTATAATTCTAAGGCTACTTATATATGGGATTGATTATTTACAGTTTAATTGAGTCAAGATTTGAAGACAGCCGTTTTTGGATGTAGTGTTTACAGGACTTGCCGATGGAGAGTCCAACTGCAACTCCAACTACTAAATTATGATGAAGAAAGGACTGCGTCTTATAATGTGATGAATCAACGAACCAAGTAGACACTAGAGTTTTTGACGATAAAAGAGCTCTAACCTAGACGCGGTCCTTCTGCTGGAGCCAACATGTCGGACTCGCGTGGTCGCACACTTTCTCGGGATCGAACCAAGGACTCCGCAGTTATGAATCCTAGCAGCAGTTCATCAATCTAGTAACAAGTAAACTTAGTGACTGAGATAGGGCTTTATGCTAGGGAGTACTCTACAGAGTACAAGCGTTCTCCTTTACTGAAGCTTGAAGTCCACTATAGAAGACGTCCGTTTGTAGATGTGTAACCCTTGATGTCCACCCCCATACTAGAGTCCGGCCAATACGCGGCTTTACATCATTAGTATAACTTCCACGAAGAACAACAGTGTAAGTATTACATTAACTCTTCATGCATTATACCTTTCATACTCCCTTAGAAGGCCATGCTAGAAGAAGCCCTTTTGTAGATGTGCAATCCTTGATGTCCATCCAATTACACCTTCGTGACAATGAATTAGTTCAACAGGGTCAGTGAGTGTAGTTGTACTCCATGATTTCATTTCACTTTCATATTCCAGTCCGCCCAACACCCCACCTGGAGACCTGGTTGGAGGAGTCCCGGAATTTCCATTAGAGGAATGGCCAGAAAATCCGATTGATGGATTGCCGAATGTTGCGGCGCCTCCAGCACCTCCACAACAGTTAAGGCTTCCCCTGATCCCCAGTGTTTTGAGCCAACTACAGATCAGTACTATTGAGCTAGTACATCTTGGAAAATCTGTTGTCCAAAACGGAGAGAAGAGGGAACGTCACAATGGATAAGGGTTAATAGGGGAAGGTCTAAAACACAAACCAGGCGCCGATGACGGAGCGCTTACGGAGCCAACCAGCACCGAGTCTCTTGCCAGTACAACATCAGTAGCAGCGGCCGCTCCTGGAACTCCAAGTGTTATGAGACTCAATCTCTATAGTGGCGTTTTTTTGGTTCTTGGGTAGGATGACATAGCGGTCTTTGAAAGAAGCTCTGCAATCCATGTATTAGTACTATTCAGGACTCCACCAGAAGAACTCGTTCGAAAAAGAAATGTAGTGAACGAAAAAGGGCACGTATGACGTTCTGGAAATTAGTAAGCACGTGAAGTTCACGTTTCTAGTTCCTTAGTTCTTTCATCTTTCTAACCACAACGCACCAGCACCAGCTCCAGCCTCGCCTGTACCTGTGCAGCTCATGAATGCTGACGACCCATCAAGCTGGGGACACGTCGAGAGCAACACAGGCCAAGGCGCCATGGAAGAGCAACTCGAAACGCTAGTCGGTCACGCCGCACTACATTTTCTAGATCTTGGACAGGTACTTTATGTTTAAATTTTGCACTCGTCGTGTTGGCGGATTTACTATCGGTAGCTACTGGTTTGTACAAGAACTGCATAAACCAGAACAAGAACAACATAGATTTAGTTACAACTGACTCTGCACTGGTGGTGTATGTGTAACTTCTGATGAATTACAGCTCTTTCTCTGCAAAAACAAAAACATCAGATGTCTGCACCAGTATACAAATATTTTTTCTGTTGTAACTAATATCATCTCGCCCTTCATCTTCTAGGCACCAGCTTGTGTAGACCAGATGGAGATAGACTTTCGGCGGAAGCGGTACGAGGAGCTTGCCAACGTTTTTCGGCAACAGACTGTAAATGTTAAGGCTGGTTCATACTATCGAACATGAACGTTAATCCACCTAAACCTGTGTTGATGACTCCTGTAGAGAATTTATTATATCCAGGACAGGCACTTCCTTTCTGCCAGATTACAGCAGGCTCTTCTAGGATATGACTATCTGAATAAGTGAACCTACATAATAATTGAAAGACCGAAGGAGCGAATTATCAGCCGCGATGGTGAGTTCCCGACGACCTCTTCTAACATATGGAGCCCCAATCTGACGAAAGACGTAACGGATCCTGCCTTATCCGAGTTTATGCGTGCGCTGCAACCGGATTCGAGCATCATAGATCCTGAGAAACTCGTTGTCGGATTCCCAGCGAGCGACGAAGTTGCGCCTCCAGTAGAAGCCTCATGATTATCTGACGTTTCACAGCCACAGGTTATACTGCTTTTTCAGACGAACACTTACACGCGTTTACGTTCTTCTGGGGCAGAAGATACTACATACAGTCTTAGTTTTTCTTTTTATCAGAGAAATTTGTGTTTGAATACAATAACGCGGAATCTGTTATAGATGTCGCTGAATTTTGTGGTGCTTTCTTCAGTTATGAAAAATTCTAATGTCCTCTTCTCTAATGTCCTCTTCTCTAATGTCCTCTTCCTCTAGTACCCCTTTCCTTTACTTCGCAATGACTCGTCCCTACACAACTTTTAGAGGACTCCAACGGTTTGGTGGATGAAATAGACTCCCAGCTACGCGTTATAAAAGCGCCAGACTCGGGGATGAAAAATCGTGCTTTGCCGTGCTTGGTTGTGGATTCTCTTGGTGTTGTTCTGAGGAGCTAGGACGATCTTGTACCACCGTGATGAAGCCCAATTATTTACTGAATGATAATTCCTTGTTTCAAATTCAAGATGATCAGCTCGGGATCAGAGATCTTGGCATAGAGGAGGACGATAGACGCAACCTCAATGTTTTGTCCTGGGCAACTCAAGATCGGGAAAGATTCTGGTCATCAAAGGACTCAGACATACGACTTGACATACGACTTTTTCATCAGGGGAGGAGAATCAGAGAGAGGGACCTGTCATCCAACTTTCGTGACCATCTAGCTGCTTTATGTGATTCTGATGTCAGGTCAGGGCACTCCCACTAATACTTATCAGTCTTTCCACCTCTCCTCCTTCCAACCACTACTCAGTTTTAGTCCCAGTCTTGACTCTACGTTGATCTAAGAATTTCCATCAATTTCCTATCTTCTTAAGCGTAATATTAAGAACTACGCTAAGGCAGCACAAATGGCAGGAAAATACAAGATTGTTTTCGTCCGCCACGGCGAATCCCAGTGGAATTTGAAGAATCTTTTCTGCGGTTGGTATGATGCAGACCTGTCGGAAGCAGGTACAGTAGATGTATGATGTTCAATTTTTTTAAAGATGCTAACTTAACAAACTACAGCTACACTAGTCTTTGTTTCATCGTTTTTCGAGCACTGCTGTGAAAATAGAAGGTGCCTGTCTTATGTCCTACTAGTCAGGATCGATTGCGATTCCGCTTATCAATTTCAATCTTCGTGAAATGTATATGCTTCCCTCCCACTTGAATCAAGGTGTGAAGGAGGCAGAAAAGGGAGGTGAAGCGGTCAAGGAGAGTGGCATTGTTTTCGATCAGGCATATTCGTCAGTGCTGCTGCGCGCCAACCGCACATTGGAGCTTATCTTATGTCAGAAATAGATCATTGCGACAACTCCTGAGATTCGTTATTTGCGAACCACTTCTACTGAAGAGGGATAAAAAAATCGGAATTACTGGAAGAGCGACGACAACTTGTTGATGCAATCTTTGTGTGATGTTGAAAATCAGAATCTTCGTCCGTCGTGTCATTAGTTACTTTCCGTTCCTCTTTACTCTCCGTTCTTCTCTAACTTCTCTCGCTGGTGCTGGTCAATCCTCTGTGCCGATCGAGAAATCGTGGAGATTGAACGAGCGACACTACGGAAATTTGACGGGTCTGGACAAGGCGGAGACAGTCGAAAAATATGGCGCCGATCAGGTGCAGGTCTGGCGCCGCAGCTTCGATACGCCACCACCAGCAATGGAAAAAACCAATGAGTAAAATAAAAATTGTTGTGACAACTCGTATGTCAATTATATATACGTTCGTTAATGAAAGCTTAATACTTGATCACGTCTTCTTTGAATTTGATTTGTTGGAAACCCTTCTTCGGTCCTAGTGCTGTTCGTTTCAGTTTCCCTCGTCATACTCCCTTTCTCCAGCAGGTACTACGAGGTGATCAGGAATGACCCGCGGTACGCGGACCTGAAGGAAGACGAGTTTCCATCCTGTGAGAGCTTGGAACTGACGATCAAACGCACTTATGGCTCTCAGGCTTAGTTCGTCTCTCCAAACGAGTGCTCTCCGCACGTGGTCAGTGACCAAATATTAATAGTTTCGCTCTTACCCGTACGTAGTCTGTCAGGGACCAAATATTAATAGTTTCGCTCTTATAGAAGAAGTTTCATCTGAGAACTACATGAAGGTTGACTTCTGTGATACACTTACTTTGAAAACTATTTTTTCGTCTGAAAGACTTTTCGGTACTAGACTGAGTAATAGAGCCACCACCTAAAACGACGCTTAGTAAAGATGTTGGACCACCGATTAATAGAGCTCACTCTAAGGTCCTATGCCCTTTTGGAACGATGTCATCGTCCCTGCCTTGAAAGCCGGCAAGACACCTCTCGTAGCCGCTCACGGCAACTCGCTTCGCGGCATCGTTTGTCATCTGGACAAAATGAGTTTATGAAAGTATTCATACTCTATTAAATATTATGATCATGTCTAATGTCTAATTATGGTGTTGAACAAGGTGTTGTTGGAGCTGCATGGTGTAATTCTTCAGCTTGAGCTGCTAGTATTTGAGTAGGGTAGGTTTTTCCGTGCTAGTATTGTGCTATGGACTTTTTTCTATTGTACTAATATGGATGTACTAATATGGAATGAATAAAGTATTGTACTAATAAATATGGAATGAAGGTTTTTCCGTGCTATTGTACTGTGGAATGAAATCGACAACGACACAGATTTCTCCTTCTCTAATCACGAACGAGGAGATCATGGAGTTGAATCTGCCTACTGGAATCCCCTTCGTCTACGAACTGGACGAAAACTTCCAGCCGGTCGTTAGCATGAAGTTTCTGGGAGACGAGGAGACGGTTGCAGCGGCAATCGAGAAAGTGAAAAATCAGACCAAAAAGAAGTAAGAATTATCGAGAAGACTAGTAGTGTTGGAAAAATACAAATAGCAATACTTCTTCAGCTGCTAGTTGTACTAGATGAAAAATACAAATTTCCTTCTTCAGGGGATCATGAAGAGAAAAGACTAGTCCTGAGAAGAAGCAGTGAAGAAAAGAACTGGAAGTAGAAGCCTTGGTCTCCAGAATCGATACGGCATCTCGATCCCCTCTGGAGTTAAACGAATAGCGGCACTGCGAGAACGAGACAGCTGACGCAAGAAAATTACTAGAGTAGAGAGGAAAGCGTAGTTGAAACTAGATTCCTGCTGAGTTTTATGTTGTCTACTCATGCAGACTGGCTAGACGAGACATGGTTACGTACTAAATTTTTTAAAACCCGACTGATTTATCTTTGACCTCAAAAATCCCACATGAAAAAACGCACACTCACTTAAGGCATCACCCCCCCACAACTGCTCGAGCTTGAGATATTTTCCTCTATTTTCCGTCCCTCGTGCTCTGGCACAGTTCTTCAAAGCAGATTTTTAGAACTTCAAAGCACGCAGATGTCTTCGTCGTCTCCATCAAAATCCTATCTCCAAGGGAGAAATAGGAAAGACATGGATCTCCACGAGCACTAGGACATCCGACTGTTCTGATTGTTTGGTACCACGACCACTAAGGACATCCAACAGTTTAGGACCACGACCTGAGATTCACACCTGAGATTCAGGACCACGACCACCAAATTGGTTGATGGCATCAAAAAAGAATGGTGGAGGCCGGAGTGAGACACATTTGGACTCATAAGACTAAGACCTGAAGTCTGGGCTTATATGTACTAAAACTGTTTCAACACGACCATGAGGAGCTGCAGTGCTTCCTAAACGGTTTCCAGTGCTTCCGAAAGGTTGTCAGCACGTAAGTATTTCGAAAAGACAAAAAAAGTCGTGGATTTGAGAGACCCTGAGTTTTGTTTGAGAACCCATATCAACCTCCGCAGCTATTACACTTTCTCTTCACGACCCCTATGGACCCCTCATCCTGGAGGAGACATGAAAATGGCAAGCACCACTTCTGTGAAAAACGGCGTGAATAAAAACGGCATGTCTGCTCTACTAGTTCTTATATGTGGTTGTAGACATGATCAGACACAAGAAAGATAAGTAGTAGTACATTCTTTTTCTTGATGAGCAAAATAGTGATTTGGGGTACTGTAGAGCATGATACTAGATATGTTGATGATTACTCAGTGATGTCAAGGGAACTTGTTCTTGCAAAAACTGGTAGATGTGATTTGATCTAGTATCTGGGATGTTTCTGTTGTTGTAATCAAAGTTCTTCGACGATGAAAAATTCCTTGATGAAAAATTCCTTGATGAAAAATTCCTTGATGAAAAATTCCTTGATGAACAAATTCCTGTGATAACAAAATTAGACTTATAGACTTACTCTTTTCAGAGCAAGAACTACGGTAGAACTAATGAGGGTCCTGGTCCTCCTCTTGTTCATAGGCGTCGATGGCGAAGACGACGGACCCCCTCTTCGGTAGTGGTCTGTGACATTGCGTTTGTTCGTAGGCGATCGGCCACGTTACTACCGAAAAGCAGAGGCGTTTTGATGAGGCCCTGGTGAAGATAGCTTTGCTGCTGTGTAAGAAGTAAACAAGCCAGCTATTTTGCGAGATGAAGCATGTTCGTGGACGAGTCTTGGCTCGCGGACCCTTCTTATGGTCCCTTTCCTACAACAACTTTCAGATCATCCCCTGGCATAAACATCTTCTCTGCTACTTTGTATGGCACGCTCTCACACGAGCCTCTACCTGCTGTACCTGGTCTACCTGCTGTAGACCTTAGCCAATATGTGTCTAATAAGTGGTTACGGTTACCTTAGCAGATGACACAGTGAATCGTGAAGCTTCTATCTCGAATGATGCTAGCGTTGCTCTATCTCCTCTATCTCTTCTACTTTTGAGCCCCTACGACGTCTTCTAATGATGCTAGCGTTGCTGTTGTGCTCACGAGGCACTGTCGGTCTCACACAACCTGAGGATCATAGGAGTCACACTAGCGTGAGAGACTCGGGTACGAACAAGAGGAACAGCGAACAAGACATCACGTTCTTAGATTAAGGCGACAAGATATTACCTTCTTCGATTAGGTCCAGCGACGCTCAAAGCACCTTAAAGTAAAGCAACCGGCTAGCTTTCCCTCTGATCTTAGGCGTATCCCTTCACGCAATAGATTCAGGCGACCAAGACAGCATCCTCCTACTGCATGGCCTGTCCCTCCTTTTTGATCCTACTACTGTCATGAACATGAAGACCATCAAGATGACCATCAACGCCTACAGCACAGCATGATCAATGTGCTTGAGGAACGAGCCATGTAGTAGGATCACCCATTGTTGGTACTTAACTCACCAAGAAAGGGGAACACTCTTCCTGACTCACTAAAAGAGGTAAATTTTCCAAAGGGGAATGCGAAGAAGAAGCTAACTCGAAGAAGCTAACTCGAAGAAGCTGACAGCTCTAATCCGAAGAGGAAGCTAACTCCGCCCCGATGCCGTTAAGAACGCAAGTTAGATTTTCATAGAAGTTGTACACTTCTTACAACACACTCCTCCACCCGTGATCTTCTATCTATTGTATGGTAACAGGAACTCAAGAACTGCACACGCAGCTTTCTAGTCGGAAGGATGATATTCTTGCATGCCGATGCCGAAGATTGATCTCTCAATGGCTGAGGCATGAGTAGAGAGTATATTGATGTTGTATGAACTCCTGCAATTTTCGTGGAGCTACTTTCTTATTGTTTTCGAGGAGCTACTGACTCCTGCACTGACTCCTCAAGTAAAGAAAGTCAAGGGATCGAAATACACAGTAGTAGACACTGATGCTATAATCACCAAAAAGAAGTACTCGGGAGATGGCTCCAAAAAGAAGGACTTGACGCTGTATCTTGGTTATCAGGTAATTCTCTAAACCAAAACCGGGCAAGTCGAGCACCAAACCCACCAGTACGAGAAGTAGATGAAGCAGATCGACTGGTGGATTCATTGCCACAAAATTCCCTGCGGTCTTCTAGTGCCAGAAAATTTTTATGACCGGTTTATTCAATTGACTCCTTCCTACATAGAAGAATCAACAAGTACCGGTCTCGTTTGAGGACCCAGGTTAGAAACACGGCATCGCCATTACTTACAGTTATATCAGAAATAAAGGACGCTTAGTTAGTTTTTTTCGATAGAAGTATACTTCTTGATAGCAGAGTAGTTTATAGCACGCATGGTGCATGGAGTAGCATGGAGCGCAGAGCTTTAAGGGGCGCAAGAAGCTCCCCCTTTAGCTCCATGCTACTCCATGCGATCCATGCACTCCATGCCATGAAAGCTGTGAAACTTTATAAATTGCTCTGCGAATAAATATCTTTTTTTGGCCCGCCAAACAATAGGCTAGTAGAACTAGTTGGGGCACGATGAACATGAAGATAATGATGATGATGATGATGATGATGACTGCACAGGAAGAGAAGGATAGATAAATCTCTTCCAACAACAATGACCTCCTGCCAGGCACATCAATCTATCAATCAAACGATGCGGATCTTTCTAATAGTGGAGAGACCCTTGAGTGTCCCACGCCTTGACTTCACGAAATTACATCCACCTCAAAAGGATGACGTAGACCTTGAAGCTTTTGATCCACCAGCGGGAGGAAGTGGTTAAGATGCCTTTTTCATCTTCTTGTACTCACTATCAGGGACCACGACGGACAACTAAACTCCCTTATATGATGTATAAGAAAATGGAGATTAAGCTTAAGCTCAACAATGTATAGAATGGAGATTTCATCTTCTTGTACTCACTAATGGCCTCGAACGTTCACCCCCTCATAGGTGAGCCCACTCCTATCCTATCCTATCCTAAGGGTCGCGTTGATATAATGTAACTGTCGGCTTGTTACCTCCTAAACCCTAACCCTAAACCCTAAACCCACCCTAAAACCCTCTAAATTGGTGGCGAAGGCGTGGCCGTTGCGAATCCTGGAAGCCTTATGATGCACAAAGAGTGTCCATTTAGCAATATCAGCTACTAAATGTGTTACATCGCCGATTTTACTCAATGTGCTACATGTTGTAGAGGGCGCTACCAGCCAGAGGATTCACGGAGGGATCCAAGGGTAATTTCTGCGGATCCGGTGCTAAATGCGCAGGGCTGAGGGGCGAACCCCTCTAAATCCACATCGAAACCGATGACGAGGATATATTTATAGATCATAACTAACTTTCAAGTCCTCTTCGGTGATACAGTCTCTACTCGAGTCGCAACAGAAGACCAAGGCAGCTGAAAGTTGCTACGTGGTTCATAAATGAATATAGGGTGGATTCGCATCACCCTTAAATAAAAGATTTTTGAATTTATATCAACAAAGAAATTCGGATACTACCTATTAAGCTTTGTATGCTCCCGCCATTTGGCAACCTGAATTTGATCATAATTAAGGGAAAACAAGAAGAGGACCCTTGTGATCAAATTCAGGCTACCAAATACCGGAACCGTTCAAGCTTGCTCTAAGGCCGAGACGCCGAAGCAACCGGGTACGGCGAAAAAAGACAAAGCCAAAGGAGCCTCACCTAGAGCAGCCACACTTAAAGGGACTACATCAGGCATTAAGGAAAGTCCAGAAGGTCGCCGATTCACAATAATTATCTGTGTAATAAGATCAGTAGCCCTCTTTGCCTACGAGCGTTCGTAGTAGACCCACACCTAACCTAATCTAACATCGCTACATGCATCAAGATGATGACTGTCTGTGGTATCTACGTGGCAGATAACCTGCGCACTTAAATATAGAAGTCGTCAGGGAAATCTTAGGCAGATCGCCGAGGCGATTCCATATCATCATAGACATCGTGGCAGACAACCTGCACCCTTATACATGGGACCCCACGAGATATTAACCTCCTGTTGTAAAAAGGAAAGGTGAATATCAGTAGATGATGATTAAAGTTAACGCTTCTTTCGCTTTCGCGTCGCGCACCCCCAGCCCTCTTCTAATCCAGCGTCGACCACCACCGCAGCCGGTTCTACCGCGTCGTGTTGTGTTAAGCACTCTGGGACCCTAGAAGTGACCTAGATCCTGTAAATGATCCACCTCTGACGCTTAAAGGTAGGAGTGATAGGAGGAACTTAATATACTTGATATGTCATTGTCAATGTCTACTAACTCGACGTCCAGGAGCGAGAAGTTATCTAGGACGATATATAACTACATGCATAGGGAGCAGACCTAACAAAACACAACGTGTGAAGGCATAGCAAACTTTGTATCTTTGAAAGGCATCCTATCCTACCCTAACCTACACCTACAAACATTGTATTCTTCAGCACTTCTATATTCTTCAGCACTTCTACTCGATTGAGGAGATCTAAGGCCCGGGGAGACGCAGAAGCTTCCTTTCTAGAGAATTCTTGCGCGGAGACTGGAACGTGTAAAACGCAGCAAGACGTTGCGGTGGTCCAAAATGCTTTTTCCTTCTTCAATGACGATGAAGATGGAGCAAAGCAAGGTAGCACAACTAGTCCTACTTTATTTAGTAAGCCAGTTGTATTAAGCCAGTTGGAAGTAGAAGTTGACCTCTGCATGCGCATCTGCATGGCTTCTTCAAGTAGGAAAGCCATGGATATGCGAGCTAGAGACGCCAACTCCTCTTAGCCGCTAACTGTGCCTACCAGAGCTACAGACAGTACTTCCAGAGTGGCTACATCCAGGACTTCCAAAGTGCAGGATCATGATGAAGTCCAAGGTAGTGCCAGTGGTGGACATTTAGTGGGCAGGCGGGCAGATGACACGCACCAAGGAGGGCGCTATTCGACGACAGCGGCACATCTCCTATCAGCACAAGCTTTGGTAACCTATCTACAAAGTGCGGCATTCGCAGTTCAGTCACTCTTCCGCTCAGTTTTACGACGAGAAAGTAATTTTCTTTATTACCGGTTGCGGTTTATTTGGGTTTTAATGATCTTCATCTCTCTTGATCATTGCATCTGCTCGTTTGTTGTGCAGGGAAACTTGCATATCCAGCAGAGTGGCAACCATTAGAGTGGCACATACGGGACCACTCTAAGAAATGTTGGTGACGGCGTGCTAGGTGGCCATTCATTCGAAGCACCCGAAACGACTTTGCTGCTATTATGATTGGTGTTATCATGGTTGCTGCGAGCTCTCGTCCTATGTTCATCTTCGACTTCGTATATCCGATATTTGAAGATGAAATACACATCACCCGGAGTCGAGCCAGGTGCCGGGGGGTTCGATGTGCAGGATTCACAACCTAAAACCTACTCAAAAATGTACCAAGTATCTATCTATACTTACACGTAGAAGTAGACAACTTCTGTGGTTGGATATGTATGTAAGTATGAAGTAGCACACACCGACACCTGATGAATAAAGTGGAACAAGATTATCGTCGCTAATAGACATCGCCGTCGCCCCAGCACTCGCTCTGGTGGCCATCGCCTGGGTTGTAGCAACGTGGGACAAAAGGAGATATGAGCCGAGTCATTATCGCACTGCAATAGTTTGTTACTACCCAACACGACTACTCGTCTTGAAAATACTAATAATTGTGACTTCTTCTATAATACGAGTCACTCAGTGGGGAGAATCTTCGACTTGCACTTTGACTCAGAAAAAAGAACTTCATATGCTCGTTCAAGATGAGGAACATATTTACCGAATTCATAGCTGGTCGTGGTAGACGAACTAGAATCTTCTACTAGTAGACAAGTTCTTTCCCTCCACCTCGATCCCTGTTTCAGCCTTTACGGGCAGCACGAGTGGAGAAAGCGCTAGATGATAGTGCAACAAGACAAGATGCGTTAGCCCAGAAGCTTAATGCGATCGACCGAAAAAGTTATGATTCTTTTTCTGATATGTGTAGGTACTTCCTTCCTTCGTGAAAAATAGGGTGGTTGCTCTCAGTGTATCACTACAGGAGGAACTACGACTGTTTTTTTCTCTAATAACTGCTTGAGAAGGACAAGCGAGGGATAGGAACCGACCACAAGGAGGCAAAAAGCACAGACCACAGGGTTGCAGAAAGCGAAGACGAAACCGACGATGGAAAGTGTGGAACTACCATGAAGATGAAAGATGCTAAACCAATATTGACGAGCAAGAAATAAGAAGTCAACTTAGACAGGAGAATCGTCAAAGGTTATTCTTCTTGGTCGCGCGACGACTTGATCAATAACTTTTTCACACTTCTCTACTTGTTACAACAGTGCCCCAATATGCAAGAGTTTTTATGAGACTGTTTTCAGACTAAGAGGAGATTGAAGGTGCATTCATTGTAGCTGTAGGGCCAAACTTGTGAAATTAAACCTCAATTTTTTTAGGGTGACTTTCTCTAGCAAAATTGAAATTGAACATTTAATTTTTAGGGTGACTTTCTCTAGTTGTAATTTTCGTTGTTGTGTGCACAGAAACGTGCATAATTGATGCTTTTTCGCATCACCGATCTTGATCTTGTATCGGTAGTTTCTTCTTGATGTAAAGATTGGAGGATGATTCGCAACATGAGCATCTGCTCTTTGGAAATAGAAATACGAACATCTGTCCTAGGCGAAAATCAATGTGCAACACACCGCATGCACACCTCGCTCTAGACAACACCTCTTGCTCTTGAGCTGCAGGTAAATGAATTTATGAATTGTGACAGCAAGCACAAACTATGTCGTGACGAATCAGAAATTTGATGACGTTGTCGTGGGTACTTATGATCCTGGTTCCAAGTCATCGATCCTTGTTCAAATTGAAGAATGTGTACAATGCTGCTGCGAGCAAAATCTTGAGGTTTCGGTTTCTTTGTCCTTTCTCAAATTTTAAGTTTCATCCAACTGATGTAAAACGTTGCAGCGACTATTCTTGTGTTAATTTTTACTGGGTTGATGTCATCCGGTTGTACTGAATTAAGAATCGTCCTTATATATAAATTTTGATGTTTCAAGAGAACATCTTCTGATGTCATACAATATCGACAAGATGTAAATAGAAGAAAATGATGAAGTTAAAGTTATTGTCTTGCTCGTCCTCTTGTCGTGAACTTTACGACGGGAAGCGATTCGTCGAGTGAGCCTCAACGAGT
Organism: Amoebophrya sp. A25; assembly: GCA_905178165.1. NCBI lineage: Eukaryota > Dinophyceae > Syndiniales > Amoebophryaceae > Amoebophrya > Amoebophrya sp. A25. The sequence continues at coordinate 53,537 of CAJINU010000050.1, forward strand.
CACTACCGGTGGTGGCCATCGAAGAAAGACGCAGGAAGCGATCGAGCGACTTAGGAAAATAGATTTGATGAACAAAGCGACCGAAGCTAGCAACTACATGAGCAGAAACTGATGGAGCATCTTGTTCAAAGAACAACTTTCTAGTCGGAGGAGCTCGACAAAAGAAGTCAACATCTCTATTAACCTACGACCAGCACTATCAACCTACGATCCGGTAGACCGTCAACAACACTATTGACCTACGACCAGCACTACTAGACAGAAACTTCTACAACCACTACTAGCACGTACAACTAGATACTTCTCGGCGACAACTACGCTACGAGCCTCCAGTAGCTGTGCACGATGGACAAGGGCGCGATGTCAGTGTCTGACCGTTCAGAGAACGGATCAGATGTTGCACTAGGATGGGTACTTCTACAGTCGTCTGATTCATATGATGTCTTGAAAACTTAATAGAATTATACTTGCTAGTCGAGTAAAAAGATCGATGAACCACACGATCAGGCAAAAATGTCATCTTGTAAGGATGATTACACGAACTAAAAAAAAACTGTCCTCGTACTATAATCTAGGTCTTAGAAATATTGATTTCCAACAAGAAGCATCAAACATGTTATGAAGATCATCGAACTCCTTTCAAGTCTGGTGGTCTGTTCAACACCGACCAGGCTGTGAGTTGCGATTGGAATTCTAAGAGCCCGCCCCTGTGCCTGGTGCGGCTGACCTGGTGGCGCAGCATTGTTGTAGGTCATTTTCTTTGTACTAAATCAAATGTTCAAATGTTCTTTTTCTCAAATTTCAGATATCCTGGTTCTGCAGCGTGCCGTCGCACGAGTTATTTTGCGAAGTTGATGAGGATTACATAAAAGACAACTTCAACCTCTACGGGTTGCGAAATAGGCTGCAGGTATAATGGATCAGGGTGGTTGTATCTATACTTCTGATTCTGTACAGACAGGAGTATAAAGATTTGTAGAGGAGTAATATAACTTAGATGAAATAGATACGAAAACTCTGTAGCTCAAGATAGATCTCATCTCTCGACAGGAGTATAAAAATTTAGATGAAGTACCAGATAAGAAAACTCTTAACGTCCGTCTCTCAACAACACTGTAACTGTTCCTTAAAGTTTCCTCCTACAGTAGATGAGAAAACTCTGTAGCTCAGCATCCGTCTGCTCTCATCACTCTTCCAAGTAGGTGACAACTTCTATGATGAAATCCACCATCACATCACATCACACCCTCAGTATTACGATCATGCGTTAGAAATGGTATTGATGCCGGAAGCACCCGATGAGGATGAGCTCCAAGATGCCGACTTCCTAGAAGTATACAGAGATGCCCAGGATCTCTATGGACTCGTCCATGCTAGGTATTTTTACGTTTATTGATGATTCTTGTAGTTCTACTTGAAAGAACTCGTTCTCGCGATGGAATACCGATCATCAGCTGTTCCTTTATTGACTATGTCACTCATCTTCTGCAGTGATGATTCCTTTCCTGTATGATATTCCTTCTTCAATCATCATCACAAGGACAATAATCACAAGGATACTGCTTTCCCTCTTCACCAGATATATCCTTTCACCACGGGGTCTCGAAGCCATGCGAGAGGGCTTTGTCAACAGCGTCTTCGGCACTTGCCCGCGCGTCAAGTGTCACCAGCAGAGCGTCTTGCCAGTTGGCACCAGCGACGAACTACGAGTGTCTAGGGTAAAGAGCTACTGTCCTAGATGTGAGCAGCTCTACGCAACCAGATCGACGTACTCAGACATAGATTTAAGGCCATTCATCTATAATTCATCTTTCAAAGTTTGGACTCAGACATAGATTTAGGGCTTCATTTATTAATTCATCTTTCAAAGTCTTTGGAGGGACGCTTTTAGGGACGTTTTCTTCACGGGGAAAACGATCTCAGGATGGACTTCGAGATGGGTTACAGGTTATGAGCTCTAATAGATGGAGCCTATTTCGGAACCAGTTTTCCGCACGTTTTCTGTCTCAGTTTTCCGGAACTAGTGCCGTTGCGCAGAGCAGAGCCGTATGTTCCCAGGCTATTCGGGTTCAAGATTAGACAGCCACCAGGGCTCATCTATCGAACGGTGGAGGCGGCGGAAAAGGTATTTCTTAACCCTAAGGACTCTGTAAAATTACAAATCAAGGTACTCTGTCGTCACAAGAACAACTCCACGAGAATGATGATGAATATATAATCATCATCGATGAATTACTTATAATGACCACGACTACAGAAAAGACTTAATGATCCGCATTTAGTCTCAGACTCCATGATAATATCGTTGTAGTCTCTTTCCTCCCCCAGGCCGAAAACGAGTGGCTCGAGCGGAACGGGTACTCTCTAGAAAGCGTAGCCGAATTTAGAGCGCTTCCTGCACCACCCACGACGACTAAAGCAGCGGACCCCTGAGAACTATGACTTCTCTACTTTGATGATGTTGACTTGACAACAACTTGATAGAATTCCAGGTTGTTGTACATAGAAGAACGTTGCCCTTAGTGATGTCATGTCCCCTGTATGATTCCTCGCCCCAGGAAATCCACAACACATTCTTCTTCTTTGACGACGATAAATTTACATCCATATTTATACAATAGTTTACAACACTTCTTACACTTACATGATCAACAGTAATAAAACAACATTTATACAATTATAGGTTACTACTTCTACTTCTACAAGAACTACAGCAAACTATCTGTAGTACAAGGTCGGTGTGAGTGTGTATCGGCACACAGACAGCGGCAAACGACCGGTCATGATAGTATTGGAAGTGGTCTATGATGCATACATGCGCGAAATCGTTGTTCAGCCAGTGGAGCAACCTCCTAGAGCTATCTAGTAGCAGAATGCATCCTATAGTCTGTACCGTGAATGACCGAGCATCAACGATCCTGATACCTTAGAGTCAGTGATCACTGGTGGATCATTGTGTGACATTGGACGGGGTGAGATCATGAACAACAGATCTGATGTCGTTATCTCAACGGCGATTGAGGCATTGTCCACGTCGATCATGTGCTGGAATCGAGCGAGTGACTTGATTGAGTGCTGAACTGTGCTGGAGGGATCCTATTATAGCGTAAGTTGGCGCAGCTAAGTACTTATGCAAAAGTTCAGAAAGTGTGACTTCTGTTGCAAGTTATGTAGTAAGAAAAATCACATTTCAACTTCATCGGATAATAACCATAACTAACGAAGAAATGAACCTCATTGGGAGACCACGCACCGTCTTCACAAGCGCAACGGTTCAGCTTGTGCATGGACGGTTTGAGCGTTTGGCCCGCCGAATAGCAATGAGCGGCTTGATGACCCGTGGGGAAGCCGAACGGTGCATTCGGAGCGGGGATGTGCTTGTGGATGGGCGTGCAGTGTCGCAAAACTGCGTGGTCGCTGACGGAGCAACAGTCGTGGTGCGCGACACGCTGGTGCCTGCACCGGGAACGATGCCGCGTGTCTGGGCGGTGAGGAAACCAGAGGGACTGGCATGCAAGTTTCGCAAGACCACGGCAAGAGAATCTATCGTCTCTGATGGAGAAACAGCAGGACAGGAAGCTGGCCGCTGCCCTTCGACTGGAAGTACGTCCCGAGCAGCTGCTGAAGCTGCGGAGAGTGAGCGCTATGGCCCACCATGCCTCTCAGACCTGTTCCACAACTATCGGATATTCGATGTGCAGAGGCGTGGACCCGGAGCTGTTGATAATTAAGGCGAAAAGTAAGATTTAGATCACATCATGGTAGATTTAGATTACTTCCGCCAGCAGAGATACTGATACAAGCAGTTCAATTTATTGACATTGATGTTACTTCGATGTTGAAGTCTGAAACAGTTTCAGTTCTATTTCGTTAATCAAAACCATGAAAATGTTGGACTTGTTGGAATTTCCAAATAATAACCACGATCATGATGGCGGAACAACAACAGAGACCACCTCATCATCTAATAGAAGGAACAGCACGATGACCGCCTGCTGCCGCACTACAGTATCGTGAATCCCCTAAAGACCGATCACGAAGGACTCCTTGTGCTCACTAATTGTGGTCGATTTCGAGAGGTACTGAAAAATCCGGACCTCTGTCCTGTGGAAACGGTTTATGACTGTCGCTTGCAAACCACCGATGACGGCAGCCCGGCTCCGGCAGCGCCCGGTTTTATTATGTCAGAAGTAGCATCAGATGCTAACCATCATGTGAGTGTGATATTTTTGAGGGATTTTTATGTGACATTATTTCAGTCTGAAGACACTTCTCATATTTTATAGCTTGTCCTTTCAAATGCGAGGGAGAAGCAATAGCACATATTGAGGCATTTTTACCTAAAGGTTTCCGAAAGACCGCCGCGTTTGAAATATGATCAATATGACAGTCACCTCGAGTCTGATCAAGAGACATATTATATCTGTTCATCTAATACCTCTCCCCCAACCGGGTCTTACGCCTCGGGTGACGGGTGGGACCCAGCGAGAGAGCCAGCCTTTCTCGCTGGAACTTCCGGTTCCTCAAAAACCATGACAACGGGAGGAAAATACAGACGGCGTCGGAGTCGGTCAGCGATTCCTGTGTCGATGTATCCCGAAATTTTGCGGTCGTGGGCAACCAAAGGTGTGCGCGTTCGTGGAATCGACTATGGCCGGGTGCACGCCAACTTGACGCGTCGGAACGCGGAGGAGGGTAGCACCTGGATCCGTGTGCGCATGCTAGAAAGGCCCTACACGTGTCCAGAACTGTTGCTTATGCGACGAATTAGAATTTCTTTAGAGCTTGGTGCAGTATAACTAACTCCATACTGGCGGAGTCGTAGCTAGCTGTTCTACTCTTCGCAAAACGCGAAATTTAGCACGAACGTTGACATGGGAATAGGTATTGAATAAACCTTCTCATTCCGACAAGGCAAAACTCTCTAATTTCCTGTACGAAGAACTTGGTGTGCGAGTACCGGTAGTGCGTCGTATAACGTGGGGAAAGCTGAGGCTAAACCATGTGCCAGAACAAACTGTTTTTCCAGTGTCATTAGGAGAACCAGAAGGAGCGTGGCTTGTTCCCTTCATCCCCGCTCGTCCACGGACCACAGAACTCCTCAGATGTGGGGATCCCGAAGATGCAGATGGTATAAACGTCGAAGTGTAAGTCAACAACGCAGCAGTCGGACGCGTTGTAACTACAACCAGGGTCCTCTGGGTGAAGATGGACAACGTCAATGATATTTATACTAAGTAAATGCGTTATAATACGTAAATGCGTACTGCCATTTCGCGATCTTACTGTGTTTCTGCTGTATTGCGCGTAGTCTACATTTAGAAACTAGAATCGATGACAAGTTAGTATGTGGCCAGACAGAGTATAAAGTGGGTGGTGAAGTGTTCGAAAAAAGTGCGGCTGAAAAGATGAAAAAAGTGATCAATATCAGAGCACAAAAAGAGAGATGCAGAGTATTATACGAGGGCAACAAAAAAATTGAAAGTTGAAGCATTTGGGCTAAAAATGGAAGACAAAAAGTGACTCAAATGGAGACTGAGATGAAGAGAAGCGATCACTTGCAAATTGAAGGTAGAGAGGTTGGGAAATTGATGGTCTTCAAAAAACCGTGCGCAGGAGAAGTATGCTTACCATTATAACTACTCCGACGAGTCATGAAAAATAGCTCTAAATTCTACGGATCATGCCCACTTTATATAGGTAAAGGCGTTTTTTCGGAATTTTTTGTTGCCTAATCATGAAGATTGTCTGTGGCTTCATTGGATGAATTTTCACTACTCGTTACCCGAGGGCTCAGAGGTGAATGGGAAGTGTTTGGACGAGAGAGAGAGAGAGAGAGAGGGCGAGACTGCTAGTGACGGCCGCGCCGCGGAATGGGTTGGCCTCGGGAGCAGGTGAGCGGGCCTGTTTTGCTGAAGCTGACCAAAAGGAGAGAGCCTCTGGTCGTGCTCCGTTGGTGCGCGCAGCGGCCGTCCCTGCCGTTGCACCGGACTGGGGATTGCGAATGCGGGAGCCTCTGGAGCTGCGGCGCAACGGTTTGAAGCTGTTAGGGGCCGAAATCGGGCACCGCGTGCGCGATTTCAGACGCTAGTGACCGGCTTGTTTCATGGGTGGCTTTCAGTACGTAACAGGGGACGCGGGTACCGTCGGGAACGCATTGACCTGCCGGCCTTCTGGCCTGGAGCCGGAGCTCCCGCCCACTGATTTGCGAGCCTTGGGAGCCTTGAGAAAAGCCAGGGCTTCCCCCGGACTCGCAAACCCTCGGAAACCATGAGGCAGCCAGAGCCTGCCCACTTGCCACCCTTGTCGCTTGTGTCGCTCTCTGAGCTGTATGGCGCCCTCCAAGTTGTTTGGGCAACTCGGAGGCGGCAAAAATTAACGGGGCAAAACGTCGGGCACGAGAGGAGCCAGCGAAGCCGTGCAGCCTTGATAGGTGACAGGCTGCGCGTGAACGTCATGCGGACGGTGTGGAGCTTTACTCGCGGCGCGTCTGGCGGTATTCGCGCGCCTCTGTTTGCTCTCGCACTCGCTGAGGCCATTCCAGGGACAAGACGCGCACCGCGTGCGCGATTTAGGCCGCTAGCGTCCTCCTCGCCTGCTGTCGAGCGTTTTGCTGTCGCTTACCTCGGAGAAAGGCTTGTCGCCGCGTGCGTATCCCTATGCTGCGCTGGCGCCTCTTGAGTGGTCCTGCTGGTCTGCAAGGCATCTGAACGGCATGGCACCCCTTTGAGAGGAGCAGCAGGCGCAGGCGCCCCCCTTAACACCTTGACAGGGACCCGCCTTGGCGTTGGTGTGTAACACTGACGGGGCGCATCCTGAGGCGTGAGCGTTTTAAATTGATAAGCGGCCAAAGCCCTGAGCTGCAAACCCTTGGAGAGTGGCGACGCGTTCGCTGGCACGGCTTCAAACCTTTGGGACTCTGCGCAGGGCGGAGGCCTTGAGATTCTTGCTTCCATCCTCGCCTTGAACTCTGCAGCCTCTGACATCCGTCGCTGTCTCTGCTGAGATTCTCCCTTGTGTGTCTGCCTTAAAGCCCTGACGTGTGACCTCGCTTTTTGCCGATTATTAAGAAAGAAGGAATTGGCAAGTCATTGCCATTCTCATTCTTTCTACTTATGTTAGTGCCTCTACCTTTCTCCAGATGACACCATCTGTGATCATAACGCATAATCCGGGTGGTACCTAGTGACAGCTATAGTCCCGATATTCTCTCGTCTGGGTCTGTCCCACTGCACTCAGAAGACCTGTCGCGACCAGTCTTCCGCGTCGTTGCTTGTGAGAGGGTACCTATGATCGGTCTTTTCTTGTCTCAACGCCGTGACATTATTGAATCGGCCTCCCCTGTCTTTCGTTGGGCGAAGATACTGCTCTTGTCTAAGTGCGGTTTTTCTTCTTACTGGACTGACTTTTTGCTGCGTCAGTCGGTCCAATAACTTGTACGTGCTCCATCGGTTGCTGATGGGTATTTTTATCAGTTGCAGATGGGAACCGTTGTCGTTGACATCGCAGTTCTGTTCTATTTTCAAAGAAAGAAGATTACAATGTTGCGGAGTCTGAATCTCCCAAATATATTAGCCACAGACTAAACCCTTTGCAGCTGTCTCGCGAATTTCGTCTGATCAAAGTAGATCTACATTGTATTTGATTTTCATTTTTAAAAGTAACAAGACTCCTCGTGGGGGAAGAGGCTACCTCCATTGAAGATCCCCATCCGTCATGACTTTTAGTTTCGTTTAAGTACAATTTTCGTTGTTTGTGAGAGCACCCACGCTTTGACAAAATATATATAATAATGACCAGCACCAGCTTGCCAATGCGAAAGCTCGTCCGCACGGGCGGACTAGTGTTATGGTCTCCTTTGATTCACATCCTAGAGCCCCTATCCCACTACCTTTATTTCTCACAAGGACCATCGCACGACTACCAAATTCCTCGCTTCACAAGAAAATACTTCTGCTACCTAGGACCACTACGACTACCCCCTACTGCCATTAATGCCACTACCTCCGAGGTGAAGACAGGGCAACCCCCTCCGAGATCAACGCGTGATTAAGTAAATCCACTCTAACAGCTGCGACTGGGGCGATTATTTTCGGTCCTTTGGGCGTAGGCGCTCTCGAGAGAAAAAGTAAGGAGGTTGAGCAGAGGCAAGAAATCGAGCGTATCGTTGATACGAATGGCGTCACCGCTTTTGATTAAGGCCACGGTAGATATAATTAGAAGTCTACGCTTGCGCTCCTTTGCCTTTGGTGAAATCTCGTCAAACATCGAGTTCGAATGGAGCTTCTCTTTTTGGGAGAGATAAATACTGGAAAGACCATAAAGAAGGTGTTGCAGCAGGCGAAAGATGAAGATAGACGGTTTTATGTATACTTACCCATACCTCTAACTTAACGATGATGACCTGGATGACGAGGTCGAGGACCCTTCGAGCGCTTTGTGGACGATGGCGCGGTCGGGGATGGGAGACTTTTTTTGGGACGGGTTTGGGTCCGCGTACAAGCAGTTCAGTTCAGCCACGTCCTGGAACAGTGCGGGTACTGGCGACAACAACTTCATCTCCTCCAAAGATCAGGACGACACTTCGTCTCATAAGAAGCTGGAGTCATCAGTCTCCACCCTTCAAACGGCTAACGCTGTTTTGACGGAAAACAACTACACCACTCCTAGCTCGAGCGCTTTGGAGCTGATACCACTCAAGAGAATTCGAAATTTTGCCGAGGGGCTGTATGGAATAACACCATGCCAAAAGCGAACATAGAAAAGCGGTTTTTTTAGCCAAAAAACGCACATGAAGCCTCGGGATCAGTTGGGCAATATTCGTCTCAAAATGGAAAATTTTCATTCTGAGACGAATAAAGTGCAAAAGCTTTTCTATGTTCGCTTTTGGCATAGTGTTACTCCATACGTGGACGGGGGTTGATGCGCTTACTGGATTCCTGCGCTCCGACGAAGTGGCCAGTCTCGTTGAGCTTAAATTGGCGGACACCACAGGCGATATTAATCCTCTGAGGCAGAAGTTCATCAGAGATGTCATCTTCGGTGGCAATGAGCTCTCCAAGAAATCCTGGGACGGTATCGTTAAGAATCATAAGCCGCAGCTCCCTGAAGATCCTGAATCATTAACTTTTGAAAGTTCTCAAGAAACTTGGCCCAAGTGGTTCGAAAGGAGGTCTGGGACCAATTAGCTTGGGTAGGATTCTTATGGTGCTTCGGGTGATCAATGTGATTTTTTACCTTGTCACTTCGGGCCATTTTGGCTCAAGATTGGCAACCTTCTAGCCAGGATCTGAAAGCGGCTCCGGCTTGATTGCATTTGATACGAGATTCGAAACAAAACAGCGCAACTTGAGCCACCTGGAGACAGCCCCAGCTATCCCTTTTTCTTAGCGTGTGCTCTTTCTTCTTTAGTAGTGACCTCGGTCCCGGGAAGCTGCAGTAGGTCTTCTTTCATTTTGGTGGAGAACCTGGGCGCTTATCTTTCTGAGTTTCATATCCCCGACCCCCTAGAACTAGGAACAGGCTAGAGCCGAAAACTGTGCCGCAAAGCCAAGAAAACGAAGGGGAGCAACTTTTCCACGACGCTCAAGGAGGAGCGACAGAGCGCCCCGAAGCTCAACACTCACGGTGGGCAACAGCCGACCCGCACTTCCTCGTCCGCAGCGTCTTCCGGGCATATTTTTTGACGTGACGGGGCGCCGGTTTCGTCGCGGTGGAAATCGTTTTGAGCATTCGCAAGAGCTACCCACTGCTGCGGAGACAGATCGAGCCTCCGGAGTCGGGTGTCGGCGCAGCGAGTGCCGGGGCGGCAGGAGAAGCAACCGGGCACGCCGTCAAAGCGGTTGGGAGTTTCTCTCAGAGATTCTATGCCACGTTGACCAAGGAGGAGCCGCAGGGGCAACCCTTGCGCAGGCAAGCTGCGGCAGCTGCCTTTGAGCAGACACCGGAGGAGGGAGAGCACTCCAGCGAGCGTTACAAGCGTGACACCCGCCCGCTTCATCTCCCACCGCGAGGGAGATCCAGCCGAATCCTCGAGCCGAAGCGTGACGGATGAAGGCAAGTGCCTCGCGTCTTGGTGGGCATCATGAACAGCACCAAGAAGAGCAGGCTGAGGACTTGCAACCGCAGCGCAAAGAAGCACGACACGGACAACCGGCGCAAAGCCTCTGGCCATCCTCTTTTAAATCGCCTCGCGACTTGTTTCCGATGCTGACCGGGGACGCTGGTATGGGTCTTCCTTTGGCGGGCTGGTGCCTTTTAGTAATTCTGCCCGTTATTCTCTCTACTTATATTTTCTCTATAAAATGCAGAGGCCGCCACCACTGGGGTGGAGAGCCCAGAGCCCCGCGGACTCGTTTCTTCCCCACGCCCGAAAATGGCGGCAGCCCTTGCTTTTGTTCACTTGGTAGACTGAAAACCGTCCAGCCCACTGAAAACTCTCCGCCACCTTGTTTCCAAAGTCTCTCGTCGTCGAGTCAACCCGGTCGAGCGAGGTCACCTCTCCGGAGGCGCTGGCGGTGCTTAAGAGCCAGAGCGGCAAGGCGCTGGACGATGAGAGCGGTGGCAGCCTCGACGGAGTCACCGCTGCAGGCGTGCTCAGACAGAATAAGCGCAGGCGCCGCAGGAGGGGCTGAGCCTGAGGCTGGTAGCTAAGGGCACCAGAACCCAAAGACGCCGAAGGCGATGCCTCCACTTCAAGAGGCCAGAATGGTGCGAACTTCTGCGCGGGTGCATCACTTGGCGCTTCTCTTGGGTTAGCGGCGCTGGCTCGCCTCGGGTTTGGCTGCTCTTCTTCACATGTTTGACGACATGAAGACGAGAGCAAAAGCGCGGCCACTTTTTGGCCCCGGTGGGCTCGCTGTATTTTGCCACTATAAAGCGCACGGCCTTTCGCTTCGCCGCATAAGATGGCGCGAAAGTGGGCGCGTTTTTTATACAGGCAGAATGGTTATAAAGTAAAAAGCAGAGCCATCCTATAGCTTTTTTTTTTGGCAGGTAAATCGATGCCGTCTTATGCTGATTCGAAGCGCGCAAAGACGCACTTCGTCGCGAGTCTGTAGGCGACACGCAAGAGCGAAGGTGCGCGCAGTTTTCGCGTGAATAATCCGCGAAAAATGTAGGGGACGCGCAACGAGGACGCGCCCCGGAACGTAGTGCGCCCGCAGCACGCAAGGGCATTGAGATCCGCACGCGCTTGCAGTCATCACCGTGGCGAGTGGAGGCACGCCCAGGCAGGGGGCCCCCGCTCTTATTTCTGCTTGGCCATCTGTGGCCAATGGGTCCCGAGGCATAGGAGCCCCGCCTACTGTCTTGCCACAGTGGAGGCGGCCGAGCGATGTAGGGAGGGACGGCGAGACGCCTGGCAGAGCAGAGGCGCGCGGTAGAGTGTCGGCGCTTTCCGACCACGTGAAAACGCGGGCGCCGCATCCTGCGGCGGATTTCTGCCGATCTGCTTCCCCCCCACTCAAATGGAGGAACCTCCTCAGCCTTCATAGCTTTCGCCGCTGTGGAGAGCGCCTCCTCATTTTGTAGTGGGAATGTTGTGAAGCTGTAAGCCTTAAACCCCAAAAGGCACCAGCTCGCCAGTAAGGGTCCCTCTGATTTCGCTACAGGCATGGGCAAACGAGCTGAAGCAGCGCCCCCTGAGCAGGAACTGAAAGCGCCGGGCCTACCTGTTTTGCCATGAAGATGGTGAAGAACATCGCCCCGAGAGTGGTCTTCTTTATCAGTTCCCAACAGCCCGCGAAACGCTACAGAGAGCCGCAGAACAAGAGCCGCGCCGCTACCATGTCTACCATCTGCTGGGAATGATGGACGCCGGGCAGTAGCATGGAAAACAGTCCAAGAAGCAAGAGCAAGGAAACGGATTCGAGCAGGATCAGCCGCGCACGCACCTGGAGGAGTACTTCAAGGAGATGCAGCAGAAGCAGAAACGAGACAGCGACAACACGGAAAAAGCACCATGAAGAACCCGCCCTCGGTTGGCTTCCAGTTGCCTCCGAAGTGGACCGCTGAAATCGTTCGGGGGCTCGAAGCGTCGGGCGCTTTGCCTGATATTGTTCGCGCCATCCATCGACAGCACCGGAAAAGCAGGCGGAGCTGTTTGGGCTGGTGTAAATTAAGCTACGCGGACCGCTCGGGCTTAGCTCTGGAGCACATCAAGGAAAAAGCTCTGAAAGCTCTGTGGCGCGTTTATGGTTCTGGTAGTGTTCGCGCGGAGAAAGGAGTTGCGTGCCGGTTCGTTGGTCGCAGATTGGCTTCGAGGAGGCCCGCGCGACTCGTCTGCAGCAGTTGACGGAGATGGGCGGCAACGAGATGGCAGCAGCTTGCGTTCGCTGGTGCAGCTACTGGCCCCAGCAATGAAAGACGCAGGAAAAGGCAGCAGTGGAGCCTTCGCAAAACCTCAGCTGCCGCAGCTTAAGTCCAAGGCGGTCAGATGACAGGCGGAGGCAGTATTGGAGACGGTGGAAAACCGTCGGCCGCTGAAACAGTACCAGGCGGCAGAGATGTCGCGACATGCTTGGAACGGGATGCAGCTCGGGGACGTCGCCAACGGGAACGGCATAAAAAAGCGCATCACAAGAACGCCTGCGATATTCGACGCGGTACGAGATTCCGAGGGGCTTTACCACGCTGCGGCCAAGTGACTTCGTCGACCAGCTTCGGCTAGAATTCAGCACCACCCACCAAGTTGCGGCCTCCACGCTGGAAGGGCTCTCGAGCGCAGTCAAGTTCACGACCGCAGGGAAGGGGCAGGGCGCTGCCCTTGTTGCCTTCGTAAGTTCTTACCGTGTCCCTTTCGGATTGCTCATGGAGGAACGCAGAGAAGCCGGCGGCGCGTTTCTCACCTTGTCAGACGTCGCTGGGAGCGACATGGAGCGCAAGAACATGGCGAACAACTTGAAGCACCGCAGCGGCCTGCCGATTTGGATCGTGACCAAGATCGGCGATCAGTCACTTCGGGGACCGCGGAGGCACGCCCGAGAAGCAGCCCCTGCAAGAAATTCTATCTCAGACAGCAACCACCGGCCAAGCAGAGCAAGCGAAACAGCAGCAGCAGCAGCGCCCCGCCGGCATTCCGCCGGCAGCACCGCTGCGGACACTGACAGGAAACCGAACCGAAGAGAGCAAGTAAGTTGGGAGCGATGACCCCGCAGGCAGCGCTAGAAGAGCAGAACAGGCACACGACAACGCAGATGCAAACGACGACCCGGCCACAAGGAGCGAGACCCAAAGGAGCGAGCAGCGTGCGGGGGCGGGGGAGCCACAGATACATCCACCACGCAAAGTCCAACAAGCGCGCGAACGCCATCGAGCGGCGCGCCGGGGCCTCGCTTGCAGCCGGCTTCTGCAGCTATTGCCAGAAGCACCACAAGACCACCGGAGACCCCGTCGAAATTCTCTGCCCGGACAAGATTCTTGCTGGGCGAGGATTCACGCGAAGGGAATGCGCCCCGTATGCGCACGGCGTAGACTTAACCGAGATCGATGCCAGCGCGCCGCTTCGGTGCAATGAACAGCGAGCAGCAGGACCAAGAGCAGCAACAGGAGCCAGCACAAGGGCACGCAGAGAGCTGAAGAGCAGAAAACAACAGAGCAGCAACAACAAGCCAGCGAGCGTTATGACGAACCACATGCAAGAGGCTGGCAAACGGTTGTAGCAGGTGCAGAAGAAAAGCGGAATGTGAGCGGAAAGCTTTCAGGCGATGAACAGTCTGAAGGCGCTTGCGGCGGTCTTTTTGCATATCACGGAGGACGAGCTGAAAAAGTACGCAGGTGGAACGGCGACTGATAGCCGCCACGGGTGGCGTCGTGTCTTCTTCGAACCTCGTGGGCCGCTTGTCTTCATGTCGTTAAAAGTTTGCACAGCATACGCAGAGCAGCACGGAGTGTTCGCGGAAGTAGATTCGCCCTTGGGTTCGCTAAGGTTCTCGCGTGCGTTGGCGCTTGGAGGGGTTCGCTTGTGAGATTCGCAACGCGGAAACCGAAGAAAGAGCTCAGAACGAAGACGCAGGGCCGCCGGCTGTGGGTTCTTTTAAACAGCTGAAGGAAACGAAAGGGCCGCTGACCTTGTTGGGCGTAGTCCACGCTGAGGGAGCTCCGGCCGACGCCTTCTTCGATGGTTTCTGCCTGGTAGGAGCTGAGGAAGAGGGTCAGAAACAGAATCGGACCGATGCGGCTTCCTGTGAACAACTTCAAAAGCGCAGTCCTGACGCAATTCGAAACCTTCGCGAAGTTGGCAGGGATGTAGTTCAGCTAGGAGCCGCAGCGCACCAATTTCCGTACGCTCGTCGGCTTGTCGAACTCCCCATCGCAGTCGCCGAAAACAAGGAGGAGCAGCAGGCTACGCGGGTTCCCTTTGCGGTAGTCCCGTGGTAGGTTGTGCGTTGGTGAAGACATGGCGTCTGGCTTTCGTTATTTCGATGAGGTGTTCGGAGTCAAGTACGAGCCGAAGGCGCTGAACCTCACGAGACTCAGCACCCCAATCCCGAGAGGAGTGGGAAACTGCGAGGCCGTCGGGACCATGAAGGTAGGAGGAGGAGAAAGCAGACGAGCAACAAGAAACGCAGGAGCAGGAGCAGCAAGAGCAGGAGCAAGGAGAGCAGCTAGAGCAGGAGGAACAAGCCGAAGAAGAAGAAACCGGCAACGAGACGGCTGAGGGCGCTGCATCAGACTCGGAGGAGGCGCCGCAAGGCGTCTGACTAAGCTCCAAGAAGAAGAGGAAAAAGCTGAGCCAGAAGGGCTGCCAGCAGGCTGCAAAGAAGGCGAAAAGGAAAACAGTGGAGGGAACTGCAAAGCAGGATAGGACACAATGGACGAAGAGGCGAGAACTGAAACCGACAGCGAAGAAGGCCGACAAGAAAAGAGCCGAACAAGAAGCATGAAGCTTCAACCTATGGCTTAAGCTTCTGTTTATGAACGTGGGAGGATAGTGAAACGATCTTGGCGCCTATTCTCCTTGTTTGGGCCGTGAGTGCGAAGACCCTCTAGAAGCTCACAATCTTTTTGCTGTTTGTCCAGTTTGGACTCTGTAGCTGATCCGGTTTGGATTTTCAGGAGCGTAGCTTGTTTTCGGTGGTTGTCCTGTTGGAGGACTTCACTTTGTAGCCTGTCTTGCCCATTCGTAGCTGTGTTTTCCACTCAGTCTCAGTTGTTAGTTTCTGTTTTCGTCTTTGCGCCGCTCTGGCCTTTCTGGTGCTTCTCGTCTTCCGTTGGGTCCGAGGCGCTGCTGGCGCTTTGGGAGGTCTTGGCCACGCGTCTGTCACTAGTGTCCACGCCAACCACGTTCGCGCAAAAGTGCCTCGCTGTGGCCCGCTTTCTTCTAGCAAGTTTTAGCTTTACCTTGACTCTCTTCCTCTATTTCTTCCCCTTCTCAAAACCCAAAATGCAGCGCCCCCTTCCCCGTTCATAAATATGAAAGTTCAACCTATGGCTTAAATTTCTGTTTATGAACGCGGAAGGATAGTGAAATGGTTTTAACGCCGTTCTTCCTTGTTTGGGCCGTGAGTGCGGAGACCCTTTAGAAGCTCGCAATCTTTTTGCTGTTTGTCCAGTTTGGACTCTGTAGCTGATCCGGTTTGGATTTTCAGGAGCGTAGCCTGTTTTGGTGGTTGTTAAGGATTCCTTTGTTTTGAAAAATCCCACCCACCCGCTCCTGCGCCGCCTAAGAGGCGCGTCTCTGAGAGGCTCGCTAGTCATGGTCTTCTGACCGTGACTACCCTCCTTAGACGTACCTCGGGGCCGGTTTTAACATTGAGCGTCGAGTCTCTCAGAGCTTTGCCTCTTAGGCGGCGAGTTAGTTATTGCTTTAAATCGAAAAGTTTGGCTATGTCATGTTCGAACTATCCAAGCCAATGATTCGAAAAAATGGAAGGAAGGCGCTCAAGATCTCGAATTGCTGTCGTTTCTCTTCGTTTACGAGAGTCTTCTGGAAATGGTAGCCAATGTGTGCAATGTGTCCCACGTCCGCGTCGTTCTTTGTTTATTTTCTTTCTTTCGAAAAGAGAGGCAGAGGACTGGGCAACGAGGGCACTTCTTCAGAATAAGTCGGATCTTCTTGCCGTCAGAACTCTTTCTGCGATGAGATCAAAATGATAGGAGATCCTCTTGGTGTGCTCCCTCCCTCTTGCTCTTCCCCCTTTGGAAAATTATCTTAGTTTTGAACTTTCTTCGTTGGATCATAATGGTGCTAGATTCCGTGAAAGAAGAGCGCTCCTTTGCTGCAAAGTATGCTGATAGAGTTTCCGAAGATGTTGAGTCCGCAAATGCTAGGCGTGTCGCCCAAATTATTGAAGATGAAAGGCCTAAAATCATTCTTGACGGTCTTCCTCATGCGCATTCTCTTGCGCGCGGTGATGAGAAGATAGAGCCACTTCTTTCACTTTCCGACTGTCCTCCGGCGTGAGTTTTAGATACGAAGTTTATAGATATCGAAGATCGTCGAGCGATTGGCTGGAAAAGCATTGTTTTGCTGAAGCTTCTCAATCAAGCGCTTTATCTCGAGGATTCCACTGCGTGCGTGGCTGCTAGCTCTTAAGGGGGGCGCGTGTGTTGGCAAGTTGTGGCGTCCTTCTTTTTGGGAAAGCGTGAAGCCTAAGGACGACGACGAAAATTTTGACCATTTGAATCGCAAGTGTTCCATAAGTTCGCAAATCTTTTCCAAGCCCCCGCTTCGTGCTGATGGGGAAGTTCTTCAGTTGATTTGGTCTACTACAATTAACGAACGAGATGAAGGCTTTTTGGCTGGTCCGTTTGATTTTAGTCAGCTACCCCAGTCCGTTCAGCATGTTGCTCCCAGGTTCGCGATTTGGCAGAAGACTCGTCGTCGTATGATAGATGGCGCCCGCTTGTTTAATTGTTCAGCCAAGCTAGATAAGCGGGCGCCGCTACCTTCACCTTTACAGGTGTTGGCAGCGGCGACTGTAACCGCAAGGGTTCAGTCGTGCCCCGGGTTAGATAAGAGAGTCGCTGCATGTTTCTCGTTTCAATCCAGGAAGCGCAAGCCAGACTTTGTTCCTGCTGATTCTTTTGAGGCTTTGCCCAAGTTGCTTCTTGAAGCGGGGGAAGGGCTAGAAGGTTGCTTTAGTTGTAGTGATGCAGTTGAAGGGATTGCTATTGATGAAAAAGGCGCTTATAAGACGTTAGGAATTTTGCGTGGTCAAGAGTTCGCAAGCTTTCTAGTCGTGTGGGATCCCACCGGCAAGAAATACGCTGCGTTCGAAGGGAAGGCTCTTCTTTTTGGGAATATGCATTCGGTAGCTTGTTGGTGTAGGGTAGCGCTTTTGATTAGTGCAGTTTTGAGGCGCGCCCTTTCGATTCTTTCCTCCGTTTTCATTGACGACTGCCATGCTTTTGCTCGAGCTAATATGGGCCAAGCTTCTGCCGATAGAGTTTGCCGTCTTTTGGACGTTCTCGGTTGGGAGTACAAGCTAGAAAAAGTGGAAGCTAGTGACTCAGCTGTATTGTTGCTTGGTTTGATTTGTCAGCCCAGAGGTAAGCCTTCAGTGGTAGTAGCTCCGGAGAGAGCTCAAGCTTATGCTGCTGAAATTAGAAAAATTATCGATAGTGAGAAGTTGACGCCGAGCGACGCCTCTCGGATCTATGGAAAGCTTTCGCTCGCTTTTTGCGCGGTGTGTGGGCGCATGCCTCATCCGATGACGCGGCCTATTTTAGCTAGAGTGTTTTCCTCTTGCTCTGTTCACTTTTTTGCGTCGAGTCTTGAAGGCATCCCCTAGTGCTTGTGCTGAGTTGGTTGCTTCTCTTCCTGCTAGGTCTTTAATTTTTCTCCCTACTAGGTATCTAATTTATTCTGATGCAAGTTGGCAGAGGGAGAAGGGCTACATTGCGGCGCGCTTGGTAGATTGTTGGCAAGTTATTTAACAAAGAGACCAGGCCCCTTGGCGCGGTGTCTTATTGGAAGACTCCTGCTTTTCAGTCTGAGACTTTTGACGATGCTGCTTTATATCCTATTAACTTTCTCGAAGGTTGTGCTGCCGTTGTCGCTTTCGGGGTTTGGTCTGATCTTCTTGCGGGTTCTCGTGTTGATTGTTTCATCGATAACTGTTGTGCCGGAGGGCTTTTGATTAGGATGAACAGTGGGCGTAGTCATCTCGCTGCTCTTGCTTTTGAATTTTGGAAGCATGCGCCTCGGTTTCATATTTCCCCACAAATTTCCCGTGTCCCATCCGCAGTGAACATAGCTGACCTCCCTACAAAAAGTGGCTTTTTGTGCGAAAGTTTTAAGGTTAAGCTTTGACGCGCACGAAGTTCAGTTGAGTGAAGAGATAACGGATAGCATAGAGTTTACAAATTGCGGAAGTTAGAAGTCGAGAGTCGCGAAATCTTACTAGATCGCTCGTCTGCTAGTGAAGAAAAGTAGAAAATGGCTGAGGAAGGAGTTCTGGCGCTGCGCAATGCGTTCAATTTGATCGCACAAGAGCAGACGCACGATCGTCCAGATGTAGGGAAGGCGCGTCTTGTTCGTAATTGCTGCCGCGATTTTGGCGATCTTGTTTGCGGAGTTACTGAAGGTGACGCTTCGAATTTGGAGAAGCTCAACGTGGGAGCGTACTACTGTGCTGCCCTTGTAGTCATGCGTAATAGTGTCAGGAAGTTGCGAGTTTTCTAAGTTTGCTAAGAGGAGGAAATCGCGTGAGCGTCTTCCATTGTTGTGCACATGTTTACTCTCATGCTGTTTTATCTCTTGTCAGGTCTTTACACGAGCGAAAACTTCAGAAGCAACCTTTTGAGGAAACGATGGAGAGAGCTGCACGAGATGCGGCTGGAATCGCCTTGCTTGGTGGTTACCGCCCGCCTGTAGCTGCTGTTGCGCCAGTTGCTGCGGTGCCCGAGATCCCTGCAGCTGACGGAGTTCCCGGCATCCCTGCAGTGCCTGCAGTTGCTGGCGTTGCAGCCCAGCCTGCTCATATCGATGGCGCCACGTTGCAACGCGCTCACAAGATCCCTACGGACTTGACTCACGTATCGGCTAAGTGTTTGCCTCATCTTTATCCTTGCTGTTCAGTCTTGAAGTTGTATTGTTTTAATCCTTGGGAACATCCATCTTCTCATCCCTTCGCTTTGTTTTCGATAATTCAGCTTCTTTCTCTTCTGATTTTTAGGCTTTCACCAAGAAGATTGCACGAGAGGCGGACGAAGAAGTTTTGGCTGAGGCCATGAATGATGTGCATCAAAATCGCACGATTCGCATTGGCGGCATGGCAGCCGATGGCGGTGCTGAGTATGCGGCTCGTATCTCCGATTTTTTCGCCAGTGGCGCATTCCAGGAGGTGCTGGAAGTCAAGATCGAGAGGCAAGGCGTGATAGTTTATTTTATTTAGATAAACTAACCAGCTTCGGACTTTTGTGTCAATAACTATAACCCAGGCAAATTTTTATGACTTTTTTACTCAGGGCCAAGTATGTGAGGGGCCAAGCGCTTCTTCTTCATGGTGGATTGGAGATAGAGAGGCGGATCGAGAATGACTATTTTTTTGCTGAACGTTTGACCCAGAGGCAGTTTTTCCCCATTTCTTTTCGCGACTGCCACCCTCTTCCTTCTGGAGTATTTTGCATGGCCATTGGCAGCTATCTCTCAGGTTGGCTACTACGTACAAGAGCCGAGAGCTGGGCAACAAGATGAGGGAGCTGGATAAAAAGGCTGCTGCTTTTGATGCGCGCGCTGTGCGACAACAGTGGTCGCCACAGAAGCCATGTGGTCCGTATGGTGATGGGTTGAAAGGTAAAGGGAAAGGTAAGGGTGGTAGGAAGTGTTTCACTTGGATTCGTCAAGGGCCTGGCCGTGGTTTGAATTCATTGTGGGAATCCTTCGTGCTCTTTTGGACATTCTTTACCTAGTACTCGCTCTGAAGCTCAAGATATAAAGAATTTTGCTCGTTCGTTGAATGATTGGAGCCTCGACCTTGATTATGATAGTGAGTATTCTCGTGTCGCTCCTGCTCTGTCGGGGTCGTCAAGTACCACTGTCGCAAGCAACGCGAGCACTACTTCGCCCGCTAGTTCTGCAGTTGTAGCAGAGTCTTCGGGATAGGGTTCAAGGGCTAGCTAGCTAGATTGATTTGTGTTGTGCTTGGGTGGACTGTCTCTCGATCGAGTTATGTGATGTTGCAGCGCATTGATAGAAGTCTTAGCGTTTTAGTAAAAGGGTTAGCATGTGTCTCGAATCACACAAAATTTTTATTTCCATAGTCATACTTAGAAGATTTTCATACTGATTAAGGGCGTGACTGAGTAAAGAACTGCATTAGACTGTGGAACATGTTCCAGGCGTCACAGGCTAAGAAGGAGCCTCTGGCATCTGTGCAACCTGTGGCCAAATCTTCCTCTTTAACGGATTCGAGTAGGTGGACTCTCGACAGTACCAGGAAGCTAGTCCCAGTTCGGGACATCTGTGCGCCGGATTCTAGTGGGAGCTTTTCCTCTTCCTCCTCTTCTAGTATCGTCCCGCTCGTTGGCTCTAGTAGTTCTTCCGCTAGTGCTTCGAAGTACAAACGAAGTAGGCCGTTGCTGTTTAAGTCGCTGGCTAGTGAGAAGGACGCCAGTGATTTACCTGGTAGTGCGTCCGCCTCTGTTTTCGCTAATGCCAGCACCAAGAACGGCGTGCTGCTGCTGTTTGAGCGTTTTTTAAGAACAGAAGTACGCCATGGGGCAAAAGGCATTAGTTTTCGATCAAGATTTAGGTCCATCCCAGAAGATGCGCGCGCTAGCTAGCCAGGGCCCGACAGTTGCTAAGAGGGCAGTAGTTGTGAGTGCTAGTTTTATCAAGGGTGAGGCACTATCAGACGAATCTTGAAAAACTTACTTGAGTCACCTGAGACAGTTTATGGACTACAGTGCGGCGATGTGTGAGAAGCTTTCCCCTCCTACGAAAGGGAAGGTCGAAGGCTATTTAGCTACTCAAGGTTGTGCGTCTTCGATGAATGTAGCCCGTTCAGCATTGCGAGAGTCTTGCTCAATGATTGGGGTGGCTTGGCCCGAAGTAGATAGTTCTGCAATCTCCAAAGGTATTAGGAGGCATCAGGCTCCCTCGAGGAGCAAGGCGCCGGTCTCTCTTAGTTGCTTGAGTCTTCTCCTTCAGGACAGTACGACAACGAATCAGTTCAAATTTTGAGTAGTCATCTCATGGATTTTTCTTTTGAGAGTTGGCGACGAAGCTGTGCATTTAAAGAAAATGCTTTCTGACGACGACAAGAAATGTGTTACGAAGATAGTTGCAGCATCATAGTGCAGGCTGGGGCAACATAGAAGGCCGCGCAGTCACTACTAGACTAAGGAGTAGAAAGAATAAGTCGGAAGGGGACTGCGTTGCTCGCTCGTGCACTTGCGGCGATGCCAAAGGTGTGAGCTCGTCCGCGACTGCGTCTCCTTTCTCCTGGGCAAAGAGTTTTTGTCTTTTCTGCTCATTTTATCTCTGTTTCCTCAACAAAGTTGAACTTGGGCAGAGGATTTTTCCGCCTCTCACTTATCTGATAGCTTTGAAAGAACTATAGAGGAGTTTGCGGAAATGTAATCAACTTGGTGATTGGGGAACGCATAGTCTTAGAAGAGGTGGCGCAGCAGCAGTAGCTGCTGCGGGTGGTAGTATTTCGCAAGTTCTCACTTCCGGTAGGTGGAATAATAAGCAGCAAGCTTGGAGACGTTACGTTGATGAAAAAGCGCTTGAATGCGAAGGAACGCTTCGCGCAGCGAAGTTAGAGCTAAAGAATTGCGATGGAGTTGATGGGTTTCGTTCTGACGGAGATAGCGAAGCTGACAGCGATGATTTCCTTCATGCTGATTTATAGACTTGATAAGGATTGCACTTGGTGTAGCATGAAGTAAAGCGGTTCTTGTCGGCGGCTTTTGCAGACTCCAGTGCTTAGCGCAAGACGCTGAAGTGTTCCTTATGTTCCTTGGCCGTCGAAGAAAGGGCTATGTCATAGCGAGGCATAGAGAGCATCGCCGCTTGTCGTGCAGGCTCTCACAACAGGTCGGTCTTGGCCGCGCGTCTGTCCCTAGTGTCCACGCCAGCCACGTTTGCGCAAAAGTGCCTCGCTGTGGCCCCGCTTTCTTCTAGCAAGTGCATACTTGTCTTTTAGCTTTACCTTGACTCTCTTCCTCTATTTCTACCCCTTCTCAAAACCCAAAATGCAGCGCCCCCTTCCCCGTTCATAAACGACAGAAACCGAACAGACAGAGCAGGCCCCGGAGGAAGCTACCAGGGACGACTCTCAGGCTGTGCAAAGGATTCGAATACCTTCAAAGGACGTAGCGCGCTTGCTTGTGCATTGCATATCGACCGACTTCATGAAGCCCAGGGTCAGACTTGGGGAGACGTATCTTTTGACAGCGAGGCGCGCAAGGATGTGGAGCCGATCCATCTGAGCCCGGTGTCGATTCTGCTCCGCAAAGAAGTAGGGCGAGGGCGTTCCGATTGTTTTGCAACCAACCTTCGCACGGTTCCAGACCCAGCAGAAGCCTCAGCATCGAGCGACCAGTAGGCCGAGAAATTTGCGATCGGTCTTTGTCCCAGGCCCAGCATGAAGAAGCCGCGGGCGCGGTGCTTGGTGTTGGAAAGCTCTTCGGAAACAAGTCGGCGCCGCTATTGGTCGAGCAGCAAGGAAGCAGGAGGCAGGTGCTCTATATGAATACGCGCCGCGCTGCTGGGCACGAAGATGAGCCAGAACAACCACAACGAGGGCGGAGCAAGTTCATGGCCGCGAAGTCCAAGAAGGAGGCACGGAAGAACCTTGACCCAGCCGAAGAAGAGGCAGCAATCTGCGAAAGCAAAGTGGGAAGGAGGTCCCGGAAAAATTCCGAGAGACAGCGGGGAGCGAGTGGCGCAAGGGATTCTGAGGGGCACAAGAATAAAAGCGGAAGGGCGTCTTGTTGCCTCTTCGCACTAAGATTATCGACAAGGCTACGAGAGGCGCCAAGGACTTGCATGACAACGGGGCAGAATCTCCATCGCTGTTGAAAGGGGTCCGCGCTTCGCACAAGATCAAGACCTCAGCGCAATGCCATTAAATGGAAGTCGTGGCAGCTTTACAGATTGGATTCTTTGGATTCGTTGCGGGTCAGTTTTCTGATTGGCGGACACATCCTCGAAGACAAGATCCGGCCCCATGACGTGAAGAACGAAGCGCCGCCGCCGATGACTTACTTCGCCAGTTTTTTTAGCCGACAAAACAGGGAACGTCGTTCGCAGAGTCGTCGCCGACCACCGAAAACACAGCGAGCAGGCCGAGGGCTATCGTATGGAATGGAAGTGCCAAACTTGCTGAGCGGGAAGGCGAAGTGGTTCGTCGTCTTAGATTTGGCGACGGGCTATAGTCGGATGCCGTTGGACCCAGAGGCCGCGAAGTACCTGCCACATTCAACGCCTGGAGGGGTCGCTCTTCAACTTTATCTTCCCCGCGCGTTTGTCATTGGGGCCGAAGTGTGGGCCAGCGTTCTTTCAGAGCCACACGCAGCGAGTTTTCGAAGCTCTTCACTGGTGCAGTTTTTTCGCTGATGGTCTTTGCTTCTCCGCGTCTTCGGATGCAGAGGCTTCGCAGCGTTTGGGCGCGTTGTTCGACAGGTGTCGGCAGGCGGGCCTCTGTTTAAGCTTGCGCGCGTCCGTGTTTGCAGCACGTTCCGCCGAAGTATTGGGCGCTGGTGTTTCAGCTCAAGGACGAACCCCGACCCCGAAGGAGCGCGAGGCCCTACAGAAGTGGGCGCATCCGAAGACCGCCGAAAGATTGAAGTCTTTGGCCTGCTTCGCGGACTACCATAGGGAGCCCACTCCTCGCCTACCACAGGCTGGCGAGCCGCTGTGGAAGTATATCGACACGAAAACGCCTGCCAAGCATTTCGAAATAACCGACGAAGAAGCGCGGCGACAGGTGGAGGAACTACGGCATGCACCTGCTGCGGAGGCTTACTTGGTTGACCTAGATGCGGGGGCGGCTTTGAACTGGCGCGAGACTGGCAGGAGACTGGCAGGCCTGTTGAGGTTTTCTGCGATGCGTCAGAGATTTCGGAGACCTTCGCTGTTTGTCAGAGGAAGGAGGCGCACGGGCGTCCTTTTCTGGTCTGTTTGTTTCAATCAAGGGCCACGCCTTTGTTTAGCGAGCAGGCAGGGGCGAACCTGGTCGACAATGGCGAAGGAGTGGAACGCGGTGAGGCTCTTCTGTGGAGAAGGCTCGCCAGAATTTGGCCGCTCCTTCGAGGTTCTCCGTCACTTCGACCACAAGAACAACGAAGCAGCGGAAGTGGGGGCCTTTTTATTTTGCCAACCAACGCGTCGCAGAGACGAAGGCCTGCAGATGGGTTGGGGAGCTTTATGACAACTTCGCCCGCGGAGCGTTATGCGCTGTTCTCTCTCTGGTCAACGCAGCGCCCTCGCGAATGCAGTCGGCCGCACTTGGTGGGGTGATGCTGATGACGATGCAGCAGCCACTGGGGGCCAAGGGGGTGGCACTGGTGGACTCGTAGGGGAGTTTGTTCGTTTTCTCGTCGGTCGAGAATCTGGGACAACGCTCAGGACAGCAAGAAACAGGACCAGAGCAAGCGAAAGCAACGAAGCTCGCGAGGATGGCTCCGGGCTCGGCGGTGCGTGTGCTTGAGGTGATGGAGGCGCTTTCCAACGTGCTGGAGAAGTTAGAAGGGGCATTCTTCGCGGCATATTTCAAATATTTGAACAACTGCGCTTCTTTGCTCTCGGAGTTTCGTGCGCAACGTGCCGCACCAGTCGCAGTCCTCGAATTGAGTAGAGTGGAGCTGTACTACTCGACTTCGACACGCTCAGCGGCTTGAGCTTGGCGCCCCGAAGTGAAAGGCCGGCTGAAGAAGTTGCTTTGGCAGATGGTCAGCCGCGTAGGATGCGGAAACAAAGCACCGCGGGACCGATCTGGAGGCGCGTAGAGCTTTGGCCCAGGCTTTTCGGGGGTGGTTCGCTGGCAAGTCTCTCAGCAACGCATGAGAGCAGCTTCTGCGCCTTCAGCTTTATCCCGGAAGACTTTTCGGAATTCGAAGAAACGAACGAGGAACAGCAGCAAGGCATCCCGAGAACGATCTGAGACCTTGCCCCGACGAAGATAACGATCGACGACCCAGAGGCGACTTGTGGCACGCCGTTACGATACGACTGGAAAGACATGCAGCCAGGGGCGGTTACTCTGATCGCGACCATTAGCGTGGGTGCATGTGCCGCCAAGTCTCCGCAATGACAAGGCAACGACCCGAAAGAGCAACAAGACAGCGCGCCGAAGGATAGCAACGGCAAGGACGACAACGAAGAGCAGCAGGCCGAAGCGAGGGATCTCGGGGACCAGGCTCCAGAACTAGAAAACGAACAAGAAAACGAAGACGCAGAAGCAGAAAAAACAGCAGAGCCGAGAGCGATTGCGCAAGATTTCGCAACGAGGTGCCTCAGCGGAGACAGCGCCGACGACATCAGGAGCGAAGATCTCCGCGCAGCTTTGTGGCGTGAGAACGTGTTGACAGGACTGGCAGCCTTTCGCAGGTGGATTGCTGCGCCGGGCTGGTTTTCAGTTTGGCCAGCAAGTTGGGGCACAGTTCGCGCTGTCTTCTTCTACCAGTACCAAGCTGGGCCGAAAATGGAAGCTCGTCAGGATTCGACGCGGCAGGCTGATGGAGCTGCTCAAAGAAGCTCCCGGACCGTCTGGCACCGTCCCCGAGGATGCGGAGGTCTGCGGTGCTCTTTTGATGGGCGAGCGGCGTTTCTTACGTTACAGTGCATTGTAGGCGGCGCCGCTTCATTTCCACGACTGGAGGTTGCACAGGACGAGCAGCGGCGCGACGAGTACTATGGGCCTTTCTTGCAAGCACTTGCGGAACGAGACGAGAAAGCCAGCGACGACAATAGGCAAGAAGCGCGGCGCAGCATCGTAGGCATGAGAGCGGAGGCAACGAAGCTGGTCAGAACCAGAAGGACCGAACGGGGCGAGTTCAGATTTGACGACGCTGGCGGCTTGCTTCAGAATGTCCGCGGAATCTGGTGCATCATTGTGCTGGAGGTTTTGCGACTGAAGTTCCTCAAGGAAAGCCACGGCCAGCACCACAGAAAATTCAGCGCAACTTTAGGACAAACTCGGCAACGGCGAAAAACGTGCTTGGCGGTTTGGCATCGAGGAAGATTGCGAAGATTTCTGCGACGTTCGCTGCCTAGTGTGCGGAGTTGAGCGAGCCAACGCGAAAACCGGCCCAGTCTTCTACCAGGACACCGCCCGGCGTTTTGGTGATAAGTTCGCCATCGGTCACCGTGGTCCCTGTGCAGAATCGAAGCGCGGAAGCGCGTACGACTTTACAGCCGTCGGCTTTGCCACTGGATATGGATGGCCGTTCGCAGTTCCCACCACCGGCCTGAAATATGTCATCGCCTGCCTCGATGAAGTTTTCAAGGGTCAAGGGTTCCCAAGCGAAATTCGCTGCGACAACGGACTCGGGGGACTGTGTGGGCCCGTTTCGAAGTTTTGTCGCAGATACCGAACTCAACTCGATTCCAACCAGCTTCGCGAGAGAATCCACGCGCGAGGCGGGTGGCCAATCGATTTCCCCCACAAAGAGGCGCGCGCTTTTCTAGCTACTCGGATGAGATTCAGCAGCAAGACGAACACCTGGGACAGCGAACGGGATGGCTCACAATGGCGCCGGGGGGTGACTTCATGACCTGCATGGGGCTACAAAAACAAATCTGCCTAGAATTCCGCTTCAACGAGAAACCGCGCCTGCAGCTATCTGCAGTTGCGAAACGATCTGAAGACGACGAAGACCCGACCGAAGGAACGCGGGACCGACTAGACCACGACACTCACACGAGCCGCGGAGGAGATGATAGCGAAGCGCAAGGCATGACGCGAGCGGGCTTTCTTCCTCAACGACGAAGCCAAGCGCAGGCAGCAAGCAGACGGGGGACGAGCGGCGGAGATTTCAAGGAAGCCGCAGCCGGTGCGGTTTATTATAAGCATGCACGGGCAGAAGTTAAGCGAGAGGGCATGCTCATGGGTGTGGATGTCGCTTGCTTGTACATGGTCAGGCAGAAGCTGGGCGCGATCTCGTGTTTTCTGGCCGACTGGCGTGACTGTCTACCGGCGATCACATTCGTGCAGCCAGTTCGTCGGAAGTTCCTGAGCGGTGCCGGACTACACTAAGCGCCGACGAGTGTTGTCTGGTGGACATCGGGAGGCGCTTCGGGGCTACAGCCGGGAGGGTCGGCGCGGGTGTCTTTGTGAAGAGCTATGACGCATTTCGGCTCACTACGATACGCACACGAGCGAGACGGCTTGGAATATGTAGGAAACAAGGAGCAACCGGAGGGGTTTCGTTTAGGTCTTCGGGAAACTGCGCTGGGGGCGGTTTGTGGTTAAGAATCATAGCCCGCAGCTCTCTGAAGATCTTAATTTATTAACTTTGGAAAGTTCTCAAACTTGGCCCAAGTGGTTCGGGAGGAGGTTGGAGGCCAATTAGTTTTAGTTGGATCCTTATGGTGGTCCGGATGATCAAGGTGATCCTTTTTAAGGAATCGCGTGGGGGTCATGCAAGTTCGTCCAAATTTGTACGACCTCCCTGAAGAATTTGAGGAAGCTTGACGGTTTTGATCGATCTGCATGGAGTTCCGCCCTTCAAGTTGACTAGTTTTCTTCTCTTCTTTTTCCCTTTTAGCCATTTGGAAGCGAGGGGCGGTGGCTTTTTATTTCTCCTTGTCATTTCGAGCCGTTTTGGCTCAAAATTCGAAACCTTCTAGCCAGGATTTGAAAGCGGCTTCAGCCTGATTGCATTTGGTATGAGATTCGAAACAAAACGACGCAACTTGAGTCACCTCAAGACACCCCCAGCTGTCCTTTTTTCTTAGCGTGTGTTCTTCCTTCTTTAGTAGTGACTTCGGTCCCGGGAAGCTGCAGTAACTCTTCTTTCAATGGTCACGATGAAGCGCCGATTACCAAATACAGAATCAACATGGCCAAACTCGACCAGCTGTACTACGACAACGACAAGGGACAGGGAGACGGCCAACACAGCACTAGAAGAGACGCTGCAACATTTGTCGCTGGCCCTGGGGCGGTCGAGGTGAAGGACGTCATCAAAGTCGGCAAGTCCAAAATTCACGAGGACATCGAGAAACGCATCTTCCAGGGAGTGGCGAAGACCCAAATACAAACCACGAAGAGTCAGCTCATGGTCAGACCGATGTGGACTCGTCGTTCCTTCCAGAAGGAGATGTGGCTAATGTTCACCCGGAGGGAGCGGGGAATGGATTACCATTACTTTGCACCAGTACAACAACAACAACAAGTGGTCACGAAGAACAGCAATGAGCCTTCAGGCGAGGAGAAGGACTTGCTCCTAAAAAACCCCGCCGATAAGACGCCGGTGAATAGGGATGTCCTGGATAAGGTGGTGAAAGGTATGGACAAAAAGCTAGCTCAGCGTCAAGAGGCACTCTTTTGCTCTCTGGTACTGAATGGTGCCGTCGAGCTATCCACCACGCGGTACGAGAAGGCCTGGACATGGCCGACTGCAGCTACTGCAGAGCCCCAGCATGTCCTGCCACACCACGTGTCAGGTAAAGCCTGATGGGATCCGCTAATCTACTTCTAGAAGCTGGCATCAACAGCTGCCGACTTGATACTCCTTTGCCCCCACATACTTCTGATCTGCTGTGGTTGGGTTTTGGAAATCAATCTTCTTCTTCAATTTTTTCTAGGATTAAAACTAGTAGAGGCGAAGAGCGTCCCCTTCTACTTCTCACAATGCTGAAGATGAAGAGCTATATCTTCCACATCTAGGACTACTGAACAAGAGCAGAGGAGGAGCAGGAGCTTCTACTTCTACCCCTTGTGAGGTGGTGGATAATCTTCATTTTACTACTTCTCACGATCATGCTCCTGAAGAAAGTGAGCCCCTTTCAGTGTTGTAACCTTGCTGCTGCACACCTTCTTCTTCTAGTACTACTAAAGACCACGAGGAAAGTCTTCTACTTCTGCCACTGCCGAAGGGGAAGAGCATCCTCTGGCACTTCTTCTAGCACTACTGAAGACGGGAGCGCAGCGGCAGCGTCCTCTTCTTAAATAATTTTTCAAGAGCTGGTAGCTGTTGTCGTGGAACGTTTTCTACTTCTTCTAGCACCACGGAAGATGGGGAGCGTCCTCCGATACTTTTTCAAGAAGGTACTGCTATCCGATGTGGAGCATCTTCTGCGTCTTCTAGCACCACCGAAGACAAACGTCTTCCACTTCTACCCCTTCTGAGGTGGTGGATAATCTTCATTTTACTACTTCTCACGATCATGCTCCTGAAGAAAGTGAGCCCCTTTCAGTGTTGTAACCTTGCTGCTGCACACCTTCTCCTTCTAGTACTACTAAAGACCACGAGGAAAGTCTTCTACTTCTGCCACTGCCGGAGGCGAAGAGCATCTTCTGGCACTTCTTCTAGCACTACTGAAGACGGGAGCGCGGCGTCCTCTTCGTATATAATTTTTCAAGAGCTGGCAGCTGTTGTCGTGGAACGTTTTCTACTTCTTCTAGCACCACGG
This sequence comes from Amoebophrya sp. A25, assembly GCA_905178165.1. NCBI lineage: Eukaryota > Dinophyceae > Syndiniales > Amoebophryaceae > Amoebophrya > Amoebophrya sp. A25. Next base: position 83,070 of record CAJINU010000050.1, read on the forward strand.
AAGATGGGGAGCGTCCTCCGATACTTTTTCAAGAATGTACTGCTACCCGATGTGGAGCATCTTCTGCGTCTTCTAGCACCACCGAAGACAAACGTCGTCATTCTCACATCCCAGCAGTGTCTGATTAGCGGCATTCGGGAAGAACAGCAGCATGACTCGCATGACCCACATCCTTTGCCCCCACATACTTCTGATCTGCTGTGGTTGGGTTTTGGAAATCAATCTTCTTCTTCTTCTATTTTTTCACGGATTAAAACTAATAGCGTCTCCATCTTCTACTTCTCACAATGCTAAAGATGAGAAACTATATCTTCCACATCTAGGACTACTGAACAAGAGCAGAGGAGGAGCAGGAGCTTCTACTTCTACCCCTTGTGAGGTGGTGGATAAAAATCTTCATTTTACTACTTCTCACGATCATGCTCCTGAAGAAAGTGAGCCCCTTTCAGTGTTGTAACCTTGCTGCTGCACACCTTCTTCTTCTAGTACTACTAAAGACCACGAGGAAAGTCTTCTACTTCTGCCACTGCCGGAGGCGAAGAGCATCCTCTGGCACTTCTTCTAGCACTACTGAAGACGGGAGCGCGGCGTCCTCTTCGTATATAATTTTTCAAGAGCTGGCAGCTGTTGTCGTGGAACGTTTTCTACTTCTTCTAGCACCACGGAAGATGGGGAGCGTCCTCCGATACTTTTTCAAGAATGTACTGCTACCCGATGTGGAGCATCTTCTGCGTCTTCTAGCACCACCGAAGACAAACGTCGTCATTTTCACATCCCAACAGTGTCTGATTAGCGGCATTCGGCAAGAACAGCAGCATGACTCGCATGACCCACATCCAAAAAACAGGTGGAAGCAGAAGGTAAACCGCAGGTGGAAGCAAAACCTAGATTGATTGGTCCTCTGTCTCCATCCTAAAAATCGTCTTTCATTGTCTGGAACCTCGATTCACCGATGCCACTTATCTTGATAGCTGAAGATTCTTCCACCGTGACTGCATTGAATGACGTCCAGTAGACTTTCAAATTGATGCAATCATGCTGAGCCGCGTAGAGGGTTTCGAGTTTCTCTGAGATGCAAATCACACAACTGACTTTGCGGCTCATGATCACATGGTAGTCTTTGTTCTGGTCTCATCAGACTCGAAACACGCCTTGTTTTGAGGACCCCTTCCTTTGTTCTTTGTATCACTCTGACTGACAGGAATGCGGAAGTGCTCCGCTTCGATCGGTGCTCAGGCTCTTTTTTTGTGGCTTTTTTCAAATTCAAGTTCTGGGAAAAATTGCTAATAGATTATTTTGGTATACTAGGCTAATCAGGTTGCTTCCAGTTCAAGGAATGGACGCTCATTGTCGTGAAAGGTCTTGGTAGTAGAGTACCTTGTTCGAGTTTTTTGTTTTTTTTATGAATGTTATACTAACTATGCGGACTTTCAACTGAGGACATAAAGTGAATATGGAAGAAGTTTTGTCCAACCTGGGCCTTCTGTGCTCAAAGAGTAAAAAACCTTTTCCATCACGTTGTATTGCGGACAAAAATTACGTTGAGTCGAAACTTTCAGGGCAAGATGAAAAAGATGAGAATCTTCCCGAGCATCTTCTTCGCGGCTGTGATCGAAGAACGAGCACAACAAGCTACGATCATGACCCCCTCAAATCCAAATCCGAATCCAACGAAGATCCCGGTGTGCGGGTCTGGCGCGTGAGCGAGTCCAGCTGGTTTTACCTAGCGGAAAGGCACAGCGTACCTGCTCCCTTGCGCTTCACGAAGGAGGAAATTGAGGAGTTCTGGACTGCGTATTGTCCGAAGGAGCGGCAAACGATCACAGCATACGGCAAGCAAATGCAGCTCGGTCGCGGTATTCGCGTCTTCTATTGGTTGCCCGATGCAGGTGTGTCTACGGGGGAAACTACCAGGAGTGGGACTGGAGAGAGGCATGCTTCTCGAGCAGAGAAGAACGATAATTTTCCTGGAGGAAGTTCGTTGTTTTCGCTGCGAATTGGAGGAAATCGTGTGGAGCCAAGAGATCTTCCAGAAGGTGGAAGACGTATAAAGATGTTGGCTTACAATTGTGCACTTGTGAACTTCTATGACTCGGGAGTGGATTCGATTGGTTGGCACTCAGATCGCTCTACCGGTCTGCGGACAGAGGTTCCCATTGTGACCGTAAGCCTAGGACCCGGCGAGCGCGAATTTTCTTGGAAGCCAGCAAAAAGGGCTGCATCGAGCAAAATCCCGAGGACGGTGCAGATGACGCGCGAAAGGAGCCCCAGGCGCGCAGACCAAAGCTTCAGCAGCGACTACAACGGGTCCTGGTCCACGAAGACGTGTGAAGAACCTCTACAGTCATGCTGCACGGTTGTCGATCATGTTACTGAAAATGATCTTCAGCAAAAGGGCACAGTGCTACTGCGCGATGGAAGCGTGTCGGTGATGGGAGGCCTTTTTCAGGAGGAGGCTCTTCATTGCATACCCAAACGCAAAGGCGTAACGGAATGCCGCATCAGCATTACACTGCGTTCGCAAATGATGGCGCACGACTCTAAGATTGCGTATAAGTAGAAGAATCTGAATCTTGCACCGCGCCGGTGTCTAAAAAAGGAGGTACCTTTGTCATTGACACCAAGGACAAAACAAAGAAACTAATGTGGATGTTTGCAGGAAAGGGGTCTTTGCCTTTGGCATGTGCAGCAGGGAATTGAGAATATTTATCTCGCTGTGCCATGATATTGACTTCTCCTGATTGATTCAGTTCGACTGCGATCACTCCGTTAGAGTTTCATCTCTTGCAGTCGATTCAGTTCGACTTAGAGGCCAGCTTAGTTGTTGAGCATTGGACACTTTCAGACCTCGTCCCTACAGTCATCGGGAAAGTTGACAACATACAGGGACGCATGCATGCGTTAGTACTCCTTTGCATGGTCCTCGTTTGCCTACAGCTGCGAGTCCACACTCTTCTCTCTTTCAGGCAAATCAGTTGTAATTAGATCGCTTTCTTGTGCCCACTCACCAGGCTTAGCAATTCTAGGGCCGTCCTTGTGGATACACTGCTGGAAGTGTATTGTCCCGCTGGTAGACTAGGAGAAGCCCTCGGGATAGAAGTTACTTCTAGGGCTTCATAGGTTTTTATCCGAACAAGATGCATAAAACTCCAGACAGTGATGAGAACTAGGAACTTCGCTTTACTCCTGTTGCCACACACTAGTAGTTTTTAGAGGCATTGGCACAATCAGATCACTGAGATTCTTCTGCGGGGTTCCGTTATTCCAGCACATTTTTTTTTTTTCACTGATTCCAATGCTACAACCAGCTACATCGCGAAGAAGATCTGAAAAAAGTACATGGTCCTACTCGGCAGATATCAGTGCTTTTTGGTCCATCGTTCGCATCCTTGAGAATGGTCAGAGGTAAGAAGACGAAGTCCTCCTCCCCTCCGCAAGGTGCCCCAGCGGTTCCACCACCTACATCCCTCCAGCAGCCACCTGCGCCACCCACATTACATGCCGCTCACGCGGTACCCAAGATGACGCAACCGCCAAGCAAAGGATCATCTGCGATGATGATGACGCAACCAACAACATCATCTTCTACAACATTAACGACGCAACCACCGGCAGCGACATCCACATTGCAGCCATCAACAGCAGCGCTACCTGCGGAAACGACCGGATCGACGATGACACGCGACAAGGTCAAGACTGCAGACGATGTCCTCTGGCTTCGTGAGAAACTGAGAAACGCCAAATGGTGTCGTTGGAAATTTCAGGTTTCTACTGCTCAACTAGATGGAGGAAAAAAACCGAAACCCGCAAAGAATAAGCCACCACTGCAGATGGCCTCTTATTGGCGGTACTTCTACATACCAAAAGTGTATTTTAAGCAACAAGAAGCCCCCTCGAGTACTTCTGGCATTCCGGAAACTGGAAATGAAGTCTCCGAGGGACCACCTTTGATGATCAAACAGCCATTGGGTTTTGCGATAAGAAAGCGATCCACTACAGCGCCAGCTCTGAGAGACGACGTGCCCCCAAAGTGCTTAGACGTAGATCCGGTTCTGCGCGAGCGAAGCCATTACTTAAGCAATAATGGAAAAAACTAATAAACATAAAGTACAAGTACTAGTACAAACGAAAAAACTAATATAAAGTAGAAGTACAAACGACGTGGATTTCTCTATAATTATAAGTCATTACTTGTTGTAGTACTTTTTCAGTACATGATGTACATGTGCTAGGTCGTAGACTTCCAGAGCAGACATACATAGAAGTGAGTTTTTGGCTCATGTACGAGGTATACCTCCTCCAGAGACATATGAATTATACTTCTCTCTTTTCATACTATTACACGATCGTGAAGAGCGACGACTGCTTGACAGCTGACGGCCTATCCTATCGGGTGAAAAAGGATTTGGACGCCTTTGATCCGGAGGACACCCTGCAGCCTTGGGGCAGCGTAGTCTGCGGTCCCATCGTGGATGACCGCTGGATCGAAGTTGAAGGATGGTTCCTGCCAGTAGCTGTTATGATAGATGCCAGTAGCTGTTATGATAGAGCCGTAAGCACACACATTGAGAGGACTACATCAAATGTAGTGCTGAATACTCGAAGATGGACACGGCAGACGTAGATATGCTGAATACTCGAAGATGGACACGGCAGATATACAACAGATTTCCAATACCGTACAAAGTTAGAAAATATGAGCAGTCGTGTCTGATGAATGGTTCCGGTAAGTAGTATCACAGGAGGTGGCCAGTCGTCTAATGTTCTGAAAAGCATAGTGGACACACGCATTGTATGGAGTCTTGTTGTGCGGCCCTCGACGCTGCGTGAGCTCCTGGCGCAGATGGAACCTTAAGGGTTGAAGCATTTAAGTTCATTTTTTAGTAGCCTTCTTCACTTGAGATAGCTTCACTTGAGATGGCTAAGTACTAAAAAGTGAAGTTTTCTTGTTTTAACGTTCTTAGATTGCTACTAAAAAATGAACTTCTTGAACTCTTGTTTCACCCTATCCCTACTCTAAGAACCGCAGGATGTCGCTGGAGTGATTGATCATTTGTATGTGCCGGAAGTGTATCCAGTGTCTAGGGAGCTGCAGATCGAGACCTTGGCAGGAGTAGAGCTCGGCTTCAAAGCCAAGTCTGGCCCCTCTGTCGCACCAGTCATGTGGCGAGAAGGCGAGAAGAAAATGAAGACTCATCAAGGCGAACTCTTGTTTCACCCTATGACTCATGGTGGCCTGACGACTCATAGGGTGAAACAGTGTCAAACTCATCCTCCTAGTAGTCTTCAGAAGAAAAACGTAAACCAAGACTCTCCTACAACGAGCAACTCGTCCGTGGGCATACAAGAACCTCCTATTAAGGCTAGACTCTCACTATCTGGCGGGAGGTATGATCCTGACTGGGTTTTCCTTGGAAGTCAAATGATCCTAACAAGTGGGTTCCCTGTATTTAAGTAAAAGGGAACCTTAACTAGGGAAGAAAGAGTATTAACCCCCTAATCTTAGAAATCACGGGGAACTGATTAACCTTTGAGGGAAACTACAAAGGAAATCCTGTTCTTCAATCCATTCAATCATCAACAAGAATAGTGAGAGTCTGGTGTCTAGCGTTAATAATCCTAGTAAGACAAGAACTGGTACTTCTGGACAGCAAGCTACTAGAAGTAGTCGTGCTGCAAGTGCTGGCTCAGCGTGGAACAAGCTCATGGGAGAACAGGAGATGACGGAAGAAGACCAGATCGCTAGGGCGATTCAGGAGAGCCTGTCGGATCCGATTCCGTCTGGCTCTGCTGCTAACAGTAGTTAAGGCTCCTTTCGCCAATGATCCATCTACTTCGGAAGGACTAGTATCCTGAGACAAAACTGTTTTAAAGCAGGCGAACAAAAGTAGGTCCTATTCTGTTTTTTTCTGCTTATTTGAGGATGGATTTATAAAAGGTCTAAATTGGTAGTGGTACTGCGACAAGTCACAACGTTTTTGTGTCTCCGAACGGTCGGAAAGTCAAGGTAGATCAGCCAGTGGACGCAGCACGACCTTCCGAACCTTTGTTTCCTGAGTCCGAGATCGACACCCGTGTCAATTAAGGCGACCGCTGAAGCATCCGCAGCTCCATCCCTGGCTTCTTTTTCAAGGAGAAAAAGGGCTCAGGGATGGACTCAAGGATGCGACGCGGTAGCTCTAAGTCCAGGTGGAGGTGCGTCGCCGGATGTTGGACTGGGAAAAGACGAATCTTTACGACGCCAAGATTGGAGGGCAGCTTCCAATGAGCACTGTTTTGGGGTATTACGGAGCCGAGTATGCAGAGGAATACATGCAAGAGGGGAAGGAGCAAGCTCCCAAAGTTAAGGCTTCGTCCCCTAACCCATCTTATGATGTATCCTAGCGGGATGAACCTTTTAAAAGGGAAAAGGGTCCTGGAATGAATCTCAAGATGGATAACGGTGAGCTCTAACAAAGGCGCAACGCTGCAGTCGGAAGTATTGAAAAAATACGTGAACGAGCGACTCGCTCAAAGTATCAAGGAAAAAGGGTTTCTCACGCCTAGTGTGTTTATGAGCAGTGATAGTTGAGTTTCAGTTTTTGTTTTAGAGATTAGAAGCAAGATTATGATTACTACTTTCATCAATAAAATGTTGATGTTCTTTTTTACGTAGGAAACTAGTACATTCTGAGGCTTTTATCCCTCACTGGTGTGATTTGTTATTATATTGCCACGAAAGTGAATGATGTTTCTCAAATTTGTAGATGCATTTGCATACTTACTACACTTTTCTGTGTCTTTTTCTTTCTATCTGTTTTCGTCTACCTCTTCAGACTCGTGTTCTCCTTCTCCTCCTCTTTCCTTCTCTCTTTCATACCCCTGCAACCTTCTCCCTCTCCTCTTTTCGCCCTTTCATACCCCTGCAAGCTGAGCTGGAGACGTTGAAATGGAAGTTTAACAAGCGGCACATTGGCGTTATCCTGAAGGAGCCACACGTTGGGAATTTGCTCAAGGGATTGCTGCGTCTTTCTTTCAACGTGGAGTGCACGATTCAGTTTGCCTTTGCGGCGGTTCCTTTCTTGACGTTAGCCGATTTACGAACAGCCTTGGTGAAAAACAAAGACATCGGGTCTTTGACAGCATTAGAGGCGCTTGGGAAGTTGGAGCGACACCCACAATGCCGCACGAATTTCCAGCTCGCTGATATCATTAATACAACGAGCCAGAAGATTGGAGCAAAGAAGGAAAAAAATCAGGGATCAAAAGCAGCTTCTTCGACTGAAAATGATAACAAGAAAGATGTTGACATTAAGGGTAGGCTATAAAGGTGCTTTTCTTACCGCTTTTTATGCCTCTCTCCCTTAGGATGAGAAAGGCATAACAAGCGGGGTAAGCGAGCACCAAAAGCCTACCTCTAAAAAGAACAAGAAAGATGTTGACACAAGAACAACTACAACTACTTCTACTGAGCAACCACGAACAGGATCCGGATATAACGCACCGAATATGACGTCGGAAAATCTGATTCTGCAATTGTTCGATACTATCCCAGAAGAATGGGACATCCGCGACAAGTCCTGGAGGCCCAATGAGGAATTAGTGGAACTTGCAAAGAAGAACACGATCGCTCGGTTTGGAAACACCGCTCCTCCGGTTAAGGCTGCTTGAAAGTTGACCTATCATCTAAAAGCATCTCCATGAGCATTTCTCCAAGTAGGAAATCCATAGTTAGAGGATATGCGACCTACTAGAAGGAAAATGCCAACTTTCAACCCCTAATCGGAGGGGTCAACAGGCTGGTGCTGCGAAAAAGGGTACTAAAAAGTGGGAGAATCCCTACGAAAATGTGCCGGTCGACCGCATTCTCGAAGTAGATCCGGACTTTTTCCTAGCAGGAAAGAATTGGTCGATCGAGTATGGGCTCTCTGTAATTGCCTCGGAACACGAGTTGCCTCACTGGCGATATCTAGGAGTCTTTGTCCAGCGCGAACGCTTTCTATCTGGCGTGATGCACCGAATCCGCGCATTGCGGTCTAGAGTATTGCGACGCACTCAGCGTGAGACACAACGAACAGAAAAATGGCTTTTAAAAAGTAGAGGGCCAGAATTGGGATATGCGGAACAGCCTAAAATAACGTCGTTAGCAGCAGCGAAAGAAGCCGTTCGAGTACGAGACGGCCTACAAGGACATCAACGAGGACAACACGCAAGTTCTTCTCACGGCAAGAAATCTACATCTAGTACGTCGTTCCTACCGTATCGATGGGAAGCCATGCTTTCGCTCTTCCAGGACACGACTATGAAGAAGCGATGGTCTGGTGACATGTCGTCGCGATGGAGGTTGGTGTACCGATTATGCTGCCAGGAATTAGGTTGGACTTTCAAACGCTTAGCCGACGTTCACATTGGAGACGACCAAAATGAGGAGTCTAGGAAAAGCAAAAATTCAAAACTTTCTGTTGAAGCAGGTGCTCGTGACCAAGACGTAGTAGACCTAGACCAACCAGGGCAACCATATGACACCAGTGCAGTGGGAGGTGGAAGAAAGGGAGACTTGGAGAATGAAGATCCAGATGAAGCTTCAACCGATGAAGATGATTGGTGGACAACCAGCAGTGATTCTTCCGAAGATGACGAAGTAGACCAAGCTTTCTCACTAGCACAAGATCCTGATCCAAAAAATGCGAATGCAAATAATGCCGGTAAAAAGAAAATGAAGTCGAAGTCGTCAGCTGCTGAACAGGTAGGCGGGTCTCCTGAAATGTCTTCTGCAGCAGGCAACGAAAAGTCAAAGTCTTCTCCGAGTAGCAAAAAAGAGTCAAAAGAGCATGGAAGAGCCACGACTAAAGGGAAGATTCGAAACACGAAGATCAAAGCTTTGCGTAACGTTGATGTGCTGGAGGAAACTTTGGAGAGCTTCCTGAAAGGCACAATAGCCCCACTGCTTTTCTCGGCTCTGACAACGAGTTTGAATGCGCCAATCTACGAGAAGAGCAGGCCAGAACCGGAAGCTTTCACAACAATGCATCGCAGAAAGCAAGAGGATATCAGGTATTGAGTTTTATACTGTTAAGGGTAGTTCTAGTCTGTACTTTCCAGCGGATGACTTTTTGTATTCTAACAAGAGACTCGACTCCATGTGGAATCTTGTCACATCGATTCATCCTGCCGGTAGGTGCAGCAAACCTATTTAGGATGCACAGAATAGAATGGATGACTTTTTGTATTCTAACAAGAGACTCGGCTCCTAGGTATATGTCATTATTCTAACAAGAGACTCGACTCCATGAGTTGATGCCGGCGAAGACTGCAAATACAATCACAGTTAGGAGTCATCCAATGAATTTGGGTGTAAATAATCATAAGATAGAATTATATTTCTATAATTCCGTGGTTTGATCGACGTACTTTATTTCTTCATGCTCCATCGATCTTAGCGTTTACAACGAACTTCATTCATTCCTGTAATTCTCGGCTCTTTCGTTCCCACGCTTACCAGTTATTTCTTCATGCTGTATGACTACCAGTTATTTCTTCATGCTGTAATATCAGTAGATACAATTACAACTACTCACTCTGTTAACATGCTTCAGACAAATTTTGCAGAGTGAGCGAATCCGGATGCGGCGTGACAAGATCGCGCGGATAGAGCATCTGCAGAACAAGAACGATGGTATTACGAAGATCATTTTGGGACATTTAGGGACGTTTCCAGGAGTAGAGCGCAACCTGTGGCGAGTTCTGGCGAACATCGAACAAGAGATCTGCCTTGCGCTAAATTTAGAAAAGCCGTCAGAGATGCCCCTCACGTTGCCACAACTGCTACTAGCGAACCGGGAAATCCTTCGCCGAGGCACCCTCCTGGGCGGTTTGATTCCCGACATGAGAGAACATCTTCCTCTTCAGAGTACGAGTCGTGCTACTTCTGCTTTCAATCTTCCTCTTCAGAGTACGAGTCGTGCTCCTTCTGCTTTCAATCTTCCTCTTCAGGGTACGAGTCGTGCTCCTTCTGTTAAGGGTAGGTTAAAGGTGCTTTTCTTACCGCTTTTTATGCCTCTCCTAAGGGAGAAAGGCATAAAAAGCGGGGTAAGCGAGCACCAAAAACCTACCTTTAATTCTGCTTTCACTGCCGGACTCGGGTACTCCCAGGATCATGTTCCTGGTTTACCCAATGGCGGTGTAACCGGTGGAGCAAATCCAGCCGAGGACATCACTGGGAATCATATTCAGCAATCTGGCACTTCAGCTAATGTTCTTAAGGTCAACATTTAGTGTCCATCTTTCTCGGCATCCTGCTACCCTTTTCCCTTGTATTCTCATGAAATACAAGGCGCAAGGGGCCAAGATCAGGGGGCCGAGGTGCAATGATCTAGCATACTCTAATGACGTGGTCGAAGTAAGTGCAACCGCTGCGGCAAACCACGCCAGAAAGAAGGTCTCGATTTCTGAAGAAGCATTGTTGGACCATTTTCTACAGCTTGTTCGAGAAGGCTGCGAAGCGGTGCTTCAAGGTGGAATGGATGTTGAAGGCAGCGACTTATTTGGTCAAGAAGATTTTGACATTGATGCTAATGCAGGAAACTTGTTAGGAGAGGTCGAAGATCTCGATGAGGTGCCTGACCTTGACCTTGACGAGGACGATGAAGTATTGTCGAGCGAAGAGACGTCGGAGGAGGAAGAAGATTCAGACCTAGACAAGGATCCGGAGGTCGACAAGCGAATTTTAGCGGCTCGCCGCGCCCGACGCGCGAAAAAGCGACAGGAACGACTGGCCGCGAAGAGAGCAGCAAAATCGAAAGTGCAAAATGTAGAAGTAGAGGTCAAAACATTTTTGAAGACTGGCCAGAAAAATAGTACCTCTAAAACACATTTGCTGGATGGTGGATCGCAACAAGCTATGGAAGAAGAAATATATATCGATCCTATGGAAGGTGGAAATGCGTCGACTGGTTTGAAAAAACAGCCACTCAAGAAAAAGCAGTCTTTTCTCGATGGACGCACACTTTTTACCATTCTCTCCGAAGCAGAAACAGATCTCTTGACTGCTTACGGCTTGTTTGACTGGTCGCAATTTGGCTTTGGCACTTTCTCCGAGTTTCTGAAGAAACACGCCCAACGACTATTACAAAGTTTGCCTGTTGCTTTGGGCTCAGAGCCGCGTATCAGCGGTGAGATGGCGGAGACGGCGCGAGCTTTCCTTCGAAACGCAGTTGTAAAGAGTCGTGAGCTCGGAGATGAAAATGTGTCGTCAAATATGTCGTCAAAAGATAAAAATACGGCATCCTCCACAACAAGGACGAAGATGTTCCGAAACTTGAGGAAGCAAGCAACCCAATTACTGTTTTCGCTCTACGGGTTTCAGCGGAACGCGTTTGAATCTACTGCGGTAGATATCGCCAGCGCTGTCGACCAATGCTTCGTGGGTGATCGACTTGCTTCAGAATTTGACGAAGAGGCGAAAACTTCAAGCTCCACTACCTTGAAGGTGTTACCAGATGATAACCTCGCAGTTGCACTGGCGGACTACGCAACCTCCAAGGACACGATGGCTCAGTCTGGACAGGGGATGGCGTTTGAGTCCTCAGGTGGAGCTACAGGCTCTGCTCATGTGGCCAAGATGGAGGAGCAATTATCGCGCGACATCCGACGCGCTGTCTGGGACGTGCCATTACTGGTAGACGTGGAAACGCACGCCTTCTGTCCATTATGGGCAGAACGGTTTGCGCCGGTTTTCGGCTCCTTTGCCGAGTTTCTGGAGCGAGATAAAAAATCTTCACTTCTGGGAGCCTCATTGTCCAAGTCTGGCAGTCGTGCTTATCATGAAAGTGGAGGGTCCACCTCTGTAGGCGATCATGAGTCAGCGCTTCCGCCACTGCTTCACCTGTCACGGGGTAAGGTTGTTCGCATTCTCACATCTGGAGAAGCGACCGCAGCTGCATTTTCAGCAGCAATGTCAAAGTTGGATCTTCGTCGCGCATGCGCTATCGTCCTCACTCGCCTTACCATCGATCGAGAGCATTTCCCGATGGAGCAGTTTCAAGAACTCTCGAAGAAAGCCTTTGAACAAGCTGTCAGTGGTCATCTTCCGACTGATGGAGATGGAAGTAAGAATCTTGATCTTCACTCAACTTCGACCAATGCCTCCACCACTTCACTTCCTGAGTTCCTAGTGCTTGAAGCCACACGCACACTCGCAAATACGGATGCGCAACAGCTGCTCTCGTCGCCAGTCTTAGATGTCTTTGGAAAAGCGTACGTAGCACTACGGCGTCCACGAGGCCTCCTGTTGCAGGCCACGCGACGTGTAGGACTTGAGTGGGCACTCGCGACGCGATCTTTGGGCATGCGCTACGGTGTGACAGAATGGACCGCTGCGTCTCTAGATAACGAGCCTTATCGTGGAAGCACACTGCCGTTCATCTTTAGCGAAACGCCTGTTGCTGCTGCTCCGGATGTTGGTGCTGTCAGAGTAAACGTCGATAGGGCGGAGAGAGATGTAACAGCTTCCGCGAATAAAGCAACGCCTACAAGAACGGCTTCTTCGGACCAAGCAAGTGGTGTTATGAGCGAGGAGGTAAGGAAAGTAAAGCTACATGTCGTAGCCGGTGCTGATAGCGTGAAAATGGACGATGCTGACACCCTGAAACGGGACGGCAAGGACGTTAGTACCGCTGGCGACGAGAAAACGCAGACAGCTACTCCTCCTTCGTTCTCCAACGCCGATGGAAAAGATGGCCGCTCTTCACAGGATGAAAGTTTGAATATCAAGCTTTGCCAAGAGATAGCCCACTTAAAAGGTGTGGATTTGGCCGACGTAGATCCCATGTCGCGTACGTGGCTGCGCGACCCTGCTGATGAACGCATTCGCAGTCTGCAGCAGACGGTGCAGGGTGCGGTCGTTCGCCTCGCTGCAGACCTGTACTCGGGCGAGAGCCACTTTTTGCTTGAACTCTTGCAGAATGCGGACGACTGCGTGTATGCACCAGGCGTAGTTCCAGCACTGATCCTCACTGTTGTTGGCGGGGGACACTCGCAGGCCAAGAACTACCAAGAAGTAGTCCAAGGTTCAAATGATGCAGATGCGTGGTCGTCATGGTCTACGAGACAGGCTTTGCTCGTGAGCGAACATTGTGAGTTCGGATTTCGGGAGAAGGATGTCAGAGCGCTGTGCGACATTGCACAGTCCACCAAGAAAAGCAAGAAATTTATAGGCCATAAAGGTGTCGGCTTCAAGTCCGTTTTCAAGGTGACCAGCACACCAGTGATCCACTCCGGCGCATACTCCTTCCATTTTGATTCGGAGGCCTTGAATGGATTGGGGTATCTAGTACCCTTTCCATTACCCCCAATCTGTACAGAGCGGATGCGTGAAAGCGTGCTCTTTCGCGAGCGCAACTTTTCTGCTGTCGTCTCAGAGGTTTCAAGAAATGTCGCTGTGTTGAATGCCTGCGGAAGTCGAAGTGAGATTAACGGTGAGATTAACGAAGAAGACCAGAAACTACTCCGCGACGATCATGGAATAGATAGTGAAACGAGGGTACGACCAGTTGTGTCAGGTGTAGAAGCACCCGCTCCACTACGACCTAAAGGCACTCGCATTGTGCTACCTCTGAAAGTCAATACAGACGCGAGTCAACTAGCAGAGCGTATGCGCGAAGACCTGCAGCCACGACTCTTGCTCTTCCTCCGGAATCTGCAGCGTCTAGTCCTCCACCGCTGTGGGGGATTTCGCGTACTCATGAACAGAAGCGAAGTGACCTATGGAGCTGTAACAGACAAGGACCCGCTCTTACAGAAGGGCACGACGCGTGAAACGGGACAAATAAACGCCTCTACTTCGATGCTTCTCCAGTTAGAAACGGTCTGCCTTGCTATTGGTGACAAGCCGACTCGCTCGGACCGTGAGCGGTGGTTTGTGGCTAGTGAGACACTAGTATCACCAGTAGATCGTGGTGGAGCGGAAGCTGAACTCAAAATCGCGATCCCATTCCCCGACTACGACGCTTTCTTGCAGGACTACGTCGAAGAACAATCGAAGCCTAGTCCCGAAACGCTAGCCAAAGAGAGCACTTCTTCGAAAAAATCTACTTCATCAACATCTCGAGGAGGAACAACTCGTACGAGGCCAAAGCTGAAGGTTGCTGCTTCAACACAACTGCAGTCTAGTACCTCAAAAAAGGGTGAAGATGAAGCTGCCGACAGGAAGCGCACCAACTACACGAACACAATCGACGAGGCTAAAGAATCTTCTGGTGCAACTGGAACTGAAACTATGAGCAAGGAAAACCCTCAAAGGAAGCTCTCAAAGGCAGAGGAACGAGCGTTGATGTCGAAGCACGTATTGAGCGAGCAGCAACAAGTCTTCGCTTGGCTTCCGACGCGGTCCTATGGTTTTCGTTTCATAGTACAATGCGATTGGGTAGTAGCTACCAGTCGCGAAGCCGTCATCGAGACGGATGCTTTCAACCAGTACGCGCGCGAGCACGTTGGCCGAGCTTTCGCCAAGGCGGTGGCAGCCTACGTGAAGTTCGTTACGGAATCTGCGCCAAAGGAAAGCGCCGTGCAGCTGAGCCTGAGCGTGGCGGAGGTAAATAACAAAGAGAAGGAAAAGAAGGAGCACAATGCTAGTGATAGCGACTACGCTGAAGCGGAAGATATGAAAAAGAAATACGACGCTGTCAAGAAAGGTGAAGATCGAAGTTCAGTTGGAGGGGACTCATCTACATCAACATCCTTGAAGCAAGACCCTGTTCAGCAGGAGACCCTGAGTCTATGCCAGCGTCTGATGTTGACGCAGTTGTACCAGGTGATCCCATTACCTGGCAGTGCCGCCGAATTTTTCGCACGTACGCCCGACAGCATCCTCGAAGAGCTGCGGAAGACCAAACTAGTGCCCGTTCGCGACATACAAAACCACCAGTGCCGTGTCCTGTTCGCTGAGCCGCGCCGTGTGGTAAAGCCGCAGTTTGCCAGTGCAAGTGTCGAGCAGGCGTTGAAACAAGCACGGGAGTTCTTTAATACTGCTGCTCGAGATGCTGAAAGTCAAAGACGAACGCCAGGAGCTGCATCTCAGGCGGAGGACGTGATCGCGGCCCATCTCGAGGAAGTTCTAAACTCGATGGGCCTGTATCTCGAAGTAGATCCAGAACTGCTCCCGTCTAACCTCGCGGCGTGTCTGGATTTGCCGCTCGTGGACGCCAATCTAGCCTTGAAGCTGCTTCAACGAATATCTGCTTCAACTACGAACCAATCTACTACAATCGCACAGATCCACCTCCTTCTCTTAATCATAGCGCACGACGAGAACGCAGTACAGATTTCTAAGCTGAAATCCATGGCCATTATACCTTGTGAACAGACTACTTCTAGTGGTGGTGGTCAGACTTCTAGTACCTCCGTAACAGCTACTTCTAGTGGTGGTGGTGGACAAAGTACGTCTACAAACGTGTGTACGTCTACAAACGTAGTTGGCGGTAGCACAAGTGGTACAACTCGTGTGGAACTGTTGTCACCAGGGACCGCCCAGATCTACGATAGCGAGTTTACAGTCTCTTTGGACGGCGTGAGAACGCTGCATCACGAGTTTCGTGCTAGAGTCCGGTCCGATACCCGATTACAAGTGCTACTGACTCGTATAGGGATTTTGGGCATAGGAAGCGCTCAGTTTTTGGAGTCTCACGTCCTCCCTGTGCTCACGAGCGACCGAAAACCACCTAGCCTGGAACAGCTGCTAGCTTGTACGTTGTATCTCAAACAGATGCTGACTACATCAACTTCTTCTAGTGGTAGTGCCTCATCTTCGGGTGCGGGGAATGCAACAGGGTCGACGTCCTCTGACCATGATCCTTCGAGTTCCAGAGCAGTTGTAGCAGGAGGTGCGCAGCCTCTCAAAGATTCAGCGAGGGAGAAAATACTGCAACTTCTGCGTGTCCGTTGCATTTGGGTGCTCACCGTCACTCAGACCGGCACACAGACATCAAGGCAGGACGATGATGCCCTACGATTGCTTGGAGGCTTAGATCATGCTGATGAGGATGAAGGTGGAGAGCCAGGTTCTACTCATGAAGATAGTACAACAGGTTTCCCTCTCGGTGGATCGCCTTCTTTCCCTACTTCTGGCAGTGCTGGTGGAGCAGCAGGGATAGACGAATTGTACGGAGGACACGGTAAGAACCCTCTTCACAAAAACGCCGTGATCAAGCAGTACTCCCGTGACGATCCGCTGCTTGCTTCTCTCCTCAGCCGCGCAGAGCTGAAGAAAGTACACTCGTCGCAGTTATTTGGACGCGAGGTCGAGGCTGTTCAGGCGGAACCCGTTCGTCTGCTGGCACTTGATGACGTGATGCTGTCTCCTAGCCTCTTCCTGCAGTGGACCAGCGTCGCGCATGAGTGCTATACGCGCTACGACCATCTTGTTCAAGCTCAGAAAAGAGGTCCGGTGGATGAAAATGAGTTCCACGAAGACGTCCAATTACTTCAAGGTGGTCACCATAGCGCCGCTTCGGATACGAACTATTACAACGCTTTTGCGACCACCACGACTACGTCGAACAAACGATCCGGTTCACAGAAGAAAAAAGGAAACTACGGAAAACTCAGTTCAGAAATGTTGAACACTTCTTCCTTTGCGCCACCAGAAAGAACGACACCTTCAGCTTCTACCACCGTTGCTGGGAAGACTTCTCTGTCACAAATTGACCCCAGCTGGAGTACTTTCTGGCTGGAGTCCGTTGGTGTGTGGCCGACCTTTACTTTTGGAGGCGCTTCGGGATCTTTGACGGTTGGCCATTCACACGATTTCGAGCGTTTACTCTCTTGCATTCAGGAGATGCCTCCAGGTATGGCGAAAACCGCAGCCGTTGCGATTTTCGCTTTCGACATGCTGCTTCCGTTTTTGAACCGTTTTTACTACAAAATGATGCAACAAACACGTGTACGTGAGCCTCCGTTTCTGACGCAGCTGCAAACGTCGCGATGGTTGCTAACGTGCACTGGAGAGCTCGTCTCGCGAAACGATCTCTGGCTCGCAAACGGTGTGTCCCTCGAAAAATACCATCTCAAAGCGCTCTTTTACTATGGCGAATCTTACCTGGATCGCAGCTTCGACGTACACCAGGGTGGCTTCTTTCGCAATACAACTCAAGATGGACAAGGCAACGCGGTCGCGCATTCTCCTTCACGAACAGGTCATCAGCAGCACACTCAAACGAAACAAAACCACTCATCCCATGTCCTGCAGTCATCTCCTGTCGCCGCTATACTGTCAACCTATCGCGCAAAACTGGTCTTTTTTCAACCCTACGATTGCTATTCCTCTCAATCGGTGGAGCGTAGGAGAAGCACAGAGACACAGTTTGCCGGTAACAGGGATATCGAGCTTCCCTACATACTCCACCCATTATTGGCCGAGAAAATGAAGCGTGCAGGACTCTCCAAATCCGAGGCTGATCCGACAACCTCGGAACACGGACAACATTCATTATCATCAAGTAGCAGAGGTACTGCTTCAGCGTCAACCTCATCTTCGCACCACATCAAGCAGACCGATTTAGTTTCGTGGCTTGGCATTCCTACGGAGCCAACCGCGGCGATCCTGATCCGTCTAGTCCAGAACCTCGCTCTGCGGTCTAACCTCGTAGATCGTGCGTGGAACGTCTCTGGCGCTATTCAACGCACTCGGGAGGACGAGGAACGCGCGATTGACACTGCAGCTATTGCTGTTGGAGGCATACGCTTTGACGAAAGACTGTTTAGCACTATTAAGTGTTGCGGAAATCCATCTTCCCAGACATCTTGGTCTCGTTTCTGAAGGGAAATGAGTACGGAGATGCTCACCAGGATGGATTTCTGCGAGCTCTAAAAATGCCGCCAGTATTAGTTGCACCAGTACTTCTACATCCACATCTTCGTCTTCGTCCACGAAAAATTATCATGTTGTCAACGTCTTACGCGAAGCGGACGCTACTGAAAACCAATTTCTCGTCAAGCTGAGTGTGTATGACATGACAGCAGTTTACCTCAAACTGTGGCAGAAGTTTCAGCAGGAGCAGATTGATCGAGCTAGAGTACAAGAAGAGCAGCAGGGAACGGAAGAGGAGCCAAGAGGAAGCGACGACTGCTCTCAGTCCTGTTCGATTTCCGATTTTCTGGCTCATTCTCCTTGGATTTTCGTACCGGATCACCCAGCACGAGGAGCCGCGCCCCGTTTCGAGCGTAAGCCATTCAATGTGCTGGAAAACCAGCAAGAGCCGTTGTGCGGGCGTTTCTACTTCGCAGCCGACATTTTTCTGAGTGAGCGTACACAACAATTGTCGGCGATCTTCGATACGTGGAGCAAAGACATGACTGATTTGGTTCAGCGCATTCTTTTGTTTTCTTGCCGTCGACGCATACTGTCCCACTACTATTGGGGACCTAGGTCTTGTATCCCACTGGGCCTCCAATACGCTCCCGGACCCTCGCAGACGACATTACATGAATTTTTCGCATCCACCATACGCGAGAGCATTCCTGGTGTAGATCTCTGTCAAGCGGTTCGTGCGTTTGCGCAAATGATCAAGAAATTGAGCAGAGACACCAAGCAGGATCTTCACAGCCACAAGGAGCAGGAGGTGGAAAACATTTCGACAAGGACAACGGCATCAAACAAGACTACAAGTGTTGCTGACATCAAAGCTGAAGATGACAGTCTTCATTAAGGCTTGCCGCAATCCATCTTCGGAAGCATCCTGAGTAAGCTTTTCAAGGAGAAAATGGGAGCAGAATGATTCTTAGGATGGATTAGGATGAGCTCTAACTTCACAGGCGTCGTTTCGGAACTTTAGAAGGTGTCATTGCCCTTGAGAAAGCAAGACGAGAGGAACTCTGTCATCTACCGCAACGGGGGTTAGGTGCTGGAGGCGCATATGAGGCTGCGATGATGCAAGGGGAGGAACAATACCGACTGGCGCAAGCGCACTTTCAATTGCATCGATTAAGGCTAGTTTTTCACTATCACATGTGACCTACTATGCTGAGTGGAGAAGTCCCCCTCCATTTGTAAATACAGGGGAAATAAAAGGGGCGGAAAAGGTAAAGGGGAACCCACTCCTCGACCTAGCATTTTACTTTAGTGAAAAACTAGCGCTAAATCGAGAAAGCAATACAGTCATGGAACGTATGGTGGGTCAAATGGCAGAAAAAATCTTAGCAGAAATCACCGCTATGGCTGACGAGGCAGAGGACCGGCTAATTGTTGCGGCCAGGACGAGTCGGCCGCCCCCAGGATTATCTCCACGGACAGTAGGAGAAGATGCAAGTGGAGACGAAAATGTAGTTGAGCAGTTATCTGCGTCTGCAGGGGAAGAAGAAGATGATACAGATGAAAAAGTGGCTACTCCTGAAGAACAAGAATTATACTCGGCACAAGACATCGCAGATGACGAGAGACTGGTAAAGTTGGCGCGTCAAGTAACCTCCCAGTCGGCCAAACTGATCGCCCTAGGTGAAGAGGAGGAGCGCGACCGCGTTAGACGGAAAATGTCAAAGGGCTCTAACACGAATGCATTTGGTGCTGCGGCTAAAGAGACTCCTAACTTCATTTTGGACGGCGAGGACGAGACTACATTTGCCTTCTTGCGACGCCGTTCATCCACCTTGCGCGAGTTCCTTGACATCCTAGAGGATGTAGCCATAGTTCCGACTGTTTCCGGAGATTGGATTTCACTGCGCAGTGCAGTCCATATTTCCTCCAAAATGTACGAAAATTTGCACCACACGAGTCAACAGACTTACCTGCTGGAAGACGCGAACGCAGAGACCCGTGACCTGGTGCATCGAACTTCACCAGTCGCTCGTCTCCTTGTGCGTGTGTTGCCGAGCCCGACTTTCAATCCCGTAGTCGTACCAAACGCTTGGTGGCTGCTAGGACTTCGCACGCCTACGGGACGCTTTGAAAGGTTGAGGCTGATGCCGAAAGTAGACGAAAGCAATCTTTCGGATGTTAACCAGAAAAAAATCGTGGGCGTAGAGCGTAACTTGTTCCGAACGAATCCTGAGGTTCACTATATTAGGCTCATCTTCCTCGCCTTGGTACGGCATACGCTGTCTCAGGTGGTGGCGCAAGCCGAGGTACTTGGAGACGAGAAAGAGGAAGAAGCAAAAATCGCAGAAGATTTAACGTTTCGCTCAATCGCCGATCGTCTCTGGCATGAGGTCCAAGACTCCGTCCAGTGGATGCGCGTGGATCCGAGCGCCTCTTTCGTTTTTTTAGAGCAAGTTTTGTTCCTGCAACGTGAACAGGTGGAGAATTTCTGCAAGGAACAGCCAGATTGCAACTTGCGGCCACACGTGGAACTCACTGAAAACGCGTACGATGTAGGCGTCTGCGCAAGTTACGATCCGCCCAGATGCTGGCAGGACGGCTCACGACTGCAACTTCTTTCCACAACGTCCTCAACTACAAGGACTTCCTCAAGAACAAGAGGCAGTCCTGCTACTGGAGTAGATGCCACAACTAGAGAGGTTCCTGTGGAAGCCGTACAACTCAGCTGCTACATGCGTGAAGCACAGCGGTCTACCACGAGAACTCTTAGCAACGCGGTAGTTGGTTCTAAACAAGACGAGGAACTTGATGACAAGGATCTGGATCATCTTCAAGAACAACATCCTAAAAGTCGTACTCGTAGTACTAGTAGCAACTCAACCTCCACCTTAGTCGCTCTACCACTGAGCTATCGTCCCCACGAGCATAGCTTGCACCACGCACCCTACGTGGGATGGAGTCAGACGAACCACGTTGGTAGAAATGGCGACTCAACTACATCTATTCATGCTGTATCATCTACTCCCCATCCCCAAGAACAAGATATCTTTGCCGACAAGTGCCTGGATGTGATATTCATGAACTGGAGAACAGCTCTGCGGCAAGACGTCGCACTCCCCATTCTTAAAGCAATGCTCACGAAGGTTGCGGATCGTTATCGGCGTGGGAAAGCTAGCGAGAAGGTGGAACAGTCGAAGACTACGGAGCAGAAGGCCACAGAAGAAGATACTGTTACTGATATCTTCTCGAAACCTAAAAAGCCAGTTCTTGACGCAGAAGGCACGACACCAGAAGCAGGAGAGCATGACGAGAATGTCTTCGAGGACGGGCATCAATCCGATCAGGCTAACGGAGAGGAAAGTGAACATCAAGTTGAAGTTGACCCTTCGCAGAAAGCTGACGCGTTCTTTGCTGCGTTCGCCACGAATTTGGCTGAGAAATTTCTTCCTAATTTGGTTTCCGTGACATCGGTTCTCCCGAGTGTGTTTCCTGGCCAGAGTCGCAGCCTGCCTCCGGAGACCAATAAGGCTCTTTTCGAGCAGATGCTGCCTGAGGTCGAGGCCTTAGTCTCCGTGCGGTGTGCCGCCAACTTCAACGGCACTCTAGTCAAGAAGGAGCGTGAAGCTGAACAGCGTGCCTTGCTAGATGAAGCAGAAGAACAAGCTGCTGCAATTGACAAGAACAGTAAGCGTGCCTTGCTAGAAGCAGAAGAACAAGCTGCTGCAATTGACAAGAACAGTAAGCGTGCCTTGCTAGAAGCAGAAGAACAAGCTGCTGCAATTGACAAGAACAGTAAGCGTGCCTTGCTAGAAGCAGAAGAACAAGCTGCTGCAACTGACAAGAACAACAACAACAAGAAAGGTATTAAGGCTTCCCCTAATCCATCTCGTGAAGCATCCTAGGGAAGCTTTTGAAGGGGAAAAAGCTCCTACGATGATCTTCAGGATGGATTAGGGTGAGCTCTAAAGGTAGTGCCGATCATGGTTATGGTGACCTAAAAGACGAGGACGACGCTGTGGTTGCTGCTAAAAATACTGCTGTTTACCACGCCAGTCGGGCCAAAAGCCTCGTGAGCGTACATGCGGGACTAGAAACGGCATTCCCACTGGCTAAGCACGTCGTTCTAGACAGACGCAACGCCTTTTGGCAGGTGCATCTGGATGAAGAGGAGAGGCTAGCGCGCAAAAAAGCGCGATCAGTACAAAATGCAAGCAAAGACGGAGTTTCACCTCCATCTGGAAAAGTGGGAGATAACGTTGATGACGACGATCTGTCGGAGCCGCACAATGTAGATGACGAGGTCGACGTCAAAGATGACGACCCAGGAGCTGGAGAGTGGACAGCTCTTTTCGCTCGCATTGCTAAGGAAGAGTCAGATCGCCTCCAAGCGGAGGAACATGACGAAGCTGAGAGAAAGCGCGAGCGAGAGGAAAGAGCCGCAAAGAGGCGTGAGGCCTTGCAGAAATTAGCGGACGAAGAAGCTGCGAACGAGCTCGCACAAGCTGCGGATAAGGTAGTGGAGTTGCAGCGACAGAAAAAGCTCGATCGACAGCGTGAACAAGAGGAAGAGCGCGCACGAATAGCGGTTGAAGAGACGAGTATTGGTGAGGCGGCTAATATTATGGCTAGAAGAGATCCATCTTCACAGGCATCCTGAGACCGTTTTCAAGGGGGAAATACGTCAAAGATGACTTCCAAGATGGATTTCTCTTAGTTCTAATAATAGCACAACTGTGGGAGGACCGGGAGGAACACGAACAGGGACAGCACCAGCAGGTGCAGCAGGATTGTCGGCCGCTTCTACCACTGCTTCTCATGAAGGAAACACTAAAAGTGCCTTCTTTACGCCAGCCTTTGATGCTGTTGGTGTGGTGGATACTGAATCTCCAAAAAAAGCCGATGTTGTTGATACCTCACAAGCACGCTCTTCAGAAAGTAACGACGCATCAGCAGGAGGAACGGGTATGCGGCTCGTGGAGACAGAAGAGCGACCTCCTGACACGGTTTTCGTGGTTGCAAATCCTAACAGAAATACAGCAAATCCAAAATCTGGTGATGGTGAAGCTGTGCATCGGAAAGACGTTTTGCCGGGACAGAAGTTGGTCATCATTCACGAGGACACTTCTACTCCAGAAGAGAGGATGTTGAAGCGTGGAGAACAGTTGAGTAACGCTGCAAATGGTGCGAAATCACCTCTATCGTCGGATCACCAAGGAAATGCCAAAGGAGACGAAGCCGCTACCGAAACCACAGGAGAACAGAACGTCGAGCCTAGCGAGAACGACTCAGACGGGCCATATGAAGCATCGATGCCAGTCGGAGTGCAACCTGGTGTTGTTCATGTCCAGCATGTGAATGTAAAGTTGAACTCGCCGATGCCGAAACGTGCAAGCGACAAGAGCCCGAATGGTGCAAGCGACAAGAGTCCGACAGGTGACCTGGAGACAACTGTTGATGGTACCACAGACGCCGCTGCTGGCACGGGGAACAAGGACGAAGATGGTGAAGCAAATGAACCGATGTCGGAGAGTGCATCACTGTATGCTCAAGCTAGACGTTTGCTGGAAAAGGCGAAGCAGACGAATAGGGAGCCTCGTATTCACGGGCACGGAGGGCAACATGGAGGGCACGGAACCGGCACTGGAGGAGCATCGACAGGAGCTTCGACAGGAGGAGCGTCAACATCTTTTTCAGGAACAACTCTTTCTTCTGCTTCATCCAGCACTAGTGGTCCTGGTCAACAAACTAAAAATTCGAGCACTTTGACCCAAATGAAGGACAAAATAGGTGGCTTATTCGGACCTTTGTTAGCTGGAGGAAATGTATCCCAGCAGGGACAGAGTGCCGCTGGAGGTGCGTTGCAAACCTTGTTGCAACAGGATCCAGACGCTGCGGCCGCCGCCATAGAAAAGCGACTAGGTGAGCTCGTTGTAGACCCGAAAGTTAGCAGCTCCTCCATTACGACTGCTCCATTTTCACAACAAGGAAAGAACGCAAATAGTATCAATTTAAGGCTTGGGAGTTGACATCTCTATGCGCGTCTCTATGGCTATCTCAAGTAAGAAAGCCCTAGATATGCGAGCTAGAGACGCCAACTTTCAACTTCTAATCAATGGAGGTACTAGCACTAGTGATTCACGAGGTGGCACTCAGCAACAAGGAGTACTATCTACTAGTGCTTCTGCGCGGCGGCCGATGCAGCCTCAAGCGGCATTGGACTTCCTTCAGGCTATTGTCGCTTCTGATCGCGATGAAGGCGCGATGACATTACTCAGGGAAAGAATCGGGCGGATCGGGGAATCCTTAGCTGCGTCATACTTTTAAGGCAATCTTCATTGAAGTTCAAGGCACTCAAGAGAGCATATTCCACGTAGAGATCATTCTAATACTTCGAGGACTCAGGTTACCGCGTTGTCTGGGTCAATCAAGACGGCGAGACAAGATTGCCCTTCGATTTGGTGTTGACTCCTCAGCAGACCTCAGAAGTAGCAGCTGCCTCAACTTCAACATCACAGTCTGAGCTAGAATCTTTACTTGTGGACCACGGCAAGAAAGCAACAAGCAGTAAGAAGGCTACAAGCAAGAAGACAAGCAGAAATGACCCACATCAAGATGACTCACACAAGAAGATTGTAGCTGCGACTTCGAAAAATTCGATCTTCGTCGAGGTAAAAACCAGCATTCGTCGAGAAAAGACAGCATTCGAAGTGTCACCGCAAGAGGTCATTACAGCGATGGAATTAGGGAATCGATACTGGTTCTGTCGAGTGGAGGACCTCTCAGCCGAATTTCATACCATACACACGTTGAACACAGCGCTAGCAGACATGCATCGTACGGGAGAAGGACGATTATTCTTGGTGGCGTAAATAAGTTGTAGTCGTAAAGGGGAAGGACGATAAGATTAAGATTTTTTTGACAGCCATTGAGTCACACGGAAAATAAAGGGTAAAATCAGGCGATAAAAACTGTGCCATCATCGGAGCAAAATATGACGACTTCTGAGCTGAGAGCAAGCTGCTCTTTCCTGATGTTATGAATTTCTCAGCACAAACAGTGAGACCACTCGTGGATTTTGAATTCAAGAAGTATCGCGATAAGTATTGAGAACTTCGAAAATAAATGGTATTAGACTTTTCTTGAAGGAGATCCAATTTCTCAATTCCAAGAAGGCTGAAAATAAATGAAGCAGTACTAAAAACCTGATTATCAAATGGTGATTGAACTTCCCTAGATTATCCCAGGCGCTTCCATACTAAGGATGCGTCACTCTGACAAACATCCTTCTCATTCCCTCTTCTTAGGCCTTAGGGCTCATTCTAGAAACTCTCCGATCTAGGCCTCCGATAGACTGCTTCGAAAGCTTGTTGATTCTGATATTATGTAAGTACATCTTCATCTTCATTTTTTCGCGTGTTCAACATCCATTCCCATAACAAAAAAGGTGTCTTTAGGGTTACCTTTGCACGAAGATCTATGTCTGTTCCGAAACTCTGAAAAAGCATGATCTTTTCTGAAAGCGAGATCATCCTCAAGTTCTTCAGTGTCATAATTGAATGAAGGCATTATAAGTGTCAGATGCTCTGAAACTTGTTTGTTGGTATTGATGCGCTCCGGGCAACGCGTACGATCTCTGCTCTGAAACTTAGAAGGCGAGTTCTTTCATTACATTCATGGACGCGGCGAAGATCATGATCAAGAAGATCCTGCGTGTGATTGTGGCTTTTCGAGTCTTGATCTATCCTTTGACTCTTGGATCAACTTTTTCAGGAGAAAGTAAGAATATTGAGCTCCACCACAAATATTGAGCTCAGCTCTGGAACAAGCTGGAAGATCGCTTTGTTCTGCTTCGTTTATGACATATCGACATTGTCTTTCAATTTTTGCCTCTATTTAATTCTTTTCTAAGTATCAGGGCATGAAGAATAGTACCTCCAGCACAATGATCAGTGTACTAAGATACAAGCACTGAGTCAGCTATGATGAAATTAACTACATACACGTCGAGGTGGTAGATCATTGTTCCTCAATAATGAGCGTAGCTAAGAATTCGTAACCGTAAGTAGAAGAAAGAAGTACTAACTCATCAAACGCTTCTGCGAGGGCCGCTTTGCTCAAACGAGATCAGCAGTAACTAATAACGGGGAGACGAAGTCGCGCCCATGTAATGTAATGTGATGTAACGCTATATCCTCTTCCTGCGACAAAATGAAGCGACGTCAGAACCAAGATGTCTCAGATTCGGACGGATCCGATGATGAGATTGATCTGCAAGCCCTTTTAGCCAAGCAGATGGAAGCCCGACTACAATACGTTTCTGATGATAAGGATGCTGTGGAAGCTACAAGTGGCAGGAGCGAGGATGCTACTCGTCGTGGTGGTCTTGAAGCGAGAAAAACGTCATCGACTTCGTCTAAGAGTGGTGCTGACAAGAGCAAGACGCAAGCAAAAGAGAGGACTACAACAAACGGTATTAATGTGGTAAAAAGTGCTTCCGACGACGTTCATCTTGAAAATGGCGAACATCAGAACGACGACGCCGTTCCCGGACAACAGCCTCCAGTTGTAGCATCAGCCGAACCAAGCGCGCGCGCGGCTCGCAAGCGAAGGAAAAAGGCGAAGGAAGGTGGAACTTCTGGAGCTTCTGTAAACGTTGATCAAAAAGTGAAAAAACCGAAGGCCAAGAACGACATCGATGAACTCTTTGCACCTGCAGCACGTGTGGTGGCGGAAAAAAATCCATCTTCTAACAACACAGCAGTGGTAGAAGCGGAGGCCTCATCATCTTCGGGCAGAGAAGTTGTTCCAACTGCTCAACATCATGCTGGAGCAACACAGCAGACCCCAACTAGGACGTCCAAAGCATGGCCATCTTCATCATTGGAACGGGCACCCCAATCGATGGACCCAGCACTCGCAAAGAAAATGCGCCGAGCCTGGCTTCGTGGCGACATGTCGAAGTGCTTTTCCGCACCCTTGGAGCAGACCAGTTCGGGTTCGTCTCAGAAAAAAGCCGATGCTACAACTTCAACGAGCAGTATTAGTAGTCTCTCTAGTACCAAAAAGGCAAGTGCAGGAGGTGGATCATCTTCTTCATCTCTGTTAGTAGCCGGAGACGGTGATGCAACCACTACTGAAGGTGAAGTCGTGGAGGATGAGAGGAGTTTCTTCAATTCCTGTCTGAACGAGCTCCGCACCTTCGTCTACCCAAAAGTGGCTAAAAAGAAGAGACGCCAATTCGAGCAGGCACGCCTTGAGGCCCTAGGAGGGAAGGTTTACAAGCACAAAGACGACGGATCCACCATGCCCTTGACCAAGTATCTCGCAGATTCCAAGAACCGCGAAGTAAAGATCAAGAAACTGCAAGAGCGGGACAAGCAGATGGGCGTCGAGACTTCTGCGGTAGGCTTCAAATGGCGAGACACGGCTTTGGGAGCCAAGAAGAAGGAGCTAGCGCAAAAGCGCGAAAGAAAGCAAGCGGGCGCATTGGTAAATGCGGAAGCCAAGGGGATCTCGAGAAAACCAAACACTCGAGGACAAAGTTCGGGTGGTGCAGATCGTGCTAAAAATGGAGGAATCACCTTGAAGGGGGGAAACAAGCTCGGACCTGGGGGACTCGTACTCTCCAAAGCATATCTGAAGAAACTAGGGAAAGCGTGACGATCCTACATTTACATATCAACGACTACACCGACACGACAGGTTCGAAATTGAATGCTTCCGATTGATAATGCAAGTTTCCATGACCATGTTCATGTTCATCCCTTGTTCTTTATCAGTTTGAGTTATCTAAATCTATCTTGACCATCTTTCTTCCCTGCAAGCAAATCCTGCAAAGAATATGACTTTGTCTGCTTTCCTGGTGGACATCAAGAAGGAAAAAGACAAGTAGTAAAAGCACTTGTTCGACGTCGAGCTTCACAGCAGAGTGGGAGAGATACTTACTACTTATCATGGAAAACGCTGCAGCCAGAGCGACCTGTACGAAAATCAACTCAGAAGCCCTTTTACATCATTTCTCTATCTCTGGAAGTATGAAAATCCTGTGTCGGTCTGCTCTGTGAACGTCCAGTCTAATGGAAACTATCTGTATCTTCCGGTTCTTCAGATGATCGGTTCTTTTGCAGAGTGGTCTCTGATGCTAAATCACAACTACTTGTCAACATCTAAATCAACGCACAGACGCAATCTGTGACAGGTCTCATGGTATGTATGGACCACATCCAGGACAAGTCCTTCTATGGTACGAAAGAATGCCAGAAGTTAGACCGTATGGTTCTGATTCAGAGTTCTATTTTTGTTCGGACGTTCTCCATACGACAAGTGCAGCATTCTCCTATGGTACGAAAGATTGAAGAACATATTCAGGCATATGCATATTAGAGTAAGCAACGTCATCTTCGACTAATGACACAGCCACAGGAAAAAAAAAGGCAACATGATATTATAGAAGCAGAGTCACTTGTAGTTTCTGTTGAGCAGTACTGAACAGAATTACATTCATATTCCCGAAGAGCTACAGCACATCACGACGCTTTCCAATGAACAGGATAGGCATATAGACACTCAAGACGTTCATCAATCTTTTCAAAAAGCGAATGTGAAAGTATGTAAAATACGAGAACAAAAAAGGTTAAGCCGCCGCGTTTGAACTTAAAAGCTAGTACTATTTGAAGGTCGGACCGTGATTTCAAAACAGAACAAGAATTATAGAAAAGTTTCAGTACTATTTTCCCGCGTGATGTACAATTAACCTGGTACTTAATATTTCACATTGATTGTTACAATTTTCTTCACACAGTGACAGTCACAGACCCATCTCAAAAAATGACTCGACCACGAAAGTCCTCGAAGGCGATGGATCCCGCGACAGCGGAGGCTCTTCTCCGTCATATTGAGTTGGCTCTTCTGATCGAACCCAAGAAAGGTCGAGAGCAGTCCTGCGACTCGGAGACAGAAGACCCTGCAAATCCTTCTCCTGAAAGTACGTCTGACGGTGCGGTGCACGAGCAGGCGTCTTACTCTCATGGTGCGCTACACAATGCCAAGGCGTCGAACCGCCAAGCACCTGCTCAACAAGAGTGGACACCTCTGCCTCTCGGGTACACTCCCGATGGGAAGCTGATCGCGCGCGTTCCTCCCGGAGTCCGCTACAAGCTCCAAGTGAAGAATAACCACCTGGATCAGAATCAGAGATTCGTCCTGAAGCCATACATTTTGAACGCAAAGACCCGAGAAAAGATCTACTTCCTGTTCTACGATGACCACATGCCGCGAGACAAAAATGCACGAGAAGATACCGCGTTCAAGCCGCTATGGCCGAACAAGCGCACAACCTTTGAAGGGTTCCAAGTGGAGTATACCAAAAAAGATTACACGCTCAAAAAAAGCTGGCATCCTTTTGAGGCACGCCGCGACCACGGAGCGATTCAGTCTGACGACCACGACCTCGACCATTCTACTGATAGTACTGAATCCACTTCCACGACCTCGCATTGTCCCGAAGAGATTCACGTCGAGGTTTATCGTAATGCGGGAGACTGGACATGTAATCGCGGCGGCGGTCACTGCGAATGTCGACGAAAGAAACCTGCTGGCGGCAGTGTCACCGTGCCAGGGAAGTTGGACAATTCATTCGTTGATTGTCCTGGAGCAGCCAAGCGTTGGGAAAGTGCGCAAGGGAAATTTATCGGCACGTTAACTCTCTCTTTGGCGATTCGACAGTAAAATTCTGATACAACTAGTAAAAAGTAATAATCTCGAGAAGACATCATAGTGCTAAGAACAAGCTATACTAGCACTAGCTAAGGACTTCTCTCATCCGCTGCCTGTGGCATACTACGGGTACGAGGACAACATGATCGACAAGGACAACAAGAACAGTTATATATAACGAATGGCTCCCGACGACATGTTGATGAAGCGCGACAAGAATTCACGAATCGTTCTTCAGTGACATCCTATCTTCAGAAACGAAGTGGCGGTTGGGATTCGAGCAGAAAGTTGCTACTTCATCATCCGGGATGATATCTTCGATGCTATTGATTTATCTTGTAGTTACCCATTGCCACCTACGATACTGATCATACAGTTACTTTCGACGAAAGCGGACCTATTAACGAATGTAGATTATCTTGAAGACCAGCTGTGCCGCTAGGACATGCTGAAGATATGGCTCTATCATATATTGATTGTGATTTATTCAATCTCTTTTCTTCCGGAAATAAAGGCTACTAAGATTTTTTGAAGCACAAGAACAAGTACATGTATTTCTGAAGCGTGAACAATTTTAGACTCGCACAAGGACACTCATTTTTGAATGAAGGTTGAACAATAAACTTCGTAGCACAAGAACAATGTAGTTGTCGTTCTGCATCTACCTACAGCACTCATTAGTTCGCGCTATCAATCATTGGGAATAATGTTTCGCAGGAAAAGAAAAGTCTTAGGACAAGGCACCTCTCAATAGGAACATGTTGAATAATTCTAGGCATGTGACTCATCTGCAACCGAGAAGGTTGCTCTTGATTGCCGCTTCATCTGGTACGACAAAATACAATTACTTAGTACAAACATGTTAATATAATGTCATAGTGAATTTGGAAAGAAGAATCCAGTAGAGATAGAGGCAGAATATCTCTACATCACGACTGAAGATGTGATATTAACTGCTCTTATGGTATACATGAGACAACTTTTACGAACAATATAAACTAACAGTACAACAACAAGGTCGGATTAGAAAGACAGTCCTGGATTCTCGAAACGCATCTTCGTCATGGGTTTAAGGATCCTTTTTGTGCAGACTGGAATCGTACAAGTCCAGAGCAGTAGTTTTGAAATATTAGAAGTAATGAACACAGGGATTCGCATTCGACTTAATATTGTTGGGTAACCACGTTGGTTTGGGTCAGCATTCCGTTACCCCCAGAATGGGTAAGCTACTACGACTAAATCGCCCACGTGGCTGCCGGCTTACTATGACTGTTTATCCTGCGAAGAAGCAGAAGGTATAAAAACATACTAGTCGTACCAGACGTGAAGGCAGGGACTCCTCGCCTAGCCGCGTCATCCGAAGTGGACTGCGACGCCGAGCAGATCCATATTATAATTCTCGTGACGTCGGTGCACCTGGCACCCTGACTCGATCGAGCTCCCTGAATCTGAATCTGTGAGAGAAGATGAAGACTCTCAACAAAATCATCCTAGCCCCTCCACCAGTGTATTAAAATCCTAACCCCTCCACAGTTGTGTCCGCAATCGAGTTGTATCCCCTCACTAGGCCGCTTACGCTTCCTATTACTATCCCTCGGGATCCTTTCAGGAGCTGCTTCATCTTGTCGGTGGTGAAGGACAGGGTATTGTATTTTTAGATATTCAATTCTTATTGTCCTTATTCGTCTATCATGTTGTGGAAGTTGTTTTGGGGATGCTTGTCCATTGTTCGTTGTTCCCGATGTTGGGCATGTAACTCAGATCACTCGATTCGGTTCGAGTCATCGACTGCGCCCGCTCCTCACGGAGTTTCGGCTAGCAATTGGCTTTCTACCCATTGACTAGCGTCACGGTTCCTCTTACTATCCCTCGGGATCCTCTCAGGAGCTGCTGTCAAGAAACGCTGGTGCTGCATGCTTGTCATTGTACGTTGCCATGGATTATTTTGATTCTATCAAATAGACAATCTTTTTGAAAAAAACTCTAAGTTCAGCAACAGTATGATCTGCGTCCCTTAGTCTACTTGACGCTTTTGGTAATATGACGCATTTTCTATAACGTAGGACGTGCTACTTGCCGCATCATCACACCTATCTTTCTTTCGGATCACGATCAGATTATCAAACGTGAGCCGTGGTCTCCGAAATTGAATTTTCAGGAAAGCGTCTTTACTAGCTGCCTATGGATCCTAATCCAGCCTCCCCGATGAGCGGCGAAGCCGCACGGTGTCCTAACAAAAGCAGGAAGGTATCTCCTTCATACTCATGCTGCCTTTTTTTTTCGCTTTGTTTGATGAAAGTCCTCAAATTCCTAAAATTTTTGATTTTCCTCTGGAGGAGCTTCCTGGACACTCTCTAGGGCACAGGGAGGACCCAAATGGTTATCATATATTTAAATTTCTGAAAATATTCATAAAATCAAAAAATTTTGAGTTTTTCATGGATTATTCTGATTTTTGCATTTTGAAATTTTAGAAAAAAGAAAACGCAGCCTGGGCCTTAGATTGCATGCCTGCTAAAGATTTTCGTGTATTATTTTTGGGTCTGCAATTCCCTTAAAGTACTAGTATTCCACGATCAGATCTAATATTTTTCATGATGCTTTCACGTTTTAGATCAGAAGATTTTAGTGGATACAATCTAGAAAAATGATGAAGTCATTTTGAAAAATTAGATGTACTGTAGATACATGGCCATGAAAATGTTCATAAATTAATTTTTTATCTCATCATTAAAATTCTAAATCATAACAAATCCTGAATATATTCAAAATTATCTTTTAAAAAATCATAGTGAAAAATCTATTCAGAAAAAGCCAAAATTGCTTTCATATCAAAGTTCAATTTTTTTTTCATTCTCAATTCATTGTGAACGCGCTAGCTTATAATTATCTCTTGATTAGATTTGAATTGAATTAAGTATAAAATCACATAAAATCAAAAATTCTGGATTTTCAACTTGAAACTGAAATGTCCAATTTTTTTGAAATTCGTCTTTTTGTCCTGTGAAGGTAGGTCACTCGATATGTCAATTCTCAATCTTTCCCCCAATCTTCACTTGAGCAATTTACTTAGGAATACGAGCGGAACGTGATGGAAACAGTGCCAGGGCATGGGCAGTGTCTGATGGAGCAGCAACGGCAAGAACCGCATAGCGAAGAGGCCGATGAGGAGACACTACAGCGGATGAAGCGTGAGAAGACGCTACAGCGGATGAAGCGTGAGAAGGGGCTACAGCGGATAAAGCGTGAGAAGGGGCTACAGCGGATAAAGCGTGAGAAGGTACGGAGTGGACACACAGCTCCTCTGGGAGCACACATAAAAGAAGTGTGCTTGGAGACACAGCTGCACTGGGAGCACACAGAGCACCAAGGCAACCGTCGGACCATTGGACCATCTGCAGAGCGGAGGCTAAAATAGTCAATACTCTTACATCAAGGCGAACATCAACTTATAACTTTTATAATCTGGAGCACAAAACAGTCGCGGTTCTACAACAACTTCTTCTACTGCTGGACGTAAAGAGCATTGAACCGATTGATCGTGTTTGAAGACCTTTCTACTTGACTTGGAAGAAGAGTGAATGTCTCATCGTCAAGTATCGGGGTATCAACACGAGGCTCACGCCCGCGCTCTTCAAGATAAATTACATTCTCTTCTGCAGGACATGGTGACGGAAATTCCTCGAAGGAGTAGAGCCTCCTCGAATAGAGCGCTTAGATGATAAGGCTCTTAGATTATAAGGCTCTTAGATTATAAGGCTCTCAGATTATGGCTCACGATGGTTCATCGTTCTAGAGAGCCGACTTACCAGCCACAGGGTCCTCTTTGAGTAAGTAAGGCGGAGATGCTCATATTTCAGATTTATTAAGGAAGGCTCACGATAATTCATCGTCTTCGATTAAGGCTCTCGTCTTTTATTTCCTTCTCTAGCTGCCGAATCGATTCGAGTCATCGTATTTCCTGCTGCAGGTGCGAAGAGACTGCGCAGTGCAGCGTCAGGGAGTGTAGTACTAGTCTCAAGTAGTCAGACTACTTCTCTACCATCTTTCAGACCAGCAGATGATGAAGCTATAATTGATAAGATTGCTCTCGATCGTCATCGTCTCGAAAGTGACGCTTGATGTTCTCGCTTCTCTCGGCGACGCCGATAAGAGATTAAGAGTCTACTTCTAAGTGGCTGCTCTAGCTTCATACGACTGTTTATACTCACAACTTAAGGATACTGACATGATAGACGCTGTCTATTTTCTACACCCCTAAATGATTGTTTACGTCTTTATTCTGATACCCACACATACTCTCACTCACGTCCTCCCCCGCCGAGCGTTGTAACTTTTAGTTCCTTTGCTCGATTCCTCTCCATGATTGTAAAGTGCACTATAAAAAGGCACATTATATATTTTAAACGTTTTTTTCGCCCTAAAGTCACAGCTTTCAAACCAATAGCTCTCGGCAAAATATGGCTAAAAGCTCAAACCTATTGGTACTCGCTTCGCGAGTAGTTAAGTCTTGTTTAGCTGACTTGTTCGTAACACAAAGTGCTTGGCGCAAACTTCGTATCCAAAACATCAATACTCCTTATGAAAAACATCACATCGTATTACATCCATCATCACTTCTCTCGAAAAACACGAATATTACTCTCTACTATACGACGCAAATGTCAAAAAACATTTCTGTCGAAAAATAACAGGAGTATATACTCGCTACGACAAAAAATGCTTTCTGTGACACTGCCACCCTTCTCGTGTGACACGAGAGCTCCTAGAAGAGAGAGGCAGTGCCTCTTCTGTTTGTCTCTCCACATCTCCCCTCTGTCATCTCCTCTTCTGTTTGTCTCTCCACATCTCCCCTCTGACGTCTCCTCTTCTGTTTGTCTCTCCACATCTGCCTCTGTCTCTCCAAGGTTTCCGCTTCCAAAGGCAGATGTTTATCTCTGTGGAAAAGTCAAGCTCGATTTGATTTCTGAAGACTTCGCTCAACTTTGACCAAGAAGATGTTTGTCTCTGTTTTTCAAGTAAAAGTGTCTCAACAAGAGGTCCGCGACCAGCCCCAGGAGAAGATATTTACATGCCAGGGGTCTTCTTTGGCGTGTCAAGAAAACAAGTACGCTCTTATTATTTGCTCCTCCAGGATGATGCTGATCGCCCATGAAGATACTATTTTTAGTCGCTAGATGAAAGTCAAGATACAGAAGGACTTGCTGGTGGCGAACATCTGTTTTGACTGAAGAGAGGATGGTATCTGATCTCTGTCCCGAGTCTGTCTGTGTGTCTGCATGATGTGAAGAGCTAAAAGTGGACTTTCTTGGAGGGAGTCATCTATCCGTAATGTATTGTCTCAGCTGCAAGCTTTAACCTTCTGTAGAGTGAGTAGGAGAAGCAGAGACAGTGAACAAAATCTGTCGGAGACAGATGGCAAGAGCAAATGCTGAAGTGACTTCGCGAGAAAGACATGTAAGCGCGAACTTCCAAGAGAAGGACGCTAAGTCTCATAGCCTAGACGTACCGCGAATCTCTTCCTGACATCAAATACTCACTCCAGCCTCTCTCAATTTTTTCCCGCTTTCACCCTCCACAATTTTTAGTTTTCGTTCTCGCAACGATATTCTAAATTGTACTCACAGTTATCAACTTCTCAACATTGTCCTAATTACTTCAAGTCTAATCTTGACACTTCCTCTTACCCATTCAAAACCATAGTGCTCCTAATCCTATCAAGGTGTAAGAATAGGTGTTGTGCTCGCAGTCGATGTTGTAGACGAGCTTTTTATATTAATTGTACGCAAATACTTATACTGTAAGGTGTTGAACTCTCAATCTCAAGAAGAATAGTATTCAGCGGATAATCTTTCCGATCTGGGACTGACAAACCTCCTATTGCATCTTCTTGCGGCAAAGTACGACGACTCAAAGCACACAAAGTAAATTAGCCGGCTAATTTCCCTCGATAGTTCGGAGGTCGTTCGTAACCTCATTCGCAACAAATAACGAAAGATGGCCATTACCTTGAAGATAGGCAGTGGACAGGAGGTCCCGCCCAAGGCGACACGTGGCGCTCGAGATTCATTGCTATCATCTTCAGCAACTTGGATCATGTTATTCTTTGAATTTGCAGCGATATTTGGCGGGTACGTGAGTCTCATTTCTCTCGCAATGTTGGACTGTGTGATTCTCATTAATACAGTAATGCTTGGGTGTGTGATGCTCATCCTGATAGTCATTAACATGCTGATGAAGAGCGCCGCCTATTTGTCCACAGTCAATGACGGTCTTGTTCGACGTTTTTGCAATGGTCTTGTGGTCAAACAATTCACGACGAGCAACAGGAGCCAAGAGATTCGGCGCAGTGGAGATATCGCGCTGCTAGCTAAACAGCGGACGACGAGGAAGAGATCTGAAGCTGAACTTCCCCCAATTATTTTATCGACGGCCAGCAGCTTGCTGTCAAAGGGTCGTACCTATGGTTTCGTATTCGCACTGGTTACGCTCGTCTCTCTCACATCTGAGGCGATTCAGATTACTGACAATGCTTCGAAATACTACCAAGAAAAGGACACGACCTACGATAAAGATGCAGAAGAAGTGGCTCGCTCCACTGATTCACGGGCGATCACGACTAATTTTCTTCAACGCGCAAGCGAGCGAGAAGTAGTAAAGTTCTCGCAGGTCGTGAATGAGAATGACGGCGAACTCGAAGGCACACCTGGTAAGCATTTGCAGCTGGGGCATCAAGGGCAAACTGAGCCAGCACACCAGCATCCAGTTTCACCCTGGACCCACTTCTGGTCGCAAATTTGGGGAACGGACAACCAGAACCAAGGGCAAAGGCCAGGCGCGGACAGCCTCGTCTTCTACAACCCAATGGCCAATGGTGCTAGTGAACGGGGTTCGCTATTTCTCCAAATGATGCGCCGGGACGTCCGATCTAGTACCGGCGGCGACGGATGGCTTGTCGGCACGCAGCCGGGTGACATCGCAAAAGAGTTGCCGGTGCTACCGCTATCGGATGAGGAGGGGGCAAAGATGTTGAAAACGACACGAGGAGAAAGCGCGGCGGACCCTGCTTCCGTAGACTATGAAAACATGTTCAATAGTCTTCGCCTCGACGACCCATCCCACAGCGGCGGGATCCTTCACTGTGAACAAAAGAACTCCGATGCTGGAGAAGATGATCGCAAACAAGCCACACAAGAACCAAGAAAGAAACGCGACGCGCAAAAAGAGTGGTGCGACAAGGAGAAAGCCTCCTTACAACCTTTTGCAGACCTGTCTGAGATGATTACGGGCGATCGTGCGAGACTCGAAAGAGCCAAAGCGGCAGCCAAAGCAGCGGCGGGGCCTCCGCCTAACGGGAAGGATTCCCAAGATGATCAAGATGGAGTACCTCCGCAAGTTTGCCATACATCGAAAGGAGTATTCGACGACGGAGGCGGCAACGAGAGAAGCTACGCAAGAGAAGAGACGTGCGAGCCTCTTAACACCGACACAAGTGTTGTTGGCCGCGCTGAGGACGTCCAGTCGCTGTTGGCGAAAGAAGACGAAGGGACGAATGCCGGGAGTTCACCCATCGCGCAAACCTCGCTGTATCGCCAGGCGATCGAGAAGCTAGGGGGAGGACTTGATAAAACGGGCACCAATTATCAGCAAACGAATACGGCGTTGCAAGAATTGACGGGCTCGGAGCTCAAAGACCTCGCTCCCATCCTCCAAAGGCTTCTCATTCTCGTCTTTACCTCGGCAAGATGGGTTTGGAGTGTGCTGAAGCCACTGAAAGATCTTATGGAGCGCCTTTTCAAAAAAGTGGGAGAACTCTTGGGTTCTTCCGCGCCCATGTCACATGTGGCTGAGGGCGCGAAGTCTTTGGCGGGCCGTGTGGCTGAGGGCGCCAAAGGTATGGCGAAGACGCTGGTTGATGCCGCGAAAGATAAGGCGACCCAACACACTTGGTTCGTGCGAACGGCAGGGTTTGGAGTAGGAGCGTCACTCGCATACCTGAATGAAGAGGGCGCCAATATCGCCTCTGAGGTTATCACGAATACGATCACCATCGTCGGCCCTCACTTGTCTGCCATTGTGCTTCCCGGTGCGATCCACTTTATCATGATTTTTGTCAAGATTTTTGCCAAATTGTTCTGGCCAGATCAGGCTTCCTCGATGAAGGATATCGGGATACAATTCGCTTCCACTGGAGGCTCGCTGGTAATCGGTTTGGGTGTGACGAAGGTGGCTGGCGTGATCGCAGTGGCTGCCGGGATTCCACTAGTTGGGCACCTCTTGCCTTTTGTTGCCACAACCGTTTTAGCACCTTATCTTGTTAAGGCCTCCCAGATATATTGGGACAAGCTAACCAGTTCGCGGTCCGAGCTTGCTGTTTGCAAGGAACGGCTGGAGAAGGCCACCTTATCCGTAACCCTTTACGCGTTATACAACGAAATCCAATACAAAGACACAGACAAGTCTGTGTCGATGCTACCTCCCATGGAGCCGAATTGGAAAGGAGTGGTCGATTTATTGCTTGGTGGCCTTGCGGATGCGGCCTGTCGCAACTTTAACGAATTGAGAAGTGAAGTAGCAGGGTATGCGACGGATGGGCAGTTCTATAATGCTGCGGCTAATCAGACCCCCCATGTTAAGGGGCACCTTGACCGATTCGACTGGTTCAAGAACTTTCTGATGAATTCGCCACACGGCCTGGACGCTGTAAGCGGCAACTGGATAACGCAAAAAAAAGAGTACATGAGCAAATTGGATCGCGACGCCCGGAGCGATACACGGTTGGAGCATGCTTGGTCCAGGCGGTGGTATGACGCCATTGGAAGAAGTCTTGTGGAAAGTTTAGCTTTTTTCGAAGACCCCAACTGTAGTACTCCCCTGCACCGCACTTCGGTGGTATCCGCATTTTTCTCCGAGTACGCCCGTGCTCTTGCTCCTCCCAACATAAGTCCAGTCTCGTCTGGGGAGGAAACAAGGAGGACAACTTCTACAGGGGAATATGACGCTGCGGGAGTCATAGACAGCAACATCCTCAAGATCACCAAACTTTTCGCCGATGGAGGAAACGGCTTAGGTTCGTCGGTGAAGGGCAGGACGATAGTTCCAAGCGAACTATCTTGGCTTCACGATGACCTGGTTGACTCAGATTATTTTCGACATCGGGCTGTCTCTCAGGCAATCTGCACACTGCAGACTAAGGGAATGGACCCGCTGCCGTTTCTGGTGGGTGAGTTTCGGTATAAAATCCAAGGTGGTGGCGATGGCAGCATACCTTTACTCTGGAATATCCTGACGTCCCATTTTCCTTCAGAACAGGAACTTCAGATGTGCGCTGAAAACATCCGGACTCAGAAGCAAAACGACCTTTTCTTAGCGTCAGCCGCTGCCGCGAACAAGAAGAGGGAGCTAATATCTCTATCTTCATCATTTCTCCAATACCAAGAACAGAAGAAAGGAGTGTCGAGTTTTTTTCCTTTTGCATCTACGCTCGTAGACAGTCTGGAGGAGAAGTGGAAAGCTTGGGGAGAAGCCTTCACGACCCCAGAGGCGAAGATTGCAGCAGAGCGGGATGCACTTGTTCCCTTGCGTAAGGCGATAGCGGCTACTGGCGGTGACAGTTGTGAAACTTTGATCTGGATGAGGTTCAGCCGGGGAGTCAGGGAGTGGGTAGAACACCGGCAGAGGGAGCAGGCCCCTCGTTCCGAAAGCGCATGGGCCAAGCCGATCGCCAAGACCCCTGGCGCCTATTTGAATTGGGCTTTCATTAAAGCTGGGATCACCACAACCAGTGCGAAAGCGCAAGCGGATGTCCACACTGTAGCAGGGGATGTCAGCACAGCAGCAGGAGAAGTCCACGACGCATGGACATCTACAGCGAATGCCCTGGGGCACGCGAGCACCGCCGTACAACAGATCTTTGACGCTGCATCGATATTCAGTTGAAATAGTGCATCGCAGCACGACATACTCACACAGATGTATAATGAGTATGCACCTCAGGATACAGTATGTCTCTTGCTTTTCTTCAATCATCCACTTAGTAATAGTACATAATGAATTATATAAAAAGAATCAATACGTTTTTTCTCAACTACCTACAAGAACTACAAATAGAGCAACATTGATCTACAGTTATGACCTCAAACATACTGAATTCATTAAATTGTTACTTCTTCTCGAGAAGCATCCAAGCATGAGAACAACAGCAACAATCAAGGGACACCGCAAACAGTAGAAAAGAAAAAATATCATCTAAGAGCATTCTTGTTTCATCTGCAAAATATTTAATTAACAACATCGCTAATTATTTCTGCCATTATTTCTGACATTAGTTCTTACATTATCTATATGATTCAAATGAAATGTTATCCCTTTGCTTCTATGACTGTGATCTGGTCTTACTCTGAAGTCCCCCTGTTCTTTCCTCTTTTTTCTTGAACATGAATCTGTTGTCGGTCGGCACAAGCTACCTTTGGTAGTGGGAGATAGTTGTGCAAGAGGTGCTCATTCAGCTATCCCTGGCCTCCTTGTGCCTCTGTGTTTTTTCATCTTTGTTCTGCTACTCTCTACCCCTTCCCCCTGTTTTTTCTGTTAGTACACGATGGCTGCTTGCGGATCAGGTACTCTAATGTTAGAAGACCTTCACTTCTTCCAGCACTGTTCTCTTTGCCACAAGCTTAATTAAATTAAGAATCCGGCGGGACCGTACGCGTCGCCCGGAGCGCATCAAAACAAACAAACAAGAAAAGCAAAAGGGTTGGTCAGTAAGTATGTATTGCAACAATCAAGGGACAAGGGAAACAGAAGAAAAGAAAAAATATCGCTAACCGCTTTTTCGAAAATGCCAGAGGATCACGCGAGGCCTCCGTCTGCGTATTATCTATCAGCATGAAAAGTGTTCGAATTCAATGAGTCGCTACCGTCTTCTCGGACTGCAGGCTATGGGTGGCATTCTGGCCGTTAAGTACCTTCAGACAGGCTTTTCCCGTTAATCACCACAGGCGGCGCGGGCGCGGCAGAGGTCTTCCCCAGTTCCGCGACCTTACATGAACTGCTATATGCATGTAGTCTAGCTGGCGTGCTGGCACTCCATGCTGGCGTTGTGTGGCTTCGTAGACTACGGCCATGCGGAGACACGGAGCTAGCGAGACGAATTGAAGTGGGAAGTACTCAAGATTGCAGCAAATAATAAAGTGCTAGCAAGTAGTAAACGAGGGAAACCGAAATTGTTTCGATAATCGTTTTCTTGCTGTGTGTAGCTGATCGTCGCTTCTCAATGGGGTCCATCTCTCTGATCCCCAGGAAGGCCCTCCATCAGAAGGAGGCTGTTGCCATAGTGATTGTGTTCTTACATGAACGAAAACGATGGAGTCGGTTATACTATTCGGTTGTAGGCACGCCCACTCCATTAGGAGGTGTTTTGGACTAATACTGAGAATGTTGAGAATGTAAGGCACACATCGCTCGGTCGAAACCTCGTTGGCAGTTGGCATTATAGCACTTGTCGGGGTTCGCATGGAGCCTTGAATTGAGCAAATCTGTAAAACTGTTGCGTTGTCGGTTTTTCATCAGATACCAGTTGCTCCCCCTAGTGGTATGCCTACAACTTCAGTGATTCCATTGAGCAAGGATAATTGGATTAAATGAAAGGATGATTGAGCACGACGGCACCAAGACCCACATTTGCTGCCGGAAATGCAAAAAGTGGAAGTTGGAACTTGAAGAAAACAACACCACCCTACTGCAGAGATCAAAGCGGGTGGACATGATGAGGAATCACGAAAATAGATGCAAAAAGGCGAAGAAGTGAAAAAGTGGTGGAGATGCAACCTCTAATTAAAAGATCTTACACCCCACGAGTGGGTACATCTATCTATCTATCTACGGCAAACAAGCGTAAGGCTGTCCGAGGTTTTAAATATATGGGCATTTTCGCGCGCAAAGAGTGCCCAGGTAAAAACCCTAAGATGGTTGCCCAGCTCCCTGCTCCCCCTGCATGATCCTGTTGGCCCATCCAACAGGCTTGGCTTTTCTTGTATTCTTACGCACCGCAACAGAGTTTAGGATGTTGTCTCTGGACAATGAGGATGTTGCTTTTTTGTCTGACAAAGGCATATGCGGACTTTTTGAGCTAAATGGTCTTTGATACGTGCCTAGTCGGCGGAGCTATAGCTCAAATTGTTGTGCACGCAAAGTTCGACGGAGCGTGCTTTTCGGAGCTTGAGATCACGCCTCAGTACAACACCATTGGCAATCGCTCGGTGATAGCTAAAGTGATGGAGGAGATCAAGGTCCTTCCAGTTACGGGCAAGTCGATCCTGGGGAGCAAGGCGTCTGACGTGTCCGCTCATCATGAGATCTATTCATCATAGAAAAGAAAAGATCGACAGCAACGAACGATCAAGAGCACTTTTTCTTCTCACAGTGAACCGTTTTTGCTTGTCTGTTGTAAAGCCAATTGAGAGGAGCTTACCAGAGTGTGCGCAGCGAAGTGCTATTCTTATTTTGCAGGGAGCCCGCATCAAATAACTTGGATTTGTCTTTTGTCATTGTAAAACAAAAGCTCGGCCTGACTTTCTGTCACGTGTCAGTGCATGCATTCGTGCACAAGTACTGTTACACCTTGTGTAATTGCAGTATAAGAGCAATCACCACCACCAAAAAGTCTGGAGTTATATTACTACCCATCTAGGCCACTTCGGTAAAGTCTAGTTGGGACTAGCCACTAGCTGAACGCTTGTGTAAGTTGCTTAGGAGCTAGTTTTCTAGAACGGCATCGTAGGTATCGTAGGCACGACCACTGTCTTTTACGGTGAGATGGGTTAATATTGAGGTTGAAAATGGGGGAGGAAATCGATTTTCGTTTCCCGTGATTCGTTGCACGAGTCTAATTCATCCTGTTGAGGGAGATAAGGAAGTCAGTCTTTCTCCGTGAAAAATAAGCAATCGGTCATGCAAACGTCGGTTACTAGAATCGGTCTCATCCTGGTGCAAAGGTTGTCCTAGGTGTTCCTTAGGGGTTTTTTGTTGATGGTTTTTCACGTATCGACCACGGGAGGAAGCGTTGTGCAGATTGTGGGACACAGAGGAATTCAAAAATGGAATCTTCGCTGATGTGAAGGGGTTAGCGCCACGGCACACTATGGGTTCACGATGTATGCTGGCCAGGGTGATGGAGCTGGAGGAGGTGTTCGGATCTGCAAGGAATCGAGAGGGTCTGCACGGGATCGAAAGGGAGGGGCGTTCGGATCTGCAAGGAATCGAGAGGGTAACGCCGAGACTGGTTTTTGGTCGATATCGAAAAAAAAAAGCAAAGCAGCAACGACAGTGCAAGATCGTCC
Organism: Amoebophrya sp. A25; assembly: GCA_905178165.1. Taxonomy (NCBI): domain Eukaryota; class Dinophyceae; order Syndiniales; family Amoebophryaceae; genus Amoebophrya; species Amoebophrya sp. A25. The sequence goes on from CAJINU010000050.1 coordinate 125,907, forward strand.
TCGCTCCGATTTTTGGAACAAGCTTGCAGCTCCAGTTGCGGTCATGAAAAAAGCATGTGGTTAGGGATACGTGGAGTTTGGAGAACTGGAGCGTATACGAGGTCTAGGTACTAGACGACTAACAAACGACTAACAAACAGGGGAGACAAGCTCCTGGTGGAGGCAAGTGAACGTCGGTGGAGAACAAGGGGCCAAGGAAGGATGATAGAAGAAATCACGCACTACACACTACTCACCAGGCATATTGGGCAATCTACTTCTGCTGGGCATTGTTTATGTGAAATGTGAAACAATCCTATAAGAAAAAGGCGAGCGCCGTCTCATTCCGAGCAGAAAAATCAATCTCCCGATCGATTAAGTTCGATCTAGTGGGAGCACCTTATTTCAATCGATTAAGTGCTGTTTTCGATCTAGTGGGAGCACCTTATTTCAGTTCCTGATCGTGTCCCTTTATCCCCCTCACTAGGCTTAGCAGTTCCACGGCCGCTCCTCGCGGTACGCTTGTGGAACTGTATGTTGTCAAACGGCGACAAGGACCCAAAGAGGGATGGCACAGTGCCCACAGCAGTAGCGGCGCCTCAACTTTGTGAGTGAGAGACAGAGTGGTGAGTAGAATGGTTCCACTTTGAGTACTCCAAATCGCTAGTTCTTATGCTCAAGGCGTGCATGTTGTACTTAAGTTCGCTACAGCTAGAAGCAGTATAAGGGTACTCGTTAATGATCAAATGAAGAACCAGTTCATCTAGCTCAAGTTTTTGAAGTAGAGACAGCAAGAGTCAAAATATGAGGAACAAGAACTCAAGATCTTCTCCTTCGCTTGCTGCATGCTTCTTGTTGTGGTTCTTTTCATCGGGTAGCTACTTTGTCGTCCACGTGATAGGATTAAGGCTTCCCCTAATCCATCCCTGTAGACATCCCTCAAACATATGCGCCCCAATACAAGGGAGATACTGACGCATATGCTTGAGGGATTTCCACAGGGATGAATAGGGGAGAGCTCTAATAGGAGGACAGGGAAGCGATGACGCGTACTTGCGCATACTTGACGAAGAAACCGAAGATCCTGGACGCAGATCATCTAGAGGATCTTCGGGTTCTTCGTCAAGTATCATCAGATCATCTGAGGAGCAGGAACATCAATCGGAGAAAGATGGTCCTCATGAGGATGATTCTAGTACAACACTGGGTACACTGGACCATGATCATGATTGTGAGCAGGAGGAGGAACATCAATACGGTCGTGAGGAGGAGGAGGACCAACTACTCCTACATGGAGAGGACGAAACGGTCGCTTTGCCGCATTTGATAATACCAGATTTAAGACTTGAAGAAATCCATCTTCACAGGGGAAGATTCTAGGATGCCGTTTCCAAGGGGGAGAAGGTTCTAGGATGCTTTTCAAGATGGATTTCTCTTAGTTCTAACAGATCCCGACTACGTCCACACCGGATCGATTTCATATTACCGCTTTGACCGGGAACAAACAAGCGCTGCGTCTTCACTGTACAAGCACAAGAATGCCCATGAAGTCCGCTTCACGTCGGCGCCGAACAAAGGGTCACGACCTCTGACGAGCAGGAGCGATGCCGCAAGGGGTCGTTCAATGAAATTGTGCAGAACAAAGACAAAGCAACAGCTGGAAGCTTCTGAAGCTTCTGTAGATGGAGGGGCTACAAAATCTGCAGACGAAAGTGCAACTCGTCCTGAATGGTCCGATCAATTAGCCATAGAAGAGAACAACAGAAACAGTCCTCCTGCACAACCAGTTCCTCCAGCACAACCAGTGCATTATTCCGCCAATCTCGCACGATACGCTTTTACGAAGAAGCAGGTGCTTCCTATGCTCTACGGATTGGCCGATGACCGATGGAGCCGACATCGGCGGACGATGAACAAATTACACTGTGCGCCTTTTGTGCTACAGGCGTTAGAGCTGTTTCGGAACATAACAGACTATTTTCTGGATCTTGGTGGCGACTTGGGCGATTGCTCTATGGCTGCTTTCTGGCGACAACTGACAAGGCGTGGAACAGTAAATATTGACGGCAGACCGCCAGTGCTACGAGCGTTTCGGCGAACGATGCAATTCTATCGTGGAAAAACAGCATCAAAAAGCCTTGGCGATGGCGGGAGGTCTAGTTTATGACTTGGAGTTTCCTCTCTCTCGCGATTCCCGTCGTGATCATGGCGGGTCTAGTTTAACTACTTAGCATCTCATCTTGAGATCATCTCGCAGTTGTTCCATTTCTTTGAAATTTGAGAAAAGCAGGTATCGAAACCTCTGTTGCAACAGCAATGTAGAGTCTTTATTTTTATCACGTAGTATCACTTCCGCTTCATGATCTTTGATATCTTGCTAGTTTTATTTTCCCTCGCCTTACGTTAATATGATGGTGTACTTGATACTACACCTCGACTTGCTTCAAATTCAATTTTTGGGGACAGACCTCGAAGATGTCGAAACTCCACTTTTCCTCTCAAGAACAAACGCTTTGGGAAGGGTACCATCGGAAACTACAAGTACTAGCTTGAAGATATTAACTACTACACCGCAGCCACTGCGTGTTGACCATCGGATGTGGCGCGCCCAGGCTGACTTCTCTCACCGCGCGAGTGGCTGGTCACGCGGCTTCCGATTTTTTTCGGTGGAGGACGAAGAGGTTCTTGCATCGGCTTTTTCCTCAAGAGACGAGGAAGTAGAGGCCCCATCCCGCTGGCTCGCAGAGCACTATGCCGACGGAGGTTCTGAAGACGTTGTCTTACCTAACGTCACATCAACTACACCAAGTTCTTCGTCTTCCTCTTCAAGCAAGAGGAACATGTTGCTGAAGCAAAACAGCTACGTCGTAGCAGGTGGCGCGTATATCCTGGGCAGTCGGGAGCTTGAGGGACAGTGGAGGCGCTTCCCAGCACCTGGAGAGTGCGGTAGCAGTAGTTATCAGGATGTCACCTGCCTAAAGGAAATGGCATGCGGGGAGACGGCGAACCGGTTTCATGGTACGTGCCCCTTAGACCGTTGGAAGAGGTGCGATGATGAAGCTGTCGGAACAAAAGATGATTAGGGGTTGGAAGTTGACCTATCGCTATCAGCTCTAAGTTGACCTATCGCTATCTTCATCTAAGGGCATCTCTACAGCTTCTTCAACTAGGAAAGGAATAGATATGCGAGCTAGAGGCGGCAACTTGCAATCCCTAAGATGAAGCCATAGCCCAGGACGAAGACCACAGACACAGGATGAGAACACTCGTTTCTGCTCTCCAAGACGACGACTGCGTAGAGGTTGCTTCGGTTCAAAGGATTGTAGAGAAGGTGTTAGCTGTTGAACAACGAGCAGTGGAGCCCTCAACAAAAGGATTTAGTATTGCAAGCACCTCCGGATTGACAAGCTTCGGTCTACGGCTGAAACTTACGGGGAGCAACATTGCTCCAATCATACGAGATTTGCCGTCTAGTCTGCTCAACTGCACTGCACTTAAGGCTTATACCTTAATTCAGCACACCACGATAATAAAGGATCATTTAAGAAGCATAATATTACTTAGGGGATCAACATTTATAATGATGGGGGTCGATAATTCATCTTAAGCAGCATCTCTGGCCTCTTTTGCAAGGGACACAGGCGTCAAAGATGCTTTTCCAGATGACTATAGGCAAGGTCTAATGCACACCACGATAATAAAGGATCATGCCTACGCTGGCTTTCATTGGAAGACGTATCGACGGGAAACAGAGAAGAATTCAAAGCCCTCGTGCGAAAGCTGTTCGTGGAGCAGGATTTTGTTTATGCTCTGTGCTGGCAGCCAACTAAGCTGTCAGGTTGTCCTAAGTGAAAGTTCGTTGTCTAAGTCTCTCGCTTAGGGCTAGTTCGTGTTAAGTTGTAACTTTTCACAACATACGTAACCGCGCCGCTTCTCCATTCCAGTCTTTGCGTGAGATAAGAGCATAAACAAAATCCTTCTCCGCGAACAGTCTGTGCGAAAGCTGTTCGTGGAGCAGGATTTTGTTTATGCTCTTGTTGAAGCGTATAGTATAGGACAACAACTTCTACTAAGGACCTCCACTATAGTTTCTTGGATCATCAACATTCATACTGAGTACATAGTTGGGGATGAGAAGAAGTTGAAGTAGTTTTTTTTGAAATTCGTAATTTGTTGTAAGTCAACGCAGGGACTACTTGTATTACTTTTAACAAATAGGTACAATTCTAAGTCCTCATCTTGCGACACCGAAGCGTGCGTGTGAGTGTGCCCAGTATGCCGTTACAGTGCAGCGCTGAGCGAGATCCCTCCAAGTGTGCTTTTCGTGATATCTTGGCGATCAACTGTGCTGATGCGATCTCGCCTGAAGCAAGTAGTATAGGAACAAGCAGTGCAACATCTGGATTTGCCAAATCTTCAAATAGAAGCAAAAATTGGGGTTTAGTAGCCAGCTCAGAAAAGCTTTTGCAGATAGCACAACAAAATGGTGCGAAACTACCGAAGCATGCACCGAACGCGACAGCTTTACAGCGATTGGCAGCGAGGGCGAAGGCGATACACAAACACGGCACAATTTCGAGTCAAGAAGAACTTCTTAGTACAGCAACCACGAATACTCAGCCAGAGTCATCGGTGGTAGACAGCACAATCTCAGAGTTCGATGATGTTTTCTCGAGCGCTGCTGAGGTCTTATGGAGTCGGTGCTTTCGCGCCATTCCTAGTCTTAGAGCCTTGAACCGTCTAGACTGGAAGGCAAAGAAGTCTCTTGTTCCATCGGCTCTTCCCGGAGACGTTTTTAGCTATGCGGGATTGCCTTTTGTTACTGTCTAGCCGCGCTTAGGAACCTGAAGTAGATATTATAACGATATTTTTAGGAGCTCCTGGTCCTGAGAAAAGTGTTCTCCTCGTGATGGTGAAGTAACCTTTTTGCTTCTCTTGGTATTGTCCCCTAGGATTGGCCGAGACGTAGCAGTGTTCCTCTTGAAGACGACGCCTTCTTAGCTGTTTTAGATTGATTGCACTATTTTTCATTCTCTTGAATTTGAACGAGTGAAGGAAGGCCACGAGAGCTGTGTCGACGAAGGCAAGACGGTGATTCACATCCGAAGCTCTGTCAATAATTATTACAACAGGACAAATCTCTGCTTCTCTAGTTCGTGAGACTTTGATTTCGGTGTTTCCCCATCCCTTTCCCGTCGATCTACCCACCTACAGACGAGAAGATTCTATTTCCGAAGTTGTTTCTTTCTTCTTTGTCTTTTGGGAAATGGTTGTTCTTGACAACATGACTTTCTTACTGTCATCTCTAACTTCTTTATAGCTGCTACTTACATCAAGTACAAGAAGTTCATCTCGCATTCGCTAGTACCTGTAAGAATAAGAAATAGAAGAAAGATTGTTCATACACGCTTCTAGTTTATTTCTCAGCCCTAAAACTAGATTCTTTGAGTTGCAGTCAGATGCCATAGCAGGCTGAAAAACAATGGCGCCAGTAACTTCACGTGACCTCCTTGGGGTGCACCAGGTGCACGTCGACGGCGCCCACTGGTTCAACGTTCGATGCGCCGAGGTTCCTGGAGTGTCTCTGACTTCGAAATTGGCCTACAATTGTTGTTCATCGCCTCTCGAATTCGAGTTTTTGCCCAAGCCGGGACAGCGAAAGCTTCCAACCTGGGTGTCAGACACGAGACCCGTGAAAAAAACGAAAATTCATCGATGGGGCAAGCCTTACACAGGAGCCTTTACCTGTGAGGTCGACGGAGATGCGTATTGTGCTTTTAAAACGAGCAAATCGTCGAAGCAAATTGACTGGAGGATGCCTGCTGACTTCGAAGAGATCTGCATATGGAAGCAAGGGACACAGAAAGATAAGGATTTATGGCATGAGGTACAGAAAATGAAAATACTATATTTTCTACTACAAGTCGTACTGTATGAATAAGTAGTAAGTACTTGGAAGATTCTTTCCTCTTCAAGATAGGTTGTTCCTACTGGTAGTTACTCGCCTCCCCAAACGTGGTGCGGCTTGTAAGCACATGGACACCAGGGCGATCCTCCTAGAAATCAACTCGCCTCTAACACCGGACGCAGCTAAAAAATGTTGGAAGAAATCAGCGAAGTCGTGGGAATGGGTTCCTAAGGATGGTGGTAAAGCCCCTGTGATGAAGCGAGTAGTGATGCAAATGAAGAGTAAAAAGGTGGTGAAGAAGAGTGGTGGCAAGTAAAAAGCTACACCTACTTATAGTCTTCACTGTGCAGAAGTAGATCCTTTGGATACTTACACAATTTTTGGCGCATAGAATGCTAGTGTGCAGAATGTTGACGGAGGCACTGCGCGTTATAACTTTAGCAGCGAGATTCCCACACTGGCACATTGGCTCACCATGGGACCAAGGGGGACGCTTATTGGACGACACTGAAGACCTCAAGCTTAACCAAGAATACATCGTAGTGGACAGGCAACTATGGAAACGAGAACTAGATGCGTATCATACCAACAAGTTCCCGGTATACAACCTCCAAGTCTGGCGCGCTACCGTACCACTGGACAAAACTAACCATCTTCAACTAATCAATTACATCCACGACGTTCCTCTGCTACAAGCACCGCCAACTACTACGCGCTGTCCGTCTCTTCCTCATAGGCTTTGGGCGATGGTTTTTGCCTATTTACATCCAGACTGGGAGCGTATGGGTGATGAAGACTTGATGATCTTAAATGCAGCACAGTTACTAGTTGGCTACCTAGTAGCCCACCAATACGAAGGTGACACGCTCCGCAGCGTGGCGAATAACTTCCTGGCGCAGCTACTTCTTATCCGTACTTATGTCCTGCAACACCCCCCGCTTACCAGAACCGTGGCGAAGCTGGCGCCACTGCTGATCCAGCCTGAGATTGGATCGCGAATTTTTCGCCAGACTTTTGGAGACTTCTCACTAGTTACACAACCAAGGAAACGAGCCCAAATTACAAACTACTATCCCTCTGGCTTCCTTGGTACGTCGGCAGACACTCCGCTCATCGATGCACTACTAGAAACCAAAGCAAAAATAGTAACCAGAAGATTCTATGAAGTTGAGAGCTGCTATGGGAGAGAATATGCACCAGAGACGAGGTTTGTCCTTCAAGGACATAGACTAACGATCAAGGAAAGGCCTAGACATAAACTTGCGTGTCAGTGTGGGCGTATCTTATATGGGGTAACCAAAGCCAAGTTTGCACACACGGGGGTCTCCCCTACCCAGGCCAGGTCTAAACATAGTACTACTTGGCACTTTGATTTCAATCAAATCTACCATATTAGTAGCTCTTTTGAAATTGCGAACCACCCTAGACAAAGCCAAGCCTGCACGTGGTGTAGGGTTGGTAATAACTATCTAGACAACAAGGAACAAATCATTACGAGAGCACGCTACATTGACGACGAAGTATATACTACAGAGATGAACTATAGGCCGATCACCTCCCCTTTTCTCAGTCTAGCACCTGAAACGAGGGGCAGATGGACAAGGGATTCAGTTACAATCCTCTAACTACTAGGCTAGCTGACGAGTCTACGTGAACCAGACTCTTTAAAATTACATACTCTTCGTGTAGGGCCTCCATAAGTTAGAAGTACTCTATTATTAATTTTCATCTACTTTTCATACACTATATAACACCAAAGTGCCTAGTTCCACATACAGTGACGTCTTCTGGCTCAAATAGTAGTCGTTTTATTGAAATACTTGCTAGTCTTATACCGCTGAAGTAGCGTGCTCGGCTCCTTAGCGTAAATGATCTTGCGTGTAATATATGCTTAAAGTAAGTATCTACGTTAAGTTCTTGCTACCTTCATTGATTCTGGTAGAGATATTAAAAAGGATGCTCGCCGTCATGAGAGCAAGTCGTCCGGCATGCCAGTCATATACTCAAATAATGGTCCTATAGAATTTGTTCCTGTACCACACACTAAAAGTTTTGTTAAAAGATGTACGGTTGAGTCAGCACATGCTTACACCATTCGAATTACATAGAGATTCTGGGTGTGCCTACCTACGACCTTTTTAGATACTCCACAGCTGTTTATTAACTTATAGTGTTTACATATATAACATACTTATTTTAGATCTTGACTTTATTATTGTTAAGGCATGGTCTACTTGTAGATAATTTTTTAAAAAATCTTCTAGTTATCGACTGTCACGAAGGCCTCGCGTGTTTAACCAGTTGTAGTATAGTTGTTAAAATTCATACATAACACTAACGTTAAATAGAGGGAAAAGTCAACCACATACAACCATATCCCACATACGTAGCATATAGGGTATATATAACAGGTGAGTACTAGTCTAAAGTTAGGTCTCGGTTACAAACAAGGGGCGACGACCTTGTTTGGCATTACTTCAATTTATTTTCAGGTTATTAATCATAATAGGTACACATGTCGCACAACCATAACATTAACATAAAGCACATAAACGTCTAGAGATCAGAATGAGAGAGACATTAGTTGTAAATCTTTCGTCAGAGATTCATATTTCTGTTTTGAGTGCTCCTATGAGTGTTCATGTCTGTCGAGCGATTCGTTTGTCTGTGGATTTTTCGTCGAGAGTGCATACTCCACTGAGAGTCATACCGTCTGTCCGAGAGTGGAGAGTTGAGTTTCTTCCTTTTATATATGTAAGACATCGCAACATTTTACTCATCTGGGGCCTTCACATATACTTGCTTTCAACCTCTAGGTTTAGCCAGCAGTGTGTCAGAACTCGTACTAGTCGACCGCAAATCAAGATTGGCTACTTTACAGTGGCTTAGGTCCAGCGACGCTCAAGGTCTTCTTAGGGAGGACTTGCTACCCTCCCTACACCGGTTCTGATAGGCTGACTGATGTAGTTTCTCGGGGTATAGGGTGTACACAGGTCTTCCCCTCTTCTGGCTGGGCTAGCCTTTTTTGAACTCTTTCCCCCTTGTTGGTTTAAGATTTCAAACATTTCCCTGACTATGTGACTCTCATCTGGTCTTGCTTACTCCAGCTCTTCTAGCGTGGTACTTTCTATTGAGTTTACACCTTACTATAATCACCAATACTAATGGTTGTTCCTTTAGCAGCAGGTCGTGATTTTTTTTTTGATTTAATGAAGTAGCTGCTCTAGCTACTAGGTGAAGATGTTCTTGTGCTTATGCATGAACTGAAAAGTTGCTGTACCGACAGATGAGCCGTTTAATATGCGTTGGTTTGCTACATTTAAGTACCCTATAATTAGGCTACCCTTTCGCTTTCACAAGAACATCTTCCAGATGCACAGTATCGCGGTACAGCTAGTTTTGTTTCTCGTCCGACTGCTACCTCCTGCACGTGCAGGTAGAGATATTTTTACCAGACCAGAGCCTCAAATGCTGATGCCTCCAGTAACATTCAACATGACTTGCAGTGTTGTCAGTGCATGCAGAGAGATTGCGCAAGAGAAAAAGCATTGACATGCATGGTACAAGAACTGCCTCTACAAGTTGTATTAACAGAGTCTACGCTGAGAGAAACGGAGAAATCAGATGAGATAGGAAGACATCATGAGAAGTACGCGCTCATGAGAAGATGAATAAGTTAGGACATTCCAAGGACGGAGATGAGCGGTTGATAGGACCATAAAAATTATGAATATGAACTCATTTTGTCGCGAACTAGCTTCTTCTGCTTTGTCTTTTTGTCACAAAGCTTGAGTGAGTGGAGCCACGAATAGTATTACTTCTCTACGGTTGACAAAGCAATTTCTAGTAGTACTGTACGGATGTTCATGTTGACAAAGCAATTTCTAGTAGTACTGTACGGATGTTGACAAAGCAATTTCTAGTAGTACTGTACGGATGTTGACAAAGCAATTTCTAGTAGTACTGTACGGATGTTGACAAAGCAATTTCTAGCACTGTACGGATGGCAAACTACACTAGTAGGTACTATCTATCATTTCTAGTACGGATGATAAACTACACTAGTAGGTACTATCTATCAACAACTCATGTCAACAACAAGAACTTATGTTGAGTAACTGCAACTTTGCGAAACGAACAGAAACGAATAAGAGCATTCGAAGGGCCTGGAGTGACACGGGCATTGGACATGGAGTTGCTACGGGACGACGGCTTTCGTGGAGCAATCATATCGCCAGATGAGGACGTATTTTTACTTACAACCAGGAGTCAACAATATTTTCAATTTCATGTCGTGGTCTACTGCTTAGATTTAGAATTGAAACTCGAAAAAGAAAAACTACCACGACTGCCTCCTAGTACTACTTAGGTATACTGGGTAGATCGTCCTCTGCTGAATCTAGCCATGTCTATACATTCAACCCTGTGAAAAATGATTTGCAAGTCTTAAATATCAGCAGGTTTCGTTCAGTCCGGAGGCTCCAGAGCCAGGAGCACCTGGAGATTTTGGCTCCAGAATGTTGCTCAGTGGCGGTGCCCAGTTAGGAACAGGAGGAGACGCTTCCTCAAGGCCCTTCACCTATTTTCCGATTTCGCGTACCCAAGTCCAAGAACTACGACTTGATCTAGAACTCTGTCGAGAAAAAGTGAGCAAGCTCGAGCTACCCTCTTCAAAGCATGCAACAGCAGCAGCAGCAGCAGCCAGGACGAGAAGAGCAGGAGGATCTTCAGTCGGCGTTTCACCCAGGATGGCTTCTCCTACCTCTTCAACATCCTCTACGAATTCTACGTCAGCTGCTGTTCATCTTTCACCGAATTTCACGCCTCTCGTTGCCACCTCACCGAAGTCAATGAGGTCTCAGTTGCAGCTTGTACAGCAAAGGAATACAGCATTTCTGTCGAAGCTTGACCTCTGCTTCGGTCCTTCAACAAGCACTAGTGGTTCTTCGCCTACAGGAGGCTCTCCTTCCGGCTGGGAGCAGGCTGAGCGTGCACTCCGCGAAGAAATTGAGTCAAGAACACAACTTAAAATACGACAACAAATTGCAACCTCTTCTGAAGCAGGAGGACCACAGGAAACAGCTAGTACGACATCTGCAGACCAATCCACTGACCATAAATGTTATGTTGAAGCTTCCCTAGCTGCCGCAAAGGAGATGCTCTTATGGTGAGGAAGAGTAAATTTATACCTTCACGTTTTGTTTTCTTTGTTTTTTACCCTTAAAGAGGTTTCACTCCACGACAATCATTAATATAGTTAGACAGAATCGGCATTTTTGCATCACTTTTAATAGACCTATCACAAGAATACTTCTAGACAGGAGTTCTAGTTCGATATCGTTTGCTCGTTAGGTGGAAAAAAAAGTGGGAGGTACTGCCTCGCCCTAATCGTCGACGAAGCGCGCAAAGACGATGCAGCGAAGGACCCAATGGACGCAGAGAACGACCCAGGAGGAAGTCGAGAAGACCTTCCTAGCAGAAAGGACAACACAAGTCCGACTACGCCGTCAATATCCTCTGGTGCGAGTTCAAGTTCAAGTACTACCTCTGGTAGTAAAGCTAGTAGTTCTTGTAGTACATCGTCATCCGAGGACACATCAGCTGGAAAGGGTCCAAAAAATGGCCCAAAAAATGCTGCTAGCACAACAACGCCATCGTTGTTGCAGCAATACGAACGAGAGCGGAAAAACGGTTTCCGAAGGGATCCTGCAGATATGCCGGGTTGGGTCGCTGAGAATTTTCCGCAGAAATTGGGGAAAATATACACCAAGAATCGCATAACACGTTCTGGGAAAACTGCCGGGGATACTAGTAATACTACTGCTGGAAGAGAACAAGAAGATGGTGGTGCTGCGGCTACAGTAGCTGCAACAAGGAGAAAAGACTACAGCAACACAGTAGAAGGAACTACTGCCCCCGCAACAGGAGATGGAGCTGCTAAGGTCAAAGCAGGAGAGGAGGTCAAAGCAGGAGAGGATGATGACGAAAGTGAAGATGAATTTGGGATGGAGATACTGGGAGCAACAGGTAAAGTAAAGAGTCTCTCTTAAGGCTTGAGGAAATCCATCTTTCCCACCATCTTTTGAGTTTTTGTTTGTGAAAGTAGGAACAAAAGAGGCACGAAAAAGCTGACCAAGATGGATTTCTACAAGGGCTAAACCTCGCAGTTTGCTCGCATTACCCTAGACCGAATCAAAATGCGGATGGACCGCGAAGGAGATTTGGGTATCCGAGAGCAGTTTTCAATCGAGAACTCTCAGCTTATACACAGACAATTTGGTCCTCTTACCAAGGCTGTTGCGCCAGAAAGAGCCTTTCCTTTGATGCTTATGCTGAAAAACAAATTTCTCATAAACCTGATCATAGTAAAAACAGCTGGTTAGTCTTTTCGAAAACTCAAAATAACCGAGTTACTGACTGAAATAAGGGAGGTAGCTTAACGTCAAGGCTACCTTTCCTTCTCATCAGTATCTCGGTTATTCTGATCAGTTACTCGCTTATTTCAGTTTTTCGAGGTACAACAAGGAGCTACTCCAACTCCTACTCTCTCGGTAGAGTGGTTTTCTTGTTCAACAGCTTGTTCCCTCAATCATATATAATCAAAATTATACCTTCAGCTCCAACTCCTACTTTCATAGCAGCCGAAGGACTGGCAAAAGATTCTACGCGATACATGCGGCCGGTGCAAGAGTACATGATGGTAGTGGACTATCATGTACAACGGAGGAAACAAGGTGGAGCAATGCGCACGAATACCTCGTCTTCCAAAGACAGCATCTCCGGTTCTACCACGACTCCTACAGGAGGATCGGGTACATCTGCATCAACACGTGGTGGAAGAACATCGGGTGGAACAAGTTCTGCATCATCTTCTCGTAGTGTTGCAGAGGCATCAAGATCTACTGGTACAACTACCTCCGCTGCGTACGTCGTGAGTCTGGGCTCGCCCCCTCCGGTTAACGGAGGACCTTCTTCATCGGAGTTCGGGGACGAAAACCAAAGTAGCGTGAGAAGTGGTGACGTCGATGACGTGACATCTTCTAGTTCCTCTACTTCCAAGGGCAGTTGTATTGAGGTACGAGCAGGTCCAGGTGCGACTGCAACCAAACCAACATTAAGCAGAGAACGATTGCGACAGATGAGCAGTGGTACGAAGGGCGCAACAACTGGAGGTGGTCACTTTCAACTTGAAAGACAAACAGCGACGTTATGTCAAACAGCGACGTTATGTCAAACAGCTACGTTAGCTTTTTCTGCGAGAGACAGCACTTCTCCCAGCTCTTTAGGTGCGAGCTCAGCCATCGAGGGAACCGCGTTGTCGAATTCCACTTCATGCAGTAGTAGAAAACCTGGAGTCCTCTATCGGGAATTCATGGCCGCAGGTAGAGAACACGGCGTCAGTCGAGGTGTCAACCGCGCTTCGCCAGCCGTGTCTACACCCAGTGTGTCTGAAAGTCGGAACAACAATGAGGGCGCCGCGCATGAATATGATAATTGTATACAACCAGCTGCACTGATGAGCGCGTATATTAATAAACCACTTGTTTCGTCCAAGAACAAGAAAAAGAATAACAGTAGACCTCCACAAAATGGGACCGGGATCAATAACAGTTGTACTGGTGCTGTTGGGATCAATAACAGTACTAGTTTCAATACTAGTGCAAACGCAGTAGGAGGTGGTGCGTTTCCTACGACTTCTACTACAACTACGACCACCGGAACAAATTTTATAGGTGGTGCACCGAGAACCACAACCGCGTCGCAACTTTACTTATGAAGCAGCGTCCTCACTGCAAGTGCAATTCGATCTCAATCAACTCAAAATTCGATCTCAACCTCTGGCTACCACCTTCGAGTTTCTAGCCCTTGTTCCGCCCGCCCTTTTTTACCTGTTTCTAAGCAATCCGAGCGAAGATGATGGCCATGGCATCTCTCCAACGTCGAATAGCATATCGCCAAAAGATATGAGTGGAGGCTTCAGAGGACTGGCGTCTCAGACATTCTTTAACCAGCAGCGTCCCCGTGCCCAGTCGGACATCGTTGGCACCTCCGCACAGAGCTCGCCACATGCATCGGCACATGGTTCTACTTCTTTTCTCTTAAAGTTTATCTGAACAAGATTGATTCTCATTTTGATGTTGATAGATGGATGACAATTTTGCTCATCTGGTGATCTAAAATCTGACAATCAGAACAAAGTAGTTCTATATCTTACTGTATAACATGAAGATAGACAAACTGGACTGTCTTTGTTGTATAAAAACCGCTTCATCAAGTAGTGATAAATGACTTGTAAATTCTGTTTCTGGTATCGACAACCCATCAGGTGGTGTGGCTATGAGTGCGAGTATGGCTGAGCGTTTTGGCCTCGGATCACCAGCTGCTGGCACGACCTCATCAACACCGTATATTAAGTCCTCGTCAGTGTCAGCACGAATCAATGCGCCGACCACTAGTGCAGGAGCCACCAGTGGACCTGCAAAACAACCTCTACAGCCACTACACTTGCAGCTTGTCGCACATCCTGCTGCATTAGAACGTGGACAAGGACCGGCGCCACCTGCTTCGTCATCTGGTGTCCTACTTGGAGAATCCCAATTACAGGCTAGCCAATTACAGGCTAGTGGCAGCCGTACCCCAACCGCTTCTGGCGCGCGAACACCGAGCATGGGAGGATGGGCGCAACTGCATCAGCCACTACACGCGAAGCCCATTGCGGGCTTGCCTCAAGGCCTAATTGGTGCACAGATGCCCTCCTTCCAAAATTTTGTTTACGAAGAACAACAGCGGCGACGGGGTAGCACTGGCACTGCGGATGACCCTCAGTTGAAGGCAGTTGTGATCAGTCAACATGTGAACCACGATACTTCTACTAGTCAGGATGAACATCGAGGAAACAATATTAATTAAGGCCTCACTTTTTAATCCATTTTTTAGTGCACCATCTGTGAGCTGTCTATGTCTTCGAGTCTAGAGAATAATTGGACACAGATGAGGCAAAAGATGGATTCTTGTAGTGAGCTCTAAAATAATAATTTTTCAACTAGCAACACTGTTTTTGCTGGTGTCCTGAAAGAACAAGATCCTCTTTCACAAGACGGCGCAGGCTCTCCAGCTGGAAGCAACTCCGCATCAGTCCGTCCTGGATTCGCTGGTGGCCTTGGTGAAGGTGCAGATAACAGAAACATCTTCCTACCCGCCCCAGGAGCATCAACTACACAAAACAAAATTTTTGGGGACCCTCCTACTCTGCAGATGCCATCCATCAAAAAAGTGAAAACCTCTAAGGGGACGAACGGTGCTGCTGCTGCTCATTCTTGAAGAATGAAGACTTCCTCGTCTCTGACAGGAGTAGGTGGTAATGACGTTGACTTTTTAGAGATTTGAGATAGACGTACTTACGAGTATTTAGCGCGCCGTGGGCGTAACGTTTAGTCCATAATTCATCATAAGTATTTTAGGTGACGAGGATATGAAACAAGTCGCATTTTTCAAGTCTTGGTGGTGTGAATTTCTTAAGCAGGACAAAGACAAACAGTCTTCTGTGTGTGCCTCAGGACGAGCCACTGGTGGAGATGTTTCCGACGTGCTTCTACGATTATTTTTTGATTAGTCACTGCATCAGCCCCATGAGCAGAGCTGAAAATTCCTCCAATGATTTCTTGTAGCCTGTGTGTGCTGGATTGTTCTTTCATGGATTGGTCATAGTTATGTCTTCTTGCAAATCAACACAGAACGACCGCTTGGGATGCACGTGCCTGGCGTTCGCTAAGTCGGAGGTGAGACGAATGAGTCTTTTTTGTCTACTTAGAAGATCCCTACTACAGTGGAGTTGGAGTCGTTCTACTACGGTGGAATCGACGTCGCCCAGAGGCAGGACCCCGCCTGTTTAGCACGAATCTATGCTATGAATGTGTTCATTCTGCTATCAATGGATCCTGTCATGCTATGTTGAACTGCTCTTCTCTGAGTCCGTTATTTCTATGTGAAACACTGTTAGAAGGTGCTCGCTGGATGATAATGTGATGTTGAGAGAAAGACAAGGCCGCGAAGATTTGAAGTGAGTCGGTGTCTTTCGTCAATGCGCATCAGCGTACATGCAGCACGGTGCGCGTCATTCCCGACGCAGAAAGCAATATGACGCTGCTTTTGCGTGGACCGACGATGGCTCTTTCGCCGTCGGACTTGCGGCACTCTCGTACTCCTGCTCACGCGATGAATGTGGCTGGCCACTGTGGTCTTCCCACTTTGATTCGTGCTCCGAGCTCGAAAAAACAACGTCGGTTGTCACTACGACATGGCGCCCTTCGGAATCTCTTGGCTCTACTTGTCTCCGCAGCGACGTGCGTCCAGAGAGCAGGTAGAATTTCGTTTTTCACCGCTGTTTCCGTGGCGACGTTTTTCCAAACCGCAAATGGGATTTCGTTTTTCACGGAATCCGTGGAAAGTTATCGGGAGATGGTCAATTTCTACCGCCATTCCGATTCCAAGGGAAACCTAAGGTTACCTGTGATCTACGATCTCGATGGCAAACGGTGTACTGAGCTGGTCGAAGTGGCCGCGCAGGCACATGAAAAAGCGGGCCACCACGAGAAAGCGAGTGAAGGACGGTCACAAGAAGCAGAACAAGCGGAAGACCAAGACCCTGGTAATGCAAATAGTGGAAGGGGCATCAATGGAGAAACTAATAAAAGTTATAGACGTGAGCGTGACAACACGGAACCGGGAGATGAAAACTACAACACAACTGCGGATGAAGTAGATGCTAAAAGCGGTCGTTTGGACATTCGGGAATGCGAGTGGAAATGCTACGTGAATCAGCAGTGTGACGCATGGCAATATCACAATGTCTCAAAGGCTCATGGTGTCTGCTACCACAGCAATACCGATGCAATGGCAAAAGAAGCGATTGTATGAAGCAAAGGCCATATGATAATTATGTCGGGTCAGTTTTACTAACTTGATTTCAACGCCAGCCGCCTCAGAGACTTGATTGAAGTCCTCTCTACATTCTAACTCCTTCGAAATACTGGTCTTAGAAAGTCCTAGGCTCATCTTATTACTTCAACATTGTTTTCTACTTGTGGCGGGTTGTCTTCGTACAAAGTACAACTAGCTATCATCATCATGTTGCACAGAACTAGGTCAAGCTCCTGCTAATCCCTGGCGCCGGTCCCATTACGTTTTCGACATGCGATGGCATTGTTAAGGCTACCGCTGAAGCATCCTCAGCACCATCCCTGGCTTCTTTTCCAAGGGGAAAAAGGGCTCAGGGAAGGACTCAAGGATGCGACGCGGTAGCTCCAACATTGGAGACTTCTACGATTGCTTGGAGCGCGTAGTCTTTCAGGGAGACCTGTCGGCTCTCGTGCGAAGCCTGGAAAGCGAAGTTCACGATAAAAAAGAAGAGATTATGAAGATAGTTGTCTCGTTGAAGAAGATAGTTGAATTTGGATTTGGAAGAGGGCTACTCAAAGTAAGCTCTTGTTCTGTTGTCACGATAAAACTTTGTGTCCACAAGGCCCACGTGGTGGAGTCAACGCAGAATTTTTGCATGTAATGAATGAATGAAACCACATGACTACTCGAAATCGTTTTCCAGTTACAGAGAGCAAGGTCGAAGGGTCATTACCCAAGCGATCGGTTCCAAGAGGACTGCGCACTTAAAAGCGAGCAGGTTTCTTGTCATGGAAAGTTCATCTTCATCTTTCTAACCTTCCTGAAAATAAATTGCAGGCAAAAACAAAATCATCTTCTAGCGAACAAGCTTCTTCGGAACCTCGCGTGACAGAGCAGATTGCGGAGGTCGAAAACCGTGGCGCGATTCTCAGTATAAATGCTGCGAAAATAGATGGCATCGGGAGTGGAGGACAGCAGCAACAGCAATCTTTTAGCTCTCTAGAAGAGCATGACGCGGTGGAAAATGCAGCATTGGCTCAGCTCCTCAGCCAAGAACAAATAAACTGGCTAGAGACAGTTTTTCTCCCATCGGCTGAGAGCACTTACTACGCACATGCACGGCGTAGGCGGCGACAGGAAGAAGAAGCGGAACAGGAAGCAGTGATTTCTAGTACTAGAGTTAAGGCTCAACTTTCATTGGTCATTGAGGTTGGTCACTGGCACGGAAGAGGGGACCCCTTGAGACAACAGGGGATGAAAACGAAGGGAAAGGGGAGTAGAGCTTTGTTGAAGCGGGTCTCTTCCGTTCAGAGTCATGATGACCAAGGAATGCCGAGCTTTAATATTAGAGGAAGTTCTGCCTTTGCAGCGATAGAAACAACGAACTCGGTAGCGGACCGAG
This sequence comes from Amoebophrya sp. A25, assembly GCA_905178165.1. NCBI lineage: Eukaryota > Dinophyceae > Syndiniales > Amoebophryaceae > Amoebophrya > Amoebophrya sp. A25. Next base: position 144,095 of record CAJINU010000050.1, read on the forward strand.
ACGGCCCTAGCCCTTTTAGAATACCTACTTCTGAGGGGGTCGTAGAAACAGATTCCAGAAGAAGTTCAGAGTCAGATCCCAGTGATGGAGGTAGAAAGGAAAAGGAAGACATAGGCAACTCGTTGAAGCAAGGCTGGTATAACGAGAAGCGGCGGCTATGGGAGCGCCGATCGGTCAAAAGATGGATTCTATCACAGCTCAACAAACTTGTCGACGGAAGATCAAACCGACACCCATTAAGGCTTACTGTCTAACGGTTGATCCTTTATTGCGCCAATCTTCTCCGCTGAGACGCACAGCCTAGATTTATATTTGAGAAGATTTTATTGGCTTCTACATCTACTTCTAGGAGGTGAATCAATTTTTAGAATTACAACTCTAGTACTGAGCAGATCATCATCTTCTAAACGTAAACCACTCGCCAGAGTCCACCGACATTAAACCATCTTCCAAACTTAAATTAGCCTTAGCCCCTTTGCAGCATTGCTTAACTTCGCGGAGCCACTTCAATAGACAGATTTTGGGCGCGCGGATGCGCTGGACGCAGCATTTAAAACAATCCAAGAGCTTGGAAACTGACAAGTTTGCGATGCGGTTTTATTCTTATGACTCTACATGAAAAGTACCTACAAGGAAGCACTTCTCATGAGTATTATGATCAGTTAGTGTTAAGGTCAGCGTCAGCTTTTATCCATCTTTCTCAGCATCTTGGTACCCTTTTCCCTTGTATTCTCATGAAATACAAGGCACACGGGGTCAAGATGAGGGGGCCGAGATGCAATCTAACAGACTCCAAGAGTGGTTTATCTACCTTCGTTATCACGACTATACAGGAGAGTCTGAACAGTTCGTATCTCATGATCTGAAGCTGAGCAGTTCTTACTTCATGAGTACCGGGCTAGCCTTCGTCGTGTATTTAACTTCGTCTTACGCACGACTATACAGGGTTGTCTGAGCCTGATCCCTATAATATGACTGTGGTAATGAATGGCTAAAAGCTCTTTTCTTGGCTGATCTTATCGCTAATTTGTCTATTAGGAGAAGATTGATGAAGTAGATACTTTTCTTCATCACACTCACCCATACTTTCATGATCCGTATCACGGTGTAATGGGCGGCGTGTGTTACAAGCAGCCTGGAGATACGGAGAATCTAGGTGCCGGAGAATTCTGTCATCACTCGCAGCAAATCGCAGAGCGACAGTTCCGAAGGAATCGCTTTCGGTATCGTATAGGCACCAGCGTGGACCAAAGGACCGTAGACTTCTGCTCAGACACGGAGGAACAAAGGTATGAGCATATGAGAAATGTATGTAGACTTCTGCTCAGACACGGAGGAACAAAGGTATGAGCATATGAGAAATGTAAACGTAGACTTTTGCTCAGACACGGAGGAACAAAGGTATGAGCATATGAGAAATGTATGTAGGCCTCTAGTGCGCAGACACGGACGAGCAAAGGTGTCTCTCATACCACTGAGCATATGAGACAGGATGTATGAGTATGGGTAGCATCAGAGGTGGGTCGAAAGAGCTGGTCAAACAGGGTTATAAAACTGATGGCGTTTTCTATCATGTGTTTTCTCGTAGTACCTTTAGCCTGTTGATCTCTAATCAAGAGCCGCAGTGGAGGCTACGCAGTATACCTGGAAAACAGTGGACGACCTGGGAGAAAAAAGCCTGTTACGACTACGCGCGGCGATACCTATGGAAATGCGCACCGGCCGTTACCTAAATTTCGGCACAGGTCATTGCGGAATGGCCGATCCTATGTTCTGGCTCTTCAAAAACAAACGGAACGACCATCGCGTTCAGCAGAACAAAAAGCGGAACGTGGCAGAGGTGAGTGGTGAAATATACGGCGAACTGGATAAAGTAGTGGGAGTGAGGAATGAGGATCAGAGGTCACCACGGAGGTCTGGTACGGATAAAGAGCAATCGGATGGAGATGAAAACAAGTCCACAGACCACGAGATGAAAGCAGCCTCTACAACTGCTACAACATTATCAAAGGGAGAAGTTGTCCCAGACATAGAAGGTGATCCTAACTTACCACCGTGGAACGGATTCGGATTTGAGCTTTATCGCTCTGTCGCGCAGAAGTGTCGATATCCTAACACAACGATCGTCCTTGCCAGCGTTGATCCTGAGACACTGCCTGCTATCCTTGCGCGCACCGGCTTTTTCCCTTCGATGTTGATCGAGACCGAAACGGAAGCGTTCCTGCGGAAAAACCCGCACTTAGACGCTCGTATTCTTACCGAGGCGCAGGAGGTGCACTTCGGGCAGAAAGACCGGTTTGAAGGCTACACACGGCCTGAGGTTGCGGCCATTGAGGCAGAAGTAGACACGCTGATGCCAGCAAGAGGACTGCATCCTAATGCGACGCTTGTGTACGTTAAGGCTTTAGACATGAAGATTTATCTTTGAGAGTTGAGAGAGTCATGTTTGTTCCTTCCTCGACCTGCTCGGGCTCTACTACAAGAAGATCAGGGACAACGACGGACATCGCTCTTACTTAATACATTGTGGATAGGTCTAAGTACGGGGATCGCAGTCCGAGCTTACTCCAGGACCGAGATGAGGTTGAGGAAGTAATCGAGAACCTTGGTGGCCGCGAAGCATTTTGGGAGTGGGATCGTGCAGTGGCGGAGCGCTCGTGGTCAGACCATTTCCAGGAGGGTGAGGATTTATTGGCAGAAAATAATAGCATAATAGTTCTTGGCGACCACAGCACAAAAGTTGACGGAAGAAGCACGAGGACTGGTGCGACTCTGCTAGATGCGCAACATCAGGCTAGGAGCACAAGCACAACAGCTAGTGCAGTTGATTCGGGAGAGGAGTCATTTTTCTTCGACGAAACTACTAGCAGTACTCCAAGTACGGAACAAGAAAGGTCAAGAACAACTGCAGATAGCACAGCCACAAGCACTTCCGCACTAGTAGTACAACATGATGCTCAGCGAGGTGAAACAAGTCCTCGCAGAGAGCAGTCTCCAGAGGAACACCTACCACCACCGACGTCGCCAGGACCGGACATAGAGCTCGTCGTTTTAGACCTTGACGGCTACGATTACCAAATCCTAGAGACGTTGGTCGCTTCGCGTCAGACAGTATTTTAAGGGTAGGCTAAAGGTGTTCCTATTACCATTTGTTATGCCTAAATCCCCTAAGCAGGGAGACAGGCATAACATACGGGACACAGAAACAAACGTCAAATAAGCCCTAAACCCTCTAATTCTTGGTTTACCGCGTCGAGGTAGCACAGCACTTTCCACCGCCGTATAAGTATGCGATGCTCTACCATGAGACGAAGGTCGATTTGTATTTATGACATAAGTATGGTGATGTGGATGTATGCGTTACTTTTCTTTGCAGGAAATAGAAATTGAAATATTTACTAGGAGGGCGCAACTGGTGACCACCCGATGCTGCATCTTTGACTTTCCTTTCCACGACCACACCAGCTGACCACTAATCTCACGCGATCACATGCGCTACGACAAGGACATGTATTTTTCACCGCTCTATGGCATGTCTCTTTCCGCCGCTTTGAATCTGCTGAAGGACACGCATTTCTTATTTTATGGTTGCCTTCTTTCACCTAATAGTCTGTCTCAGCGTCTCTCGCCTTTTTATTTTAGCTAATAGTCTGTCTCAGCGTCTCTCTGGTGTCCTTTTGTTCCCATGGAATACATATACCAGGGAAATAAAGGTACAAGAAAAGGAAAAAGGTACTACGTCCAAGATGGATTGAGTATACAGGTAAAACTGTGGATGGCGGATCAGATCTTTAGTCCTTAATCCTTAATTCAAGTACGGAGAGGGATTCAAGTACCGCGCTGCTCTAACTACCGTACCTGGAAGGAAAAACTGACGCCATTTTTGTGCATAAAAAGTTACGCAAATACGTGGAGAAGGCTTTCGATGTCAAACTTCCAGTAGACGAATTTCTCTGCTATCGCGCCTCGCATCTCTGGCACCAGATGAACCAGTTGTACTTATGGTCTAACTTTTGGAACTACGGTAGATATTTGGGGATGTCATTCAGTATATTGATACTCGTACACTTGACGAAATACGATGGGATTATCGAGAGACGACGTAAAAAATACTTCTACATGTTGTACTAGAAATTTTTGATTTTATTTTGTACACCCACAAGCAAGATGGATCATCAAGGACAACCCTCTTTTTTCTTGCCTGTTCATAACGCGTGCGGGCGTGGGCATTTAACGAGCCTGTGTATGAGGGGCTGCAGCACATCCACGACAATGTGACGCATTTCTCGCCTGTCCCTATCGAGGAGGGAAACGTACCTTTCATGCTATGGGTCTAGCATGCTTGTTTTGGGGGTAACTCTCTTGCAAATAGTCAAAACTAATGAAAGAAATACGCATATATAAATCTAAAGAACTAATCCTTATCCTACTACCACATTTACAACGATCTTCATCCTATCATCTAAGGAATGTCCACGGGCAAGTCAGGGATATCGTCAAAGAACCACACAAGATTTCCACTTGTTCTTCTCTACTTGTAACAAAAACACATTGAAAGCAAGCATGGCGCTCTACGCTTGGCAAAATAGAGCCGCGAACAGTGTCCCTTGGGAAAGCGAACCCCAAAGAAGTTTAGAAATAAAAGAACACAATACTTAAAAGAAATTTCCAAAAAAACGATTTTTGGACACACGACCAAAAAATATATTTTTGAACGCTCCAGAGGGCGAAACCTGGATCGGTCTCATAGCGGCCAGGATCTCCATAGACATAGATGCACGGGCCTGGCGTTCGCTAAGTCAGAGGTGAGACGAATGAGTCTCTTCTCATTTGTCGACAAGATCCCTACTACAGCGGAGTTGGAGTCGTTCTACGTTGGAATCGACGTCGCCCAGAGGCAGAAGTTCTAGGTCACAAGAGATCCATGATCCGAGACGTCCTGGTTAAGTAAGTAGTTGCGACAGCAAGACAATAGTATGGCGCTTTCTCGATCTGCACCCCTGAAGCTCCTCACAGGGTGTGCTCCTGCTGCTTCGTCCACATCTCAACTACGGCAAACATCTTCTCTATGCAAAAGCAAGAGGTTTGCGCGTCACTTTTCACTGTTTCATCGCACTAGAAGTACGGCTACGACTGCAGCTTTGATGAACCTCCGACGACCGCATAAACTACAGAGCAAGAGTTGTACTGCAGAGCCGGATGCCTGTTCTGCGATGCGCAAAGTCGAGTTGCCTTCAATGAATCTCAATAGTACCGCGTGCTCCAGTTCACCGTCATCTGGGTCATCGTGTTTATCAGCTGCGTCCTCTTCCCGTCACGTTGCTCCGCCAGGAAGACCAGTGCGATGTGGCAGAACTTTCAGCATAATAAGCCAGACCTCAGCAAGTCTGACCAAGATGTCAGCATTCAGGATGTCAGCATTCAAGCTAACGCCTGTGCATTCATTCGTCCCATCAACGTCACCGCTACAGCATACTTGCCACAGCATTCAAGCTCGCCTAGTATTGCAACAACCACATCACAGTCATGTACAAGCAAACTCAGCCTTGTCAACAGCATCACCACTTCTACAACCACAACTCATTCATCATAAACAGACTAGCACATTACAACAACCCCATCACAGTCATGTACAAGCAAACTTGTCAGCATCACCACTTCTACAGTACCATAAACAGAATCATTATAAACAGACTAGCACATCATTACAAATACAAATTCGCCTGTTCTCCCGATGTCAAAGAATTGACAGGCTGAGAATTGAGAGGAAGTGGCGAGCTGAAAAAATGGTTCACAGGTGGAAGAGTCCTGATGTCCATTACGGCATGTTGAACAAGCTGAGGCTTACCAGGTTCGGGTTTATGGACGACATAAAAAACTCAGTGAAGGAATAAGAACAACAACTTCCAAAGACGAAGGAATAAGAACAAAAACAGTGTGACTCACCACCTCATGCTAGGCACATTCATTCACTCAGAACAACAACAGGAGTGTCAGTGTGTGTGACTGGATCTAAATGTCTTGTCTTTGATATACTATCCTAGTAGTAGTTGCTTCACCCTTACTTTCTCGTGTTCAAGAAGCGGTCCTTTAAATAGTGAGCATCACGGGTATTCTCCACGTCCACCAGAAAGTATCTATACATGGGATAAAAAGAGTATACTACAACGAGGACCTCCAAAAGTTGTTCTCTCTAAAATGTGGCAGTATCGTGCTCAGGGTGCGCATGCAAGCGATCGTCGACGCCTCGATCAGGGTGCCGTAAAACGGAGGCGGATGTTGCGGTATCTTGAGCGCAGCGAAATGAGGATAGTAAGACGCGCGTGCCCGACTTTGACACTGAGATTTCGAGACCCACCGATAGACCACAATCCAAACGCGAAGCAGTGCAGACAAATAATCAATCGGTTCTTTGGGTGAAGATCCTTCTAGTATGTTGTTGCTTCTAGTACAAGAAGTGTGGATGTTGACGTTGACAAGAATGAACATGACGTTGACAAGAATGAACATGGTAGTTAAAAGGGATCTGCATTTCCCGGCTGGGCTAGTATCGGAGTTGGCGAATAACAGAGGCACACACATGACCATGAGGACTTTGTACTTTCGCACGCAAGACCATTCGCGCAACATCAACACTAAAGTGGTACTAGACAGTCTCGCTGCAATGCGATTCAGCATGAAGAAGATACTCACAACTAGATACACAACTGACGCTGTATGAAATCTAAAGTCTGGCTAACACCATCTGACGACTCAGCCGTTGCATCATCTGCCATGGTGATTCTGAAGAAATGCAAGTCTAAAATCACTTTGATCATGTTGTATGCAGTCGCGAGGCTCTTCTGAACGATCATCTCAGCTTATCTTCGAGCGCATCGGTCCTAGCTGTAGCTTGTGCCAAAAAGGGCAACGTGATTAAATCTTCAGACCTCCTCGAGGACAAACGTTAGTCTTTTTTGTGACAACTACCCTACTAGTGAAACCGCTTCCTGCTGACGACCACGATGTTGCTCGATGAATCTAACGAAAGAAACGTCCGCAGGCAATTTTTTGTGTCTTTAGAAAATAATGAATAGAAAACTAGTACTGGACCCCAGCCAGAGCGCACATATGGAACGAGATTAAGTAAGTAGAGAAAAAATGAAAAATTATAACTGAAGTGGTCAAGAATACTTTGACTTTTGTTATACAAAGCAGTCGCCAACAAAATAAGAGCAGTTGTGCCTACCATACTAATTACAAGCCCTCCTCCACAAAATGTCGCGTCTCGTGAAGGTTGGTACGTGCAATCTGAACCAGTGGGCCCTGGATTTCGATGGGAATCTAGAAAGAATCAAAGAGTCTATCCGAATCGCCAAGGACCAAGGGTGCCGTCTTCGTCTCGGACCCGAGTTGGAGATTCCTGGGTGAGCCTCAAAAGTTCGACTTGATCTTCATAGAAGATGAAATTTTCTTCAAACTTGTTCTGAGTTCATCTAGGCTCAGAAAGATTCTGTTTGTTTGAAAAGATATCAAGTTCTTTCGTATTCCGAGGTCCAATTCACAACATTCAAATAGGTATGGTTGCGAAGACCACTTTCTGGAGCTCGACACGATCCGACACAGCTGGGAGTGCCTTGCGGATCTCCTCTGTAGTCCCGAAAACCTGACCGATGACATTTAAGGCGTGATGGTTTTTCGATATATATATGCAACGTTGGTTTGTGTCATGTTGTAACGTCTGCCTACTATGTCTTCACCCGATAGGAAGCCGATGTTGACGGCTTGTTTGTGATATTCCTGTCCTAAGAGGGCAAATGGCAAACATGGCTCGACCATGAATAGTTCTCAGTCAGCATAATCTTAAACTTGTTCACGACTATGTGATCATTACATCGTCTAAACTTACCTCTGTGATTTCGGTCTGCCAGCTCTTCACCGCGATGTGGTGTACAACTGTCGCGTCTACTGCCTCAATGGGCAGGTCTTGGCAGTGCGGCCAAAAATGTACCTCGCAAACGATGGAAACTACCGAGAAACCCGGTTCTTCACAGAGTGGCATTATGGCCTCAAGAGGAGCACTATTTTTCAATATATAGGGCTGTTGGACGACATGCGACGCCTAGAGTAGACGGATCCTACTTAGCATGGCCATTACTAACGATTCTGTACTTATATATCTTTTACCTACTATCCTTCAGGGGGAAAAGAATAGAGGGATGAACTGGAAGATGCACAACTAATTAAATCTTCTGTAATACCCCACGAATGGGTACACTACTACTACTACTACTTCCTTTTTCTTTTCCTAGTTAGGTGTGCTCCACCGATAATATTGATATTCCTGTTCACGACAGTCAGGGCTGTGTATGTTCTACAAAAGAACTTTCATCACTATCTTCGCTTATTTGTAGCAACGATAGAAGAAACTTGTACAAAATTTCTTGTTTGGTTCTTCCCCTTGTTCGTTCGATACAACAAGGAGGGATTGTACACATCGGTGTCGTACTCGTAGCTCTCGTCCACTAAGGAGGTACTACAACGCTGATGTTGGGCCTCACAGATAGACACCTACTTACTTCACGCTGATGGGCCACCTCACAGATAGACACCTCCTTCTATTCTCACACTATTTCTATTCTCACACTATTTCAACAATCGCAAGACTTGTTGTTGTCCTTCATTCTGGCACTGACGGCGTAGAGACGTTCTATCTGCCGGACTATTTTTTGGACCGCATGAACCAGCTGACAGACAAGGTTCACACGGAGCGGGTCCACAATGTGCGAGTGACTTCTTTTCAGTCTACTACTTTGAACAGCATCCTGTCGAAGGGCAGCACCGGTCCAGGCGGTTACGAAAGGAGACCCTCACCGGGGACGCAGGGACGTGCGACTTCAGGAGCCACCACTGTTGCTGGTGATGTCACTGCGACCACAGGATCTTCGCAACAGAGTCTTCTGTTTACGGTGATTGAGAAGATGAACAAAAGATCCATTACAACCAGGGATGAACAACAACCAATTACTTATTATAATCCATCTCCAGAAGCAAAAGCATTTAATTCTTGGCCTTTTACTTTTTCATAAGCAGGGGAAATAAACGGCTTCAAGATAGATTAAAATTTCAGAATAGATTAAAATTTCAGTGAGCTCTAATCTGTCGCACCATGGTGTCAACCTACCTGGTGCCGAAGCCTTGTACCAAAGGAGTACTGGTCGTTCGGCATCCGCCTTATACACCGCAGCTGGCATGAAGGAGGTTCCACCACCACTCCTGCATCCATCCACAGTACCTTAAGGATCAACACGAACACAACTCATTTCATCTACAATATGTCCATTAGAAGAACACTCTGGTATCATAGAAATACTATCAGACCACGTCTCTACGGTCTAGTTGCAACCCTTGAAGTTAGAAACGTTCTATCTGCCAGACTAGAAGAACGCCTAGGATCCCACATGTGTATACTGGTAGGGGAACACGGTGACCACGTTAACGCGTAGCATCATAGAAATACTGTCAGACCACGTCTCTACGGTAACGCAAGAGATGAATTGCTTTGGGCTCTAAGTACCCATTGGCATCATCGTGTTGCGCCTCAGGGACTGCGTTATCGGCAGCGAGACTTGCGAGGAGCTTTTCACACCGAACTCGCCGCATATAACTTTATGCTTCTAGGAGTAGTTCCAACTTCTCACAGTCACAACTTGTAGTTCTTACGTACTTGTCAACGTCTTCTTTTTCGTTCTTTCTTCAATACGTTCTTACAGTACTTCTATCTCTTCCGGAGAGCCTCTTCCTTACTTCTATCTCTTTTCTCACAATACTTCGATCTCTTCCGGAGAGCCTCTTTCTTACTTCTATCTCTTCCTCGTGCCTCCCTGTCTAATACTCATGTCCTTAGACGGCGTGCATATTATCACGAATGGAAGCGGGTCGCACCATGAACTGAGGAAACTGAGGCAGCGCGTGGACCTGATCCAGTCCGCTACCGCGAAGAGTGGAGGAATTTACCTCTATGCGAACCAGCTAGGATGCGATGGGGGACGCTGCTTCTACGACGGCTGCTCGATGATATGGGAAAACGGGAAATTAGTTGCACAGGGCAGTCAATTTGTTAAGGCTTTTATTTACATTTTCCCCGTTTCAGTGAGGTGTGCTGCAAATCTTGATTGGCTTCTTCCTTTCTATAAGGTTGAGGCTTAGGCCCAGCGGCGCTCAAAGCACTAAATAAAACAGCCGGTTCGTTTTTACCTCTAGCGTGTAGCCCTTCCGACAATTTATAACTTCTGCTCTCCAAAGACTGAGTATTCGTACTATTGCTTGTCTCAGTTAATAAATACGTCCTTCTTGGATTCATTCGGGGACTATGAACTACGTACAGAACAGGATGAATTAGATTGGTGTGAGCTCTAAACTCGGTCTTGAGGAGGTGGAGGTAGTGACTGGCGTTGTCGATTTGTCAGCGGTGAGCTCCTTTCGCGCGTCTTTCAAGAGTCGGAGTAATCAAGCTTCGATGACCACGACGAAGTACCCTAGATTAAGGGTTACCACATTGCCTTCTTCACTACCATCCTTGACTTTTTTTCCGTGCCGCTTCGCTGTTACATTCTTTGCGTGAGATCCATCGTGAAGACCATCTACTTGACGCCCTTAAGGCAGTCTGCACTGAACTTTGTGCGAGATTAATTGTACTTATTGTATTATATCGCATTGTATTAAGGGGGGCGTTGATGAGCAGGATTCACAACCTAACCTACTTAACCAGGAGAATGCCTTAACCAGGAGACTGCCACCAAATGTCGCAACCTCTAACTAGAGTTGAGGTCGATTTCGAGCTGGGAGGGGGCTCATCGTCGACTTGGGGATTCGGAGGCCTGGTGAAAAGCGAATTCCGTAACGTTAGAATCCCCGACCCCATGGAGGAAATCGCCTACGGTCCGTCGGCCTGGCTCTGGGACTAGTATGGCTAGTGGTTGTGCCATGGTGATAATGATGATGATGTTGCTTTTGATACTACTACGCACATCGAGAGTTATATCTTCTAGTGGTGCTAGTATGGTGATGATAGACCATGTTGCTTTTGATACTAAGTACTACGCACGTCGAGAGTTATATCTTCTAGTACTGCTCTAAAAGTTGTACTCGAAAACTGAAAATAACCGAGTTACTGACTGAAATAAGGGAGGTAGCTTTGACAGGGCTACTCTTCCTTGTTCAGTATCTCGCTTATTTCAGTTTTTCGAATAGGAGAATAATAAGTCTAAGAAATCGATATCGAGTCTATTAGACATACATTTGGGACTATATTAAGCCGTGTAGTATCGTGACTTCTTCAACAGGAAGCCTGGTTCTTCACAACTCCTTGCACATGACAGATTGGTAGAATTCAGTTGGATTCACATTGCCTAACGACTGAAGAACATGAAGGACAGCAGCACATAGACATAGACATAGTTCTAAGTCTAACAGCCATAGACATAGTTCTAACAGCCATAGACATAGTTCTAACAGACAGTAAGGAACAGCCATAGACATAGTTCTAACAGCCACATAGACATAGTTCTAACAGCCACATAGACATAGTTCTAACAGACATTAAGGAACAGCCATAGACATAGTTCTAACACAGCCACAGACATAGTTCTAAGTACCTCTAAAGGACAGCCATAGACATAGTTCTAACAGACATTAAGGAACAGCCATAGACATAGTTCTAACAGCCATAGACATAGTTCTAACAGACATTAAGGAACAGCCACAGACATAGTTCTAACAGCCATAGACATAGTTCTAACAGCCATAGACATAGTTCTAACACAGCCACAGACATAGTTCTAACACAGCCACAGACATAGTTCTAACAGCCATAGACATAGTTCTAACAGCCATAGACATAGTTCTAACAGCCATAGACATAGTTCTAACAGCCATAGACATAGTTCTAACAGCCATAGACATAGTTCTAACAGCCATAGACATAGTTCTAAGTACCTCTAAAGGACAGCCATAGACATAGTTCTAACACCGCTTACGTCGAAGCGGACAGCGTGGATACTTTTTGCCGTTGTCTGGTGGCATGGATTCGTCGTCAACCGCAATGTTAGTCGGGATTATGTGCCACCGTGTCTACGAGTTAATCGCGAATGGGACAGATCCAGGTGCCGGAGGTAGTAGTAGCTTCACACGTACTTATGCCTTCTTGCATGCAACTTGACTTAATATCTATGAGCATGAGCATGCCTTGACTCAGTCAGTGTTAAAATGATCTATGTTACTTATGCCTTGACTCAGTCAGTGTTAAAATGACGTCCTTTGAATAGCTTCCAACGTACTTGCAACTTGACTTATCTATGAGCATGAGCATGTCTATGACGGTTTGAAAACATATTTGTACGTAGATTCTAGGTGAGTCGTCCCTCCAAACAACATATCTATGACGCTGAAAAGAAGAGAAGGCATAGAAGAGGTGCGACGTAGATAGGTCGACTTGTTGTTGACACCCCTAAGTTACTACGCACCGAGCTCCCAGTAAGCACAGTCCTAGGAGAGACAGTAAAGCACTTCCAGCAGGATCTTCTGGGTCGCCTGGAAAAACGTCCAGTCCTCCTGCGAGAGTGCCTGAGGTTCCGCTTGCCTTGCGGGATCTCAGAGTTAAGGCTAGTTTTTCACTATCCCGCGTGCAATTATATGCTGACTGGGTTCATCCCTAGGATTTAACAAGGGGAAGGTAAGGGGAAAAGGGGTAACCCACTCCACACCGGCTAGGGAAAAACTAGCGCTAATAGAGGGATTCTCAAGGATCCGATGTACGTGCCGACGTCGGGCCAAGACATCTGTAAGAGGCTCTTCTTCACCTGCTACATGGCGAGCGAGTTTTCGGGTGCGGAAACACGACGAAGAGCGAAGATGGTCAGCGAACTGATCGGCGCTGCTCATACGAGCATCTTCATAGACAAGGTCACAGACGCAGTGAAGAATGTTTTTTCGGAGATGAGTGTCGTATCGATGGGCGGCGAAAAAGAAACAAAGCCAGAACTAGATTCTGGTATTCTTTGCAGTTTTGGACATTTTCGTATCTTTTGTGCATGTCATAGACTTTGCATGAAGTCAACTTACTACTGTTGTGCAGCTCAAGAATGTCTCTGATGACCACCACTCAATCTACTAAAAACTCAGATATGCGTGCCACGACACAGTCGAACGGCGTTGCGCATATCTCCTCAGGAGCAAGCACTGGCAGTTCTGCCCCAACGACAATGTTGATGAAGACTCCAGACATTATGGCTTCGTCCCCTAATCCATCTACGGGAGCCTCTGCTTACTAGGCACATACCTCTTGTTAGGCACATTCATTCATTCATTCATTCATTCGTCCCATAATTATAGAGGGACAACAGCTCCACCAAGATCGATGAAAAATCCCAGATCAATGGATTTAGGTGAGCTCTAAAGACATAAACGGCAGTGGTGTAGAAAACATAGCATTGCAGAACATCCAGGCACGATCCAGGATGGTCATGTCCTATTTCCTTGCGCAGCTACTACCATGGCAATTCTCAGATGGACGCGATCAGTGGCCAGGACAACTGCTCTTATGAATGACAATAATCTTTTTCAAATTTTCCTGAGTTCTTGGGAAGTATTCATCTTACAACTAGTTTAGTTTCTTTTTCCACTTACTTTGTGTAAAGAAATAGATAGAAAAGACCGAAACCGTTGTTGATCCGTCTTTTCTCTGGTTACCTGTTCTTAGGAGCCTAATTATTACGTGTCATAACCCTAAGCCTAATCAATGAAAATGATTATGACACATGTTGCCTATTTGCTTAAGATCCTTGACCCATTTGTTTCATCTTTCGTACTGGGCTCTGCCAACGTAGACGAAGCCTTGCGTGGGTATTATACGAAGTACGACTGCTCAGCTGCCGACATCAACCCCATAGGAGGCATCAGAAAGGTGGATCTGAAGCAGTTTTTGCTCTGGGGAGACCAAAACTACGGCAAACCGATGCAGAACAGCGTTTTGTACGATACGGCGACGGCAGAACCGAGTGCGGAACTCACAGATATGGCTACTAGGGTTGTAACTGACCCAATTCGTGATCACAAATCAGTGAGAACAACCTGTAGAGGTCTACTTTTTATATATATGATTCTGACATGATTCTTCGACCTCATCTTACCCCATAGCAGTTACATATGTCAAGGACCAAATGCTGCTCACATTGTGAAACTACAACAAAATTTCAAAACCCTACTCTAACGGCAGCAGTGAAGGTAACCAAAAAGATGAGGATGATATGGGAATGTCCTATGCTGAACTGGCAGAACTGGGCCAAGCGCGAAAGTGCGATCGCGGCGGACCTTACTCTGTCTTCACCAATCTCCTGCAGCGATGGACGGAACAAAAACGGACGCTGACAGGCAGCAAGCGCTGTCCAGCCAAGGATCTGCCAGCTAAAGGCGGAAAAAACTCGACACCGGGACCTAATGGTACACTGAAAATTTCAAGTTCGACCATGTTGATGACTTTTTACTCCACTTATTTGATAGTGGTGATGATACCAAAACATCTAACATGAATCATCTACGACAGCCGCCTACGCAGATCAAGTTGGACAGAAAGTGAAGGATTTTTTCTTCTACAACGCGATCAATCGGCACAAGATGACCACACTAACACCGGCTTATCATGCAGAGAATTATTCCCCAGAGGATAATCGATTTGACCTGCGTCCGTTCCTCTACCCCGCGACCTTTTCGAGGCAGTTTCGAGCCATCGATGATGCTGTAGCCGCCTTGCGGCACAAGGAGCAAAGAAAGACAGCAGAAGCGAGGGAAGCGTCAAGAGGAACCTTTGTGCCTGGCGGTCGCTCGACTAAGCAATGATGTTGTCTCTGAACGCGACCACTTTCATCCAGTTGTAGGGTCGTTCTTGCGGAGTAGTGGAAGCTCAAAAAGGCTCTCGTGGTGCCCTTTGGGCAGCTTCTTGCTACTCTCGATTTGCGCTTTTATGGGTTACATCTAGACTTTAGTTCTTAGTTATCTAACGCCGCAATAAAAAAATGAGGGCATAACTCATTCTTACTCAACGGTCCATGACAATGATACCCATTCTTACGACAACGGGCTTCTCGTAAAAAGGATTGAAGATGAGTTCTTTCTAGATGCTTCTACGTACTTCGCTTCGGTCTCACAGACCTCCCATTCAGATCAAAGAATCTAGATTTATAACACGGTAAGTATAATCTTCATCTTCATTATACGAGACCGAACTTGGGCTGAGAATAACAGCACGAGTCGCATGAAGGCCAATCCAGGAGTAAATAAGAAGATGATCAATAAGTGTTCGTTTTTTTGAACGAGATCCTTCTGAATTTCCAATTATAATCATCAGCTTCAAGCCTTGTCAACATGTCGCACTACTACCGTGAATCGGTCGTTGAGCTCGTGCTCGAGAAGGCATATATGGAGGTGCCACGATTTATCATGATGCTTCACCGTATTTCCTCTCTGATGCATTGATTGATTCACATGAAGAATCGTCGAGTTCGAAGATTCGAACTCGGCATTGTAGTGCAGAAGCAGATGAAATTGATAAAAATTTTCTCTACAGATCCCAGCAGGAAGATAATCGAAGTCTCGAAAATCCATATTTCCCCACGTTCCACTAAGATCTCCCGTTCGTGCTTGACGAACTGCTCAACTAAATGGTGCTTTCATCTTCACGTCAACACTTCACGTCAACATTCGGATCAGATCGCAACTTGTGGCAAGAATTGCTTTCGTCTAATGGTTGAATCCTCAAGAAAACGCACATTCATTATCTTCATGCCAACATGAATATCTTCTTCGCAGGAATGGGTTTTTGGTGATTGAAAAGAAGCCATTTCATTTGCATTTGACTATCGACGAAACAACTACATCAATTGACTAGTTCAGTTTCGCAAAGGCCATAATATATCGAAATTGAATAAATATCTAAGCAACTTGTATTCTTCATTTGATTTTTAAGACCACTATTTTTATTTCTGAATCTTCTTAGACCACTAGACAAAATGCCGAAGGTGAAAGGAAAGGGAGGCAAGAAGAACAAGCGCGCTAAGGGCAACACCGAGTTCGCCAAGCGTGAGCTTGTTTTCAAGGAAGATGGCCAGGAGTACGGCCAGGTGTTGAAGATGCTTGGTAATGGACGTTGCGACGTCCAGTGCTTTGATGGAACAAAACGACTTGCACATATTTGCGGAAAGATGAGGAAGAGGGTAAATATAAGTAGATGCAACTGGTAGTAGAACAATGAGTGTCTTAGTAGAACAATGAATATCAATATGTCTCTTACAACTAGTAGAAGTGTCTCATGCAACTTACGACAACAAAGAACAAGAATGCAACTAGAACAACAACAAGAATGCAACTAGAACAACAACAAGAACAAAAATGAATGTCTATTAACAGTATGTCTCACAACAACAGTGTCTCTGAGAGAGTCTGCAGCATGTAGTCTTCTATGTCAACATCTCTGAAGTATGCTCTGTAACAAATCTTTCCTCTCCTTGTTACAACTCTAGGTCTGGGTCATGGTCGGAGACATCGTTCTTGTATCTTTGCGTGATTTCCAGGATGAAAAGGGAGACATTATCCTCAAATACAACGCTGATGAAGCTAAGAATTTGAAGACATACGGCGAACTTCCGGAGAACACCAAGATTAACGAAACAGATCTGGCCAATGAAGACGACGATGGCGATGATATCGAGTTCAACGACAACGAAGAGATAGTCGACCTGGCGGATATCTAGACTCTAAAAGGTACTACTCCTACTACTACTGCTCCTACTACTACTGCTCCTACTACTACTCCTACTACATACTACTACTACTACTCCTCCTACTACTCCTACTACTACTCCTACTACTACTACTCCAACTACATACTACTACTACTCCTACTACATACTACTCCTACTACATACTACTACTACTCCTACTACATACTACTCCAACTACTTGCTATGAGTTGTACTTTGTTGAATTTCTTCTATGCAGTACTAAATATGATAGAAATTTGTTACGGTTCAGTTCAATTTCGTTACCATCAGGATAGTTATTACGCGAATGTTGGCGGGACTTCCTAGCAAGAGCAGAACAAATGTAACTTGATAGGAAATAGAAATAGCACTTGTAGCATGGATCATTATCTCCAGCATTATAACATCAATCTAGGCTAGTTATAAGCTGCTCAGCTCATAGCATTTTCACGTGTCCAAACGGAAACTAAACACAGGTTGACGCAGCAAATATGAGTCTCCCCCGGCTCGTTTGTGGTTTTAGCGGACGCGTGCTGACGACACCCGATTCCCTGGACGCAAAGACGTGCAATTTGTTTCACAGCGACAATTTACTATAGCTTCTCTCAAAACTTCTCAACTTAAGTATTCTGACTAGTTATAACTCTCTTGCTTCTGGACACTGATGTATTAGATAATTGCAAAAAAAACGTAAGCGGGTATGAAAATAAGAAATTCTTGAATTATGGAAAAATTGGTGGTGGACGACGACGACTAAGAAGTGCAGCTGTGTCGTGGCATGTAGTAGCGCAAACAACTTGTGGAAGACAAGGCGTCTTCTGCTACATCTCCCCCCTAGGAATACTAGGATCTTATCTTAAGGATATTACGCTACAGTCGCGCCAGTTGCATCAACATGACCGCATTGCAAACTTTGGACTGCACCAAGACATTGTTGTTATTATAAGCGTCCTCCAACGTACGTTGGAGGGCATCAGTTGGACTAAAACATGATATGAAAAAAGTCGTGTGGTGCAACGCAGAGAATGCCTTTGCCGTGCCCTCCCAGACTGGGGAGCTCGGACCATTCACAGCACACGTGAGCTACTTTTTGAATGGACAGATAGAGCCACACCTTTGCCAGGCGTATATGGTTCACGCGAGTTATTGACTCTACCCAAGTAGCAGAAGACGAGAGATATCGTCCGACTATCATCAATCGTAGCGCGAGTGACTCGATGCACAATTCGGCTTCTGTTGAGAGATTCTAAGGGTCTGCTCCTAAGAGCGTCCAGAAGGTGGGACACGCCTTCGCTGAGAGGTGCGCCTCTCTTGAGGCTTCAACGCTGGCGATGGCAGAAATACTGCATAACGTGAATCCTGCGAGTTTGAAAATCAACATGTAAGTCTATCTAAGTTGTTGAGCTGCAGGCGCTCTGTGTCATATCAGACGGCTCGAAAGAAGGCTAATTTGCTTCCCTTCTGGAGGATACGAACATATTGCAACAAAATAGGAGGATTTGTGGAAGACATGCTGGGGAAGTGAAGTGCAGACATGTTGGAGAAAGGAGCATAGTTGACTACAACCCTCCTACATGTCTACCAGGATATTTGTGGAGTTTTCGGAGAACGAGTAGCTATGCGAGATAGCGAATTTTGAAAGATCATGGCTCTATATCTTTTTCTAAATCTTCTAAAAACATTCTCAGGCGAAGAGCCGTTCTGTCAAGCACTGCTTGCGCATCAGTCACGTATGAAGATGAATACAAAAACGGCCCGTGCCCCCTAGGACATGAAAAGCCTACACCTAGCTGGGCCGTGGTCGTATCCGGACTGTGGCTCCCTTTTTGAACAGGAGGGATGATGACAGTGCTCAGAGTCGGGAATTGTGAACGGCGAAAGTGGGGACTCTCACACTCACGCTCAGTTGGCGCCCGTCAAGGTGATCAGCAACTACCAGGATGATCTCTATAATGCTGCTCCTTTTACTAGACGATGGCCTAGCTCTTCGTGTTGTGTAACTGATGAATCGCGAGCTGGAAGTTAAAACTGAAGGCTCAAACAAAATCTACTAGACGATGAACAACCAGCATGCATTGTTGGCATGGGGCCACTATTTCCAGTTGTAGTTGCGTTTATCATTGATAGGTGGAGTGAGTCCTTGTTGTATGGGATACGAGAGATTCTGAAGAGTTCCCACACGAAGAAAATGATGATGTTGCCGCGCAGAAGTTGCTGGGCGTACACGTGCGTTCTGTTGGTGCTCTTCCCCCCTTGTCGCGGTATTAGTCGCCAGCAGGAGAAGAAGGTTGTGGTGGACTGGGACGGGGAGCCGAGCGAGGTCCAACCGACGGCCCTTATCGAAGAGAAGACAGCGAAGCAGACCGCCATCTCAGGTATAGCAGACAGCTAAAATCTGATTTAAGTACCTTAGACTATGAAGATTCGCGGATGACGTTACGAATCAATTAAGTAGCAGTAGCAAGAAAGCGTTGCTGAGCTTGTTGAGTCGATGTCTACGGTCCGTAATGTAGTTGCATAAGTCGCGACTACCGTGAGACCCACTCATTGTAGTTGTGTCCTTTATTCGCACGCATATCAATCGAATCAGATGCTTTGCGGGAAGCGGTGGCAGAATTGAAGCGGGAAGTGGCTGCTAGCCAGGATGGGCTCCGCGTCCTGGAGCAACTGGAGTCACTGCTGGATGATGAGCTCAACGCGGAACTGAAGAAAGTAGTGGTGGAGAAAATAGACAATGCGAAAAGTTTGAACAACATTCTGGAGGCTGCATTGTCGAATATTATCCAACTCAATCTGATACTTTTGTCCGGTGATTCCATCGCGCAGGTAGTAATCTCGAGGCAGTCGACAATAGCGGATGTGAAGAAGCTAGTAGTTTCGAAGTTCAAGCTCGAAGGTAAATCCACAAAAGAATTTCAACTAGTTCACGGCACCAGCTTACTATCAGAAGAGACGAAACTATCCGTGCTCGAGGCGGAAAGCAGCGAGACTTTGGAGCTGAGTGTAGTGCTGGATTCCTCAGGAGGTACTGAAAAGAAGTGCTTTGCTTTGGTTGACGAGATGCTGGAACAAGCCAAAACTTCCGTTTAACAGGAATTATTGTATTAGCTATTCGTATTCGGTACGCAGACGCTGTCGTAAAAGTTGCAGCCCTTCTTGAACAACGTCGTCACTTCATGAATACAAGGGCTATACATAGTAGCCTTTCTCATTCTATCCAGAAATCTTCTCGCTCCTCACTCTTTTTAGTCACTGCTCCTCCTGATGAAGTTTATGGTGGGTAAGCAAAGAAGCTGCTTGATCTCTATTGATCGGGTACGTGATGGAACAAGGAAATCTCTACCCCTCCGTCATATGACTGAAAAGCTCAGGTGTAACACCGTACCCCGCTCCTGAAGACATGCAGCAACTTATGGAGGACCGCGCGCAGGACATTGCTGGGCACCTGCCTGCGGGAGCTCCTGACGAGGACAAGGCGCTCGCTCCCTCGATTGTTCGGATGGTTTGGTCACAATTTGACGTACAGAAGGATGCTGCGGCAAAGTCCTTCAGCCTTCGTGGCGATCTTCCTGGGCAACTTGTTGGAGGCTATGTCGCGATCGTCCCAGACTGCGACGCCGATTTTTCTCCTGTTGGTGCGGAGAGGGACAGCAAATGGGCCACAGCAATGGAGAATCTTGTAGCCCTGAAGACAGAGGAGCAGCAGGGCCCAGAAAACATGAAGTGGGTAGCGGTTCGATACGTACCAGATCAGCATCCAACAATTCCAGCAAGCGAGGGCACTTTGTTGATGTTGGTTCTCGTCACCAAAGTGAGACCATCGGATGCCGAGGTTGTCAAGGTTTTGGGGGTCATTGTCTAATTGATTGAGACCACGTATCTTTAGATCCGAGGTCTGAGGGACATATGTCTAATTAATTGAGACCAAGTATTTTTAGATCCGAGGTCTAAGGGACATATGTCTAATTAATTGAGACCAAGTATTTTTAGATCCGACTCCGAGGTCTGAGGGACATACACATGGCCACTTGTTCATCACTGTACAGATTCGAAACGACATTCACGCTCCTCATAATGAATCGTGCATAGATTTTGTTTTTTTTTCTGCATGAAGAATTCAGAACACATGACCTAGTACAGATGTAGTTTTTTCTTTTTTCCTTGATTGATGACACTCACCTTTCAGATTTAGAGTATGACCTCGATTGCAGATTAGTTGGAGATGGGTTTTAGAAATTGACTGCGGGGTATCTCTATACCTCCACATGAGACTGGGAATGAGCAAGAGAAGAGTGGTATGCCTGTGTGTGATCCACTGCTGTCCCTTCTCCGAAGGGCGCCACGACGTCGAGTGGCCGCGGAGGTGGGTCCGAAATGCCACTCCTCGTGTTCACAGAGAAAGTCGTGATGTTCATCTCTGTGTGCAATCTGTGCATCAGGTGAGGTATTCAGGCATGCTGTGTGTGGTGGTGATATTCGGCGCCAAGTTTGAACGCGTTTACCACAGTGAATGAGCAAAACATTGCAAGAGTAGAGAGTTGTCTTGATGGAAGGAAAGCTGCACAGACTGATTTTGATAGTTGAGAAAATATTGATAGATAGTTTGATAGCTGGATTGCGGTATGAGACTGAGAGAACAAACAAGAAAACCATATCTACGAGGAGAATGTGGACCTAGGTAGATGTAGTAGAGCTGTGAGAAGTGTTGATGTCCTATGACTATAATGCTCTATTGAACGGAAATGATGGTGAACTGCAACATGCTAATACATACATGTACTATGACTATGCACAGATGATAGAAACTAGGCAATATAAAAAGTATTAAGGTTCCCCGATGTAAACGATGCGACCTCGACATGCTGCAGCGTCACTAAGCCACGGGCTCCGTCTTCATGTTGGCATGCACATAAAAATGAAGCGCGAAATGCTGATGCTCATCGCAAAAAAGCAGCAATCTGCGGCAAAGCGCAGCAGGAGGCTCGTCATGGGTGCTGCGACCTCATCGAACTCAGCGTCGTCATCGAACTCAGCGTCGTCAGCGAACTCAGCGTCGGCATCGAACTCGAAGATGTCCTCATCCTCGTCTGCTTCCAGAGTTGGATATGGCACAGCAGAAATAGCGAAGGGTATGGCGCGGAGAAGTCGCATTATGCAAGGCCAACAAGCTATGCGAGCCAAGTCGTTAGTTCAGCAA
Source organism: Amoebophrya sp. A25 (assembly GCA_905178165.1). Lineage (NCBI taxonomy): Eukaryota > Dinophyceae > Syndiniales > Amoebophryaceae > Amoebophrya > Amoebophrya sp. A25. The sequence goes on from CAJINU010000050.1 coordinate 166,085, forward strand.
ACTCCTTGTGCTCTCTCGACGCAGCCGTCTTCCTCACTCGCACCGGTTGCTAGCATCGCCGCGTCGGCTGCTCTCTGTGCTGGAGGACTTGCCGCGCTTCCGAAGCAACACGTGAATCCCTTGCCCAGCTCGGATGCAGTCGCTATTCCTGATATCCAACCTCCGTCGAGCGATATCTCGTGTACAAATACAACTGAACCTGAACTCCACTCGAATACGAAAGAAGTTGTTAAGAAGAAAAAGTCCACGAAGGCGACTGCGTCAGCTTCAAAGAGCGATGGCGCAGATGAAGCTTCAGTAAAGAAGAAAGCATCTTCATCTTCTAGCAGGACAAAGAAAGGAGCTCAGGCATCTGAAGAGCACTCTACCTCTACTTCCGTGAAAAAATCAGCGAGCAGTACCAAGAAGAAAGATAAGGAGGCTACTAGCTGCTCCACCAGCACAAAACCGAAGGTTCCAAGGAAGAAACCCAAAAAGCGCGAAGGCCACACTTGGTATTGGGACTACGGGACAAAGAATTGGGTATGGCAAGCAGGCAGTAGGAAATTCGATTTTTTCAAGAAGCGACCACCCAAGCCGACAGAACCACCTGCAGATGCCAGTATGGTCAAGAGCAAGAGCAAATCAGCCACATCTTCAATGTCATCCTCTGCTGATCATGACAAGAGCAAAAAAAAACCTAGTACTTCTACAACAAGCTCGTCTTCTAGTTCTAGCAGTAGTCCTTCTGACCAGACCGGATTCGCCAGAAGGAATAAGTCTTCTTCGTGGTCTTCTCAATATAACTACCGAGGCGGATCAGGAGGTTTCTCCAAGTGGACTCCTAAGAAACCGTATAACTGGCCAGTATTAGGCTTTTCCCCTGGTCATGACTCCATCCATTGGTTCCCAAAGAAGGATAATTTGCTTAGCCACACCCCCTCCTGGGCCAGCGAAGGCAAGTTTCTAGTAGCTAGCGGATACCTCATCTACGACAAAAAGAAAGAAAAAACATTGCTTGCAGAAGCTGCAGTTGCTGCAAAGAATAGCCCTGCTGGTGCGAATACAGTATCCTCATCCATCTCTAATACACAACAGCCCACATCATCTTCGTTCAAGCCTTCAGCCCAATCGAGTAGTTGTTCTGTCGAAAAATCTCCAGACGTCACTAGCAGTACCTCAAGTGCTAACTCAGACGATATTAAGAATGCTGTTGAACAAGCAACTACACCATCATCTTCAACCAGCACATCATCTTCATCTAATGCTGTTGAACAAGCAACTGCACCATCATCTTCAACCAGCACATCATCTGTGCGTCCAATGCGAAAAACGTTGAAGTACGGATGTGTCGAGAGTCACAACCAGTTGCGGCGTGTAGCGGAGAAGGACAGGCTGCACAACCTTCATGAAGTGATGTCCGAGGAGCAGCCACGGTGCCTCTACTTCGATATCGACTGCAAGGACGTTTCCAGAAGAGCAGAGCATGACGCTCTCATGCTGCAACTCGCGACGGTCGTCTACCGCACACTCGGGATTGAAGACGTAATTTTAGAGAGATTAAGGGTAGGTTAAAGGTGCTTTTCTTACCGCTTTTTATGCCTCTCTCCCTTAGGATGAGAAAGGCATAAAAAGCGGGGTAAGCGAGCACCAAAAACCTACCTCTAAAGAGAGCCATGGCGAAGAAGAAGCACGCTGAAAGCAGAGTATTAAATGGAGGTGGAGGACATGGAAGTGCTGGTGACAGGACAAGAACTAATTGTAGTAGTAGTGGTTTTGACGGCGTCGGAGACCGAGAATCCGGATTACTAGCTTCTAGTGGTGTGGTCGAGGTCGGAGGTGGAGGAATACTGACCAGGACGAATGGGCACGCTGATCCAGGCGGAGGTGCTATTAGCAGTAGTAGTGATAGAAGACCTGCTTTTAGTGCTGTTCCTGTGCGGAATGAAAATGACACCGTACTACAACATGTCGACAATGTTGTTGCACCTGTCGTCATGGAGACCTCATCTTCATCAAAGATCGATGATAGTCACAACTTGCAAAGCCAAAGCTCAGCGTCGTCCTCCCCTAGCAATGGTCCAGATAAGTGTTCTCTGGCGCACGAAAGCAAAGCTGTTTCTAGCTCGACGACGACAGCCGAACGTAGCTGCGACGAAACGTTACGTGCTGCTGAAGTTAGCGGTTACAAAGCGCCACACGCCTCGCTACCCAACAGTGACGACAGTGCTGCAGACGACGTAAAAAGCAGTAGCCTAGAACATCAAAGCACGAATTTCGAAGCTACATCAATGTCTCCTGACGACCGAGGGGGAAATGGACCCCAGGGGAAAACCGCTATCGAAGAAGTAGACAGAGAAGTGCATAGTACAACTCTGAGCCAGGAGGAAGCAGATCGAATACGACGGAAAGGCTGCGTTGTACTCACCTCACAGGACCCGAAGAAGTACTCGGTCCATGTTGTTTATGATAACATGCTCTAGACGTAGACATTAATCATTCGTGTAGTTGGCAAGAACTTCTTAGACGTTCATTCTGAATTGATAGAGTTGTGCTTGATTAGTACTATACTAAATATAAGTTCGCACCAAAGTCGTGACTTCCTCCTTCATGGTTCGTTTCCGCAGATCCAGTTCGATTCTCGAGATGCGCAGAAAGACTACATGATCCTCCTCCAGTACGCAATGCCTCCCTCCTTGAGCGACATCGTGGATCTTCAGGTTTACTCCTGTTTTCAGTTGTACCGAACTGCCTTTGCCGCGAAGATTTGCACCGAAACGGGGAAGCTAAGGCCAGACACGCAGCTTATTCCACAAAACTACTTCGAGGATGACGAGGCGACAGCATATCCGACCTACGTCAACCGCTTGTACAGGGTACTTCATCATGTTGCTCATTTATCAAGATATTGCTCAAAAAGAAAGCAACTATTGCGGTACCCTTCGATTAGAAACTTGATATCGGAAAGATCTTTCTACATTCTCATAATTGCAGTAGAATTTCCACAGAAAGTGACGACTTTGCTACTCTCGGCCTTTATCTTTCAGCTGGGTCCTTAGAAGAGATCCATTCCTTTCCCTCAAGCAGTAATATCATCCCTGATCAGAGACTACACGGGGAGTACTACTCATATCTACACTTTTTCAGAATTTTTATTTTTCGCTTGCTTCAGATTCCATTACGCCCAGCAGAGGAGCTCCGCACCTTGCCCTGCAACGAAGAAATGCGGGAAAGAATACGGGAAAGGGAGCTGCAGCTTCAGAAGTCATTTTATGGCTGTCAGTTTTGCATACGCATCTATATACATAGATTGTAAGGACAATCAGGAGACGAGAAAGGGCCGCAAATCTAGTGGCGCGCTTTCGGGCCCCCCCCTGCGCGGTATCGATACTCCGCCCCCCGTGCCTAGGGCGGGGCTGCAACGTAGGGGCGAAACATGGACAGCGGCCGGGCGCCAGGGCTCTTGCGCTTCGGCTGCGCTTATACACCGGAAAAGATCGACCGGTCAGGGCGCCAACACTTTGGAAACACTGCAGCCCCGACACAATGGGGAACCCCATAGACTTCGCCCCCCTCGAGTGCTCGAACCGTGAGAGAAGCAGCGGCCAAGTGGCAGCCTGTGGGGCTTCTCTCTGGTGTTTTCTCGGCGGGGTTAAGTTAATTATAGGCCCCACAGGTGTACCGAATAGCAACACCCACGCACGCGCGCGGGCATGTGAGGAACACTGGCGCGGGTGACTGCGTAGCGGTGCGAAGGTGTTTCCACACCAAGTGAAGGACGCCATCGGCGACGGGTATCGGTGCGCTGTAGAGTAGGGGGGGCGCTTGTCTTCGTGTCTTTCATGTCAGACAACGGCGGGCCGCGCACCTGTTGCAGCGGGCGCCGTCTCAAAAGCTGCGGGCATGGACCAGGTGAGCAGGCTGCCTGTGGCGGAACTGAGTGCTGGGAACTTGTCGGGGCCGCATGGTGCCACGATGTGACGCCTGAGCTTGGCGGCCTCATAGACCGCGCGCGCACTGACACAACAGGACGAGAGAACGCAGAGAGACCCACCAAGTGGCAAGGCCGCGCCATCTTTTCCGTCTGCGGGCTCCCACTCATTTGGGGGGGGCTTGAACCGTGTGAGGCTTTGCGACTCTGGCGGTGAAGTTGCACAGGATGGGCCGGGCGCAGCTGCTTCTGATGAGCGCGCGGACATGGCTACACTGACACGCCAGACGAAAGTCGCGGCGCATCTGATAGCGACGCGCAAAGAGGACGACTCCGAGCGCTTAAGCGGCAACAACAATAATTGTGGTGACATTGGTGGAGGCGATAGCAATAACAAAGACGATCAATTGAAGGCGGCTAGTGAAGGAGAAGGCCCCCCTATCAACATTTTCAACACCGCCGACAGCGACGAGACTGCGACTGCTGGCCCCGGGGCAGATTTCTACATCATCCAGGAGGGGTCTAAGATCACGAAAACAACAAAAGCGCCGAGCTTACAGATGAAGAAGATGGAGAGTGGGACGCAGTGACTTCAAAAGGCCCCGGCCGGCCATGAAGGCGATCTTCTGCGACATGCAGGGCAATCAAGCCGCAGCATGATCTTAAGCAAAGGCCGCGCCCGGCTGGAAAAGGAGAGGGAGCCGATAGCGTGTGAGCGATGTGGGGCCGCTTCTGATGTTTATTCGTGCCAGACTCGCCGGCGCCTCTCAGTGGCTCGGACTTGCGGGGGCGCGTTGTTATCTCCAAGAAATTCATTCCCGAGACGGAGCCTGTCTTCTTAGCAAAGACGAGCACAGGGACAACGCTAAACCTTCACCGGAAGGCCAGGGAGTTGCGGTTGTCAGGTCGTGCGTTAAGTCTCGCGGGGTCAACTCGACTAAGGAAAACGCCGCCGCTGGTGTTCGAGGTTGTCTGTGTGTAGCTTCACGCCTTCGAAACTGTGAGGAGGGCGCTCCAGAGCGAGGACCCAGCCAAGCTGCTGGAGAAAATCGCTCCGGTCGCAGGTTGTGGCGCTCGTTGTGTCTTTTCCAGAGCAGCCGTCAGGTGCTCAAAATATACGGACGAGCGGCAAAGGGTCGCCTCTGCTTCTTATAGCTGAGGAATGGGGTGCGCGGGGTTAGTCTGTCTTGCTTCTGGTGGAGAGTCAGTGGGAGCAAGGAGTGGGCTGCAGGTCTTCGCGTGTGGTTGCCATGTGTTCCGCGGCTGGGGCTCTTCGATCGTTGCTCGTTGGTGTGGTCGGTTGCTCCTTGGTGTGGGCTGATCTTGGTCGCAATCCTTAGAGAACCAGGCAGGGGCGAGCAATAGTTAGGGCTGCATGCATCTAATTGCTTGATGTGGATTGACTGGGGCACCACGTGCATGAGAGGGCTGAGCCACATGGAGGAACGGGACGACACTAAGAAAGAGTGACCATCCTCGCGCACTTTTTTTTCTAACATACTCGACGACGAAAAAAGCGGTCAGGTGACGAAGAAAGTTCTCGGATCGGCGAGCTGGCGAATGACATGGCGCTTTTCCACCAAGATTTCGTTGTAGAGGCGACCCAACATGAGCCGACAACCACTTCCAAGAAGAGGATCACTCCCTGCACGGCTGTCGAAGGGACTTTGGCTTCAATTACTACTACTGCGCCAGAATATGAAAACGAAAGTGTAATCGACGCTTCAGAGAAAATTACGTTCAACAAAGGCAGAACAAGCCATGCTGATGATACCTGCAATCACGACGGCGCAGCGAGAGCAGATCGACACGGAGACGTGGCAATCGAGAACTCAGGCGTTTCAAGAGGAGAAGTAGTTCTGCAATCAAACAGCGCCAGCGTCAAGAATGGTCCTGAAAGCGTGTCATGTGTCTCCCTCAATCCTCATCGCAGCAGCGAACAAGAAGCTACAACGTGTTCTCAAAATTCTTCGGATAACGACATCAAAACCAGAGTTCTTGACCTACGAGCACTTCGGACCCCTTCAGAGCGCCTTCGCGTTGCCCTCGCACACATATCCCCGAAACGAGCTGAGCAATTTTGGAGCTGGTTTCGCTTATCCGGTGTCGTCTCCACAATGGTCGACGAGCTAAGCACCTCAGCAGGAGGACATCTTCCTTTTCCGACGATGCAGGAAATGCTAGTAGAGCGGCAAGCTTCTAAGGCTGTGAAGAGCAGAATACGCGAAGTGTCACCAGCAGCGCAACTCCTTAGAATGGCCAAATCTCCTGCTTCAGTTCCTGCTTCAGGTTCAACAGATGAGGCACAAGCAGCAGCGACATTAGCATCCCCTGAGGACCCGGACGTCGCAGACGCACCTTCTACAACTACACCTTCTAGTACGACTACAACTACACCTTCTACTTCTGAATCGTGGCAGTTCTACAAGGAAGAGCAGAAGCGAATCTTGGAGGTTTGGCAGGAATGGTCCCGCAATAATTATCCAGAGCATGATGACGCAGAGAATTTGTATCAATTAAGGCAAGTTCTTCAGGGAAATTGTGATTACTGTTAATGTTCTTTAGGGAAATTGTGATTTACTGAATTGAGACAGAGTCATCACTGTTTTTAAGGTCCTTAGCTCCTGACTTCCTTCTTATGTAGAAGACTTAAGTAGAGAAATCATGCTCTCTAGTACACCTCATCTCATTTATTTATCTCACGTATAAGTGTTTAACCTTAACCTTCTCCTCCACTTTATCTCTCAGTTTTCTCAGGCACTTATCTCACGCTTACCACGTTATTACTAGAGTCGTCTGGAATATGAGAAAACAAAGTGAAAAAACGAGTCTCCAGATGACTCCTTCGTAAATAGGAACTTCGTAAATAGGAACATCGTAGTATTAGTACACCTCTAAAACATATTGAAGAGGGCATCGCGCGCCGACGGGAGGGAAGACGGATTAGTGGTTTTGGGCTCCTCGTCACTTGCATTCGACACGACAATCCATCCTTAGAAGTGATAACCGGCTGTCGATGGGTGCCGGACGATGCGAATTCACCACCTGAGACTCTTCAATCTGGAAACACTTCGAGTAGTACACAACAACTACATGTTATGATGAAAGGGAAAAATTTACTCAGCTGCATACTCAAAAGATTATAGATCGTAGGTTCCACGAAGGAAGCTGCCTCTCTTCGTGAGTATGAGTACTACACTTTATCCTTTCATAGAACAGCCGCAGGAAGAGCAAAAGGATCGAACAGATGGAAGTAGTTCTAGTTCCAGCACAGGAAGAGCAGGGGCAGCGTACGTAGCTGCAGACCATGGCAGTGCAGAAGACGGCGCAAGAATTATCAAGCATGTGAATAGAAGGCCATCCAATTGGGAGCCGGGTCATTGGGAGGTAGAAAATGCGAGTCATGATCTCCTCGCGTGTGATGTATCTACACCTTCTGAAGAGCAGCAGCAAGGCTATAATCACGGAAAGACTCACCAACATCATGCAGATAGCTTTAGTACGACCAACATGAGCAGCAAACAAGATCAAGAAGACACTCATTCGCATGTTGACCTAGAATCTAGCGTGAAGCAATCTCAACCCAGCTCCTCTTCTACGCCCAGTACCTCTCCAGAATCGATATCGATGTGCGTCAACACGGCCGCCGAGAAATGCACCTATTTTAATAAACTACCTCTAGCTCGTGCAGGTACATCAAGAGAAGGAGAAAAACCTATCATGTCTACTCCTCCTGATGAAGCTGATTCATTGGGGGCGTCGACATCAACAGCTACTTCTGGCACCAATAAGGCAGACGAGGAGGAGTTGCAAAGGCGTCGGATGGTCGCAGTTGCAAAAGCAGTATGAGGTGGATCTGGACTCATCACGGTGTATTAAATAGGTAGTCTAAGTAAGTTATTCAGTGTTGATGTATGTGTGAAAAGAAAGAGGCAGAGAAATGCTCTGCTACTGCTAGTACATGTAGATATTGTGGATAGAATAGATGAATACTAATACTTTTTGGACAGTCAACGCATCAATTCTCCGTTTTTATTCTCGTACATCACTTCTAACCGATAAAAAAATTCTAGCAAACTGTTTCTTTCGTCGTGATGACTCTTGGTTGTGGTCCTCATTATTGTTGCCGTTTCCGTTGTAATATTTCTGCTCCTCATTGTATCAGTTTTTTTTTGAAACGACAGTTAGTTTCAGTCTCGGATGCAGTGACTGTTGCTGGTATCATATCTTTGGACATCAAGTTGGTTTTGCTATAGCAATAAGCTGTTCGTCGTCGTGCGTAGATGTATCTCGTTGTTTCCGTTGGCATATCTAAGATAGATTTTTTGTTGCACAGAAAGACTGTTTCGTCATTTGTGTTGCTGGATGAGAGACTATGAATTGGTTACACAATCTGAAATCTGTTCGTTTCTGTGTAGTTTTCCACTTGAATAGTAGACCTTGGTGAAAGAAGTAGACTACTTGATATTAAAATACAACTCGGTCGTAAGAAGTATCATCCAGAACCGGGTACAGATGGTAAAACCTCCACAGAAGAAAGATCAGAAACACGTAAAGTACGTATACTGAATGTAGGTGTTGCACAGATCTCCACTTTGATGACGTCAAAATTTTCAGCGTTTCTGCAGCAAGGTCGTCAATAGTACCAGCTTCGTCTGAGAAAGCTCGAACTCAAATCAAGTTCCAGTAGAAACTGTCCCACGAAAAAAGAAAATTGTGCAGAATGAAGATGGATGAAAACATCGATCAGGATGAAAATGTATCACGTTTTATTTTCTTCTAGAGGGTCACGAGAAAGTCTTCACGAGAAAGAAAGTAGTCCCAAGAAGCTGAAAATCCAACAATATCTGGAAGAAGACCTTTACGCATGAGGCCGAATCGACGAATCGATGAATTGTCATCAAATCTCAACTCAAAAACCATCACGACCTCCTGTCTCAAACAGTCCGCATTTAGCCTGGAAAACAAGGATGTAGTGATGAGCCAAGTGACTTTTTACATTGTCAGGAGATACTACTGTTAGTTGCAGTGATTTTCATCCGTACTACAGATACATTCATAAGAGGTCGTCTAAATGATCATACAAAATCATGGGTGAAAAAACACAGCCGACTCAGGAGCCGGAAAATCCTTCGGCGGATAACGTTGCAGCGGTGAGCAAGACCTCCTTTGAAGATAATAACTCTGGTGCACCTGAACAAGTAGAACCCGTTAATAAAGCAAAAGCCACCATGGAAAAAGATGCTAAGATTGAAGATGACGACGAGGGACAGGGTGGCGCCGAAGACATTCTCTTGCAGGCGGCATTAGCAGCCAGTCTTTCCGGCGAAAGCGGCGATCTCCACGCCCTTCTCAGTAATGCTGCCATGACGGCTATGGGGGGTGGAGCTCCATCGTCTTCGTCAGGTGGAGCCCCAGGACAAGGAACATCTTCTTCATCGGCATTGTCCGGATTACTAGGAGGACAAGCAGGCGAAGCAGTCGACCCTGGCGAGCTAGATGCGCAGCAGCTAGCAATGCAGCTGGCCGTCCAACGGATTCAGCGCCAGCTTTTTGGCCACAGTCTGCGTCCTGGTGCCGAAGATAAAGTCGCTCCTGAAGAACGTTTTCGCTTCTTCCGCATGGCACAGTCGCTGTATCATAAGCACATGCAGTCGTTGGTGCATCACAAGGCAACTTCTCTCTGTTGGTGGAAAAAGCCCACGCCTACGCCTAGTACAACTAGTACAGGCAAGAACAACAAAGTTGTCTCAACTACATCAACGTCAAGTAGTAGCAGCTCATCTAGTACGAATGTAGTTGGTCATCAAGCACCAGTCGTAGCTGAGGGGCCCCTCGCAGGTGACGTCTCTCTTTTCGTAGGGACTGCTCCGGTGCTCGTCATATCGAACGGCGAAGCGCACGATGACGACGCTGCCTATCTGCATAAGGTGACCATTGCACCGGATTTCTTTGAGTCAGAGGACGCAGACCCACGAGATAAGATGCTGCGGACTGTTGCCGTGACCGGAGACGGGCCCACGGGGGCACGCGTTTTACACTCTTTTGGGCTCGAGGAACCTTTCACGACGCTTTCACTCGGCATGCGACCGGACTCAAATCTTATGTTCTGAAGCTCAGTGGACTAACAAACAATCGATGCGAGTTTCAGATTCAGTTGTTCTTGTTCTTGTACACATATGCGCTATCCGTTTTTATTCGTACAGATTTCGAAGTTGTACTTCGAGTTCCACGTTGTACATGAACATTAAGATTGATCTTGATGATTGACATTTGAACATCTCTAATTCCGCTCCCGATGCAAAGAAGATCCAGGATTTTCTTGGTGGGCAGAGTGCCGCGAACGGGAAGAAAGCAGCGACGCTAGCGCCGGTGCTTGAGGATGAGGAGCTTGGTGGAGGTCTTGGTGAGAAGGACGAAGAGGATATCGACATCGCTGACGCAGCTGCCTTTCTCGGCACCGGCAAGCAGGACGTCCGACATTTGTGGGAGGTTACGGATTCCTCCGCTCAGGAGGGTGAGGTCGTCCGTGCTTGCATGGTGAAAGTGCCCTTGCCACTAGCCGTTGCCACGGACTCTTGCCAATCTGTGGACTACGTGGTGACGCCAGACAACGACGGCCCACTGCGCGCACGACAGCTGTGCCCCGAAACGGGCAATTTCGTCGATTTCCTCGACCTCCTCTTCCATACGGAGGACTGCTTCGCGCTTTGCTCGAACAACGAAAGCGTGCTGTATTCGGGGGACAACACGGGAGCGGTCGCACGCTGGGACTTTCAGGAGCTCGTAAACGGCACTTTGATGACAACATCTAGAACTACAGGAGAAAGGGAAACTACATCATCTTCCAGCTCCACGACCACTTCTACCCCGTTCCGTCCCCATGCTTCTGCAAACATGGGTGACGCAGTGAATGACCTGTGTTTTGGCGGTGTATTACCCTCAACATCCGAGGACGTTGTTGAAATCGTGTACGGGACCAGCGAAAAGGTCCCTCTGTTTGAGCTGCGCTTCACCATTCCAAAAGGTGCTAGTAGCATGATAAGAGCCGAAGTAACAACGTTGATCGATCTCGACGCGTGGACGCGGTTTAAAGAAGCGGAAAGTGGAGACAGCGGAACGAGCACAGAGAAAAAAGAAGATGAGTCCGGTTTTCAGCTCTTTTCTGTAGATTATTTCGAAGATAAGTTCCTCCTCGGTTGCGAAGATGGCGGAGTCTACGTCCTAGACAAGAACAAGAGACGGGCATCGACGTCTAACAACAGTGCTGGTGTGAAAACAACAGGAATAGCCGCGAAGCAGCTGAACCTAGAACAAGCGGTTTTGCTGTCTATGCCAGGCGTGCATGTAGGCGGCGTCGAGAGGGTGAAATGGAAGAAGTTCGCTTCCGGTGACGTAATGTTCGGAAGTTGTGGCCGCACAGACGGCTGCGTGAATTTGTACGACTTGAACCGCGAAGAAGACGAGGAGGGAGATCCGTTGCAAGGGGGTCTTCGGGAGGAAGTCGGGCACCTTCAGGAACAGGAGGAAGGCGGGGAGAACGATGAATCTCCCATGAACATGATGGGAGAAGGGGATTTCGAATCTTCCATAATGGCACAGTTCCTGCAGGATGGTGGAAAGGTAAAGGATAAGGATAATCGAGAGAAAAACGACCAGATGATCCAGGCAAGTGGTACTGCTCAACAAGAACAGGAAGAAGAGCCGGGTTTAGGTCTAGAAGAGGTTCAACAACTTCTTCTTCGAGTTCAACAGGAACAGGAAGAGGCCGCTGAAGAAGAGGACGCGCTCCCGAAGGAGCTGTTCTTCCAACACCGCGGTCACAAGGGGGATTTAAGGGATTTCGCCTTCTGTCCCTACTGCGACTTGGCCGTCGCCTCCATCAGCACGCACGGCGAGGTCCAACTTTGGCGAGTGAATTCCTGCGTAATCCGCGATGAAGAGGAAGACGAGAGCGCCGTAATCCTTAAGACAACTCACAATGAACAATTGTCTAATTCATCATATACATATTCTTGATCTTCACAGAGTCTGTGAAGATCAAGAATATTGGTTTCAGTTCTTTTCTTCATAGTGTATCAGTATCTATTATTTGTTCTCGCAATACTTGTCTCCTTCTTGGAGGATTCATTTGAGAATCAATATGAAGGTAGTCGTACTAGCAGTAGATGTTGCATTAGTGATATTGATTTAATGATATTGTAACCTTTACCTTCTCTAACATTCGGGATAACTCCGAGTTCAGCGCAAAACGCTTAGCGGAACTCAACAAGGAGGAATTCGAGTCCGTCCCTGTGAAGCGGAGAAAGTAGATCTTCTGGATGGGCGAAGGAGAATGCGCCTACCAGTAGCAACGTTCTTGGATTTTGGAGCAACATTGGATTTTCTGTCTTCTCTGCTATGTTGGCTCTCGCTTCTTCTCTGCTGTATCCCTTCATCAGCTATACATATCCCTTCATCAGAACGAGGAGAAAGTGACAGTTGACTTGTTACATTTTGGTTAAAAACCCAGGTCCATGACTACATTACAACTCCCCTCTGCGTGACATGATGAACTGTTTGTTCCACCCCATCACTTCTTTCCAGCAAAGAAAAAGAGCCTCCCGTATACTTATATTCGAGTAAGGTAAATAGCGGGCTTCTAGTTGCAGCGAGTTGCTCGAGTTGCGAAGGGCTGCAACTCCCACCATTTCTTCCCTTTTGGCAGTGAAGACGAGCCTCCCGTATGGTTATAAATATCTTCTTTTTATGAATGTGGAAATGGAATCAATGACCTTAACTTGAAATTGTCGAAACAAAGTATTGAAGAAATCTGACGAGGTCTACGAACATGAATGGTTTGAGACAGACCATCTCTGCAGTGCTACAACATTCGTGTTCAAATGTTCCTGTAACAAAATCGGTGATCAGTGTTAGTATCACGTGCAAGTACACGAGCCCAAGTTCACAGTTTGAGTGACAGGATAAAGCTACTGCTTCAGAGTCAAATTTGAAGACCTGTGTGGAAGAATCCTTTGGAAAAAGTAAAATTAGCGAAGACGAGGGCGCCATTCTTTCACATGCTGTTGATGAAGCAAAAGACAAAGCGGAGCGAAAAAGAAAAAGTGGCAGGCACTAGCCAAAGACTTCTAACTAAACTTTAGGATCGTGGCTCGTGCTTCTGGTGATCTCCATTTGGTTAGATGATCTATGCGTGAAAGTTTGAAGTAAAAGTAGATTGTTAGTCATCAACAATAAAGTTGCACCTTTTAGAAGTACTCTCTCCTTTGTCCTCCTTTCATAGCTTTTCTTGAGTACTATCTAGTATAAGGTCGACAAGGTTCTTATTGCATCAGTGACTACGACGTCGAGGAAAGAGGGCACTCAGCTTTCTTAACGACTTTCTTAACCTGCGAGTGAAGACTCAAAGATGTCAGATCTCGCCGCTCTGCTGCGCGATTCGGCGCCGAATAGCGTGAGGAGTAGCCTGGCTTCTCTGCGGGACCCGATTAGTCCCATGGCCGTACCCACACGAGACCGTGTTGACACTCGTGGGTACTACAGTTATGAGCTCCCGTACAACTCCAGTGATGCTGGTAGAGCACAAGTAGGTACTGTTTCTGTCATATTAAAACCAACCCTGTTTCTCGTGGTTGTGGGTTCTAGTACAGTGATGAAATTGTGATAAGTGAACAGGCCAACGCATTTCTCAATGCATAGACAAGGAACAATTGTTGAAAAAAACTACGATCTCTTCTAATGTAAATCCGGCAAGCACGACACGACGCACCATGCAGATTCGACGCCGCCTCAAGACTCACCGATGGAGGTCGAAGGAAGCGTCGCCAGTACAAGCTGCCTGTTGGAGGAAGAGGTAGAGATCGTAGAGTATCGTTTCTACGATTATACAGTTGCTTGGAAAAGAAAAAGTAGTGAAGACCACAGGTTGAAGAATCTTCGTTGTAAACAATAACAAAGAAATACTTAAAAAGAACTACTTCCTAATTATATCGCAGTTGAGATCAATTCCTTTCTCTTTTTCCTTGTTTTTCAGGAACATGAGTTTTCGGCCGACATTGCTTCCGCAGTCCAGAAAAGAGATCCGTGTATCATCAAGAAGCCGACGGAAAAGAGATCATCTGCGGTACACCGTCAACAGCACGAGGATTCGCCATCGGATAATTTTGCGCTCGCCTTCCAGAAGTACGAGTTCTCCTTCCAGAATAAATTCGAAAGTCTTCTGACAGAAACCGTAGCGAACTTCAAACAGCAAGCCGTTCGCGACTACGGTAATGCAGAAAAGACGCTGAATCAAGCCTTTCAGGTATAATATTTAAGAACTTCTACTAGGTATATATGATATAAGAACTTGTTCTAGGTGGTCAATACTTACCACTGGTATATTTTTCTTGGATCGATGGATTGTAGTATCTGTAACTCTCCTCGACCTACTAGCGCTACAACAGACCCGCTTCGAACGCGAGAAATTGAAGTTCGAAGCTGAACTCGCAGAGAAGAACATGCAAATTGAGACGCTGCTAGCATCGCAGTCAGACTTATTGCGACAAAACGAAACTGCGAGCAAGATTATGACATATTAGATGTTGGATACAAGTTCGTTCCTATGTATAATAAGAAGATAGATGGATCTATAATTTTGTTCTTGTTGTAAAATATTACTAGGTACATTACAGTTACACTAGGTACATATTTTAGTTCTTAGGTACCCACTACTACTAATCTAGAATAGTTCTTGTCACTAGGTACTGTACCCTTTGAACAGTAAAGTAGACTCCCAGGAGTCGGTATCTCTAAGCTTCGAATCAAGGGCCTGGCGAATTTAGGGTACAAGAGGACGCAGAACGTCGATCGGAATTCCTTTTTGGCAAAGATCTTTTTGCGTTGGAGGATGTTCAGACGGATGAACCGAGATGGGAAAGTCAAGTACACCATGGCAAGACGCTTTCGAGAAAAACGACTAGAGGTTGGTTCTCTTTGTTTCTATTCGTCTGGGCAGAATTTGTATTGAATGAATATGCGACGTTCAACAACTACAACATGATCAAGAAATCGTTCCTGCGATCATACGTGGTATACTTCCACCATTTAATATGATTTGTGTCCTGCACTAGATGATGTAAGTTGTAGTTATGCTTCTATACCTCACGACCACCAGCACTAGGTTCTTGCCTATCGTAGATGGTTTATGGCAGCCACCTACATCCGACTGGAGCGAGAAGATGCGCAAAAGCAAGCCAAGAACGAACTTGAGAGATCGCAACTAGTAGCAGAGGCGAATCTTGGCAAGGAGAAGCTAATGGAAGTACTTATTCATTTACTGTATGCTTAGTATACGATTATGCTTTTCGATTTCGTTGTAAATCGGAGGTACTTTCTTACTTAAAGGACGACTATGCTTTTCTTTGTGAAAGAGCACGATTGAGTATCTCAACAGTATTTTCTTTTAGTACATGTTCATCTTGATGTTTCTCTACTTGTACTTGTTGGACATGGAGAACGCTCTTCAAAGCCGACTGTACCAGAATCTGAATCGCCTAAACTTCTAGTCCCACATCCGCTTTCGTCAGGAAAACGCCTCATTAGAGGACCAACTTGCGGTAGAGACCGCGGCTAAAGCGAATCTTCAAGCGAACCTGAAACGCGTCTTTATGCGAGGTGTCTGCCAATTAAATTTTGAGGCTATGAACCTGCTTGGAGGTGGCGCGGGAGGTGCGGTAGGAGGAGCTCCTTTTGGTACTCTTTAGTTACAAAATTCGTATTTTCGATGTGTCTCCTCGTTTGGACGTGTACAAATCGTTGGCGAGATCATACAGCAGCTGCACTCACCTTTAGCAATTCCGACAATGAACAACCTGACCACTCAAACCTATTACTAGATCTAGACGCACTATTGGGGCAAGCGAGCGCCGGCGACATTGCAGGCGCTCCTCTGCCAGGAGATGTAGCGGAGTCAAGCGGCATTTCTCCGCTTTTGGTCGGTGCCGGTGCATCGAGTTCATCAACAATGATGGCTCCTGGAGGCCAACCTAGTATGGATGCGACGTCAGCTTTCGCATCTCCTAGTGCACCATCTATTGCGCCGGGTATGGGTGCGGGTGTCGGAGGCGTGACGGCACTAGGAGCGTCAAGTACTTCTTCTATTCCGACATCTACGTCATCTACAGCGGCAGCAAACATGCCAATGACAAGAGGTACTTTCAATGCACCCCCTCGAGGTTCATCAGTTGTCGCAACCCCAGATCCTTCAACCACATTATTAAGGGTTTCGACATGGCATTCTGCACTACCATCCTTCACTCGTTTTCCAGTAGGAAAAGGGTCAAGTAGGACGTTCTGAAGAATGTAATGCCGTAACCTCTAACATTATCAAGTGTCTTCAACGCAGGAGCTCCAAGAGGACAACGAACTATGCCGAACACGACAATAAGCGCCTCCACTTCTTCCTCCAAAATGGTAGGAGGTGTAGAGCAGGTAGCAGAACTACATCATTTAAGGGTAGGTTAAAGGTGCTTTTCTTACCGCTTTTTATGCCTCTCCTAAGGGAGAAAGGCATAACAAGCGGGGTAAGCGAGCACCAAAAACCTACCTCTAAATCATCTTCAAAGTCACGCCTCTAGTGCGACTCGCGTACAGACCGGCGCAGCATCGCGAATGAAGGATCATTTTGAGGGGCTAGACGAGTCCCGGACTCCACCAGACCCTATGCCCTTTGCCTCGTCATCAACTTTGGGAGGTGGACAAGTAGCTAACGCGACTTTAAGGCTGCGGATAGTCTCTGACTTTAGGTTTAACTAATTAGGATTAGATGATAAAAACGTACAACTACTAGCTCGAGAAAACCAAAGATCAAGTCATGGAGTCGCGAGCGTTCAACATTTTAAACCTTCGCGCTTACAGTATAATACTTCTAACTCTCTGACTTATTTCAGGATCAACATGATCTAGCGTCTAGGTCTAATTTTTACTGTCAACATCCTCATGTTAGTACGAGGATCCGCTTTATTATGGGTCATATATGACGGACTCTAACATCTGCAGCGGCGGCGGGAAGCAAATCGCGCAAATGGCAGCAAGCAAATCATAGAGTCTAAGGACGACTCCTCGCAAACTGACACATCCAGTTTTAGAGTGGTCTAAGGAGGCCATTTGTGGAGTCTCAAGAGCAAGCCACTATGATGAGTGCAATGGAGCACATCATGAGACTACTACAACCTTTGGTTCTTCAGAATTGGAGGGACCGAGTATTAGGTCACAATTCTACAACTACGACCTCATTGAGGATTATCTAATAATGTTTGAATTTGATTATACTGATTTGTCGCAGCTATCTTTGTAGTAGATTAGAATCGAGATGTTGGATGATTTGTATCTTCACTGTTGGCATAATAAAGATTACGATACGCGGTATTTTCTCCTCTATTACTTACACAGTTATTCAAATTTGATCATCAGGCCCAAAGCGGCTTACGGTATGATTGGAAGCAAACTTGTTACTAGTCTATTAAGCAATATGGAATCTCTTTTTTCGATTTGAATTCCAGTACTTTTTTTCGAAAATTATAAGGGATTTGGATCAAGCGGCTTTTGTTGAAACTGAGTTTGTTTGTAGTCTTTTTCTCGTTTGACCAATGACTTCTTTGAAAAATGTTGACAGGAGGAGAAGGAGAAAAAGAGGGGAGAAGGAGAAGGAGATTTGTGTCATTATGGACATTGCTATTTCTCATAATCGAGAGATGATATGAAGAACCGAACTTTGATATTGCTCGCACGTGAGATGGTTTCTCAGCGGTACAACAGGAACTCGTATGTATCTATCATGTATGATTGGATACAAGCGATATTGAATAAAACTGAGCAATTGAGATAGAATTCACAAACACAATGAATGGTGATCATTGCTGACACGTGTACGGCCCTGCGCACAGAAAAAGACCAATAACAGACAATACCGTAGTTGTTCTGCTCACAGAATCCGCGACGAGGCTCTGTCTGGACGACATGCGTCTGAAGCCAACCTGGAGGAGAAGCGCGAGTATTTTGAATGGCAGTTCTTTCGTAACAATCTATTCCTATGGAATTTAGCTTTATGGCGCTTTGCTGAGTCTGTACTTTTTAATGATGTAGTTACTTAGATAGCTGTGGTTGATGATGTAGCTTCACACATTGTTGGTGTATAAGACTAGAGATCAAGATCATCTTCGATAAACAGCATGTAACCCTAGGACTAACAGTCGACGGACACCTATTATATGTGGCCCCTGACTTGATGATAGTAGCAAGGTGGGAGCTCCAGCAGAAACTGGATTGATGTAGACCATTAATCTTAGACAGTACCTCATTCTAGGTAAATGAATGAGTGAATCTTCTATATGTGGCCACTCGATAGTAAGGAAGAGAGAGAAAAAAAAATGCAGCAAGGTCTACTAGATCCGCGTGCTGTCCGCACGCCGGACGCCAGTGCTCCACCAGAGTCTCCTGCACAGGTGACTATGTCCGTCACTACCACCTCCATGGTCATGCCGACTGGAGTGGTGATGCAGCCTGGTGGCCAGACGAATATGATGCAACCTTTATGCCGAGACACACAGGGGAGTCTACAGGGTTTAGGGTTACAGGGGAGTCTTCAGATGCAGGAGGCATCATTTCAGCAGCTTCCTACTTTGGTTACTTAAAAAGACATGATAGATATCAATACTTAGAAGGTCGCTATTCTCTAGTTGAAGTAGTAGAACTTGGTTATCGCTGCATGTGCGACCTCCTAGATGTTGTAGGGTCGCGGCGGCCTTTTGAGTCTTTCATTCGAACCGGACGCGTCGCAGGTGGTAATGGTTCCACCAGGAACGATGATGCCAGGGCCATCGCAGCAACCGGAAATGATGCCATCGCAGCAACCAGGAATGGCCCCGATGGTGATGCCTCAAGTTCCTGTGCCACAAATGATCGCTCCTGCAGTGCCGCGGCCATATGCTTAAGACTGTATAGTCATCAGAATTTCGCTTCGTTATTACGATGGATGGGATCAGATCGCGCTTGGCGTTGGCGCAGTTCTTGCTGTCTTGCTAAAGGAGCAACGAGGAACGCAGGTGTTTCTTTTTCATGCATCGATCTAATCTCACATTCCTGGCAACGGTTATCAGTTGCTCTCTTCGTTGCAGAGAATCGTCATCAAGGAAAAGGTGCGCTTGTCCCAGTTACTTCTCGGTTGGGATCGCCCAAATGTCTACCGCATCGTTTAAGGCTTCCACGAGTTCATCTTTCTATTTCTTAAGAAGCGTGTTGGAGAACGAAAAGGCTGTCGTGTCAAGGAAAAACGCCAGTGATTTATTTATGCAGCATGCTTCTCAAGAAAAAGGTGGATTTAGGTATCATTTCTAAAGTCTCGACGCGAATCCGTTTTCGTCTGCGCCACACCTTGCCGACGGGCCGACCTTGATGTTCGCACGAGAGCGATCCGACTGCTGTTCAAGGCAGTGCTGTCCTAGTGGTGTTCGTGGCTGGGAAATGGAATTAACGCTAGCCAATTCTGGCGGCGGCCGCTACGACGATGCTGCGGGCGAGACGCCCTATTTTAAGGGTTTCCGAGTCACATCCTGCACTGCCATCCTTGGGTTTTTCTCTAGCAGAAAAGAAGCCCCAGGGATGTGCTGAGGAATGCAATTCCGTAAAGCATCTAAGTTTTTGTACTTCAAAAAGCCCCTCGCGTGTGCCTGCTGTTGCCTTTGCAGACCCGAATTGGAAATGTTCGACATGGAAACACGACAGCTAGCTGGAGTAATCACAAACCCATTCTCCTGCTGTGGCATGCGGTACATCATCCACGATAACATGCGGAACCCGGTTTTTTAAGGAGAAGAAGACGAGTGTTGTTCAATAAATTGATCCCAGAAGACCATGATCTACTTCTAATTCCCAGAGGTCCGAGGTAGCGTGTGTCAGTGCGGCATGTGCTGTAGATGTCCCTGCGATCCTTGCAAGACTGTCACCTTTGACATTGTAGACTTCAACACAAAGGAAAAGGTAGGCGCCATAATGCGGCAGTGGGGTGGCTTTATGCGAGATTGCTTTGCAGGAGGAGACGCAGGCGTCTTTGATTAAGAATGGTGGACGACTAAGTAACAATTTTTGTCCAATCATAATATTCCATGAACGATGATAACAGGGACAACAGCATGCATGGTCCAATCAAATCATAGTGTCTATTAGACAAGTTGTAACTATAATACGGCTCAGTGATCGATACAGTTTCAATGCGTCTTTGATGATCAAGAATCGACGATATGAGTTAGATTTCTATCGAAGAAACATCGATCATAGGCATCGTAGTACTCAAGCAGGTCAGTGTCTTCATGCAGCTAGTACCGAACAACAGTCCCCTTCTAGTCCCCTTCTAGAAGTGTGACCATAGAAATACAGTTATGGTGCAGAACTATGGAAGTCCCCGCGGTCCTGTCTAATGTAAAGTGGAATTCGGACGGATTGCACATCCGCAATTCAAGGGTTTACTGATAGCCTGCGCGCTGTTTTTGAGTGAGGAATATTTCACCCGGGGAGGCGAGGAACAGCGGGATGCCAGTGTACTAGGAGGTCTTGCTGGGCTCTTATCTTAAGTGTAGTCATGAATATAAAGGTAAAACTAGGATCGTATAAACTGTTAAGTAAACGTTAATTGTCAACCACCATCTTACTGTTTTGAAGCATGTTGAACTTTTTATAATACCGCTGAGCTCTTAGAACGGCCATATCTTGGGTGCTATTTAAATGAATTCTCCTCATAGAAGATTTGAATTTTTGTCGTGGGCATGTATAAATCCGCGAACCTGGTGGCGCGATAGCGAGATAGGGCTTCCGAGAAACCATCACCTGTCTGATGTACTTCTGAGTATGATCATGCTGTTCTTAGATCCCTCTACGAAAAAGAACATGAAAATGCGCGAAGCAATTTCACTCGTCTATGTCTGTCAACTATGCGAGAAGATGCGTACCACGAAAGTCGGTGTAGGAGCTGCGGCATCTGTGCATCCGCGAGAGAGACCAAGTTTGTGTAGCCGCAAGAGACATCTTCACCATAAAACGTATTTGGTGACCCATTTGATCTGTGTAATGTGAGAAGGCATCTCTCTGTCCAACCTCTGTCCCGAGAGTGAAGGTCCTTGACGGTTAGCTTAGATTTTGCAAGCCACTTCCTAAGACTCTACTCGTAGCATTTTGCAAGCACTATCTTCCGCATTTATTTGCAAGCTACTTCTTAAGACTCTTGTAGATACTGATACTTCTTGAGCTTGTGACTTTTTGTCTATTGGATCACGTGCAGAGGTACAAGACATAGACAGATCATGTTTGTTGTCGCACTGTTGTCTCTCGAACTGTTGTCTCTCTCCTTCTTTCCTCTACTTTCCTCTACTAAGTAGGTGGGCAACATGTACTTAGCTGTAGGAGTAGGTATAATCATACAGACTGAAACTTATAAACTAAAATCACCAGAAGATATATCACCAGAAATCACCATCAAAAGTTGAAATATGTAGAAGTCCACAAACTCAAAAGAAGATGGGAGGCGACAACGTTGAGATCAATTTGAGCGAGCCTCATGTGCTTTCTGGGGCTACAGCTTCGGACCTGGACAAGGCTGAGAACCATTTGGCGGGATACAATGACAGAGTCATAGCGGTTTGGAAGGTCAGCGCTGACAGCATAGAGAAAGTGACGGATTTCTGGAGGTATTTCCCTAAAGGTTGCTTGCTTCTTCCGTGTTGCTGGCCGTTGTTGATCTTGTGTTTGCCGTGTACGATTCGTACTATTTTTCGGGCACAGGCGGGGCAGACGGGGGCCCTTCGAACTCAAATGGAAGGCACCCTTTACATTCTAGGCACCAAAAATCTCTACCGATTGGTCGATCTTCCCGCACAAGAGCTTCCATCTGAAAGAAGGAAGAAAAAGAGCAAAAAGAAAAGGAACGAAACTGCCAATCTGAGGTTCACGAGGGATCAGAGCGGTTTTCAACCTTTGGAAACGATTACATCGGCAACCGTGGACGACGCAGGAACAACGTGCATACCCACATTCGGGATGCCACCAGTCCCTAGTGTCAACGTTGGGCTTCCACCGGGAGCAGCGCTCGCCGAACCTCCACGACGAATGATTAGCGCGCCAGGTGGAATGATCTCGATGAGGCAAATGCGAATGTACGTAGATGACCCAGAAGAAGCCTGCAACTTGATCATGGCGGCAAAAAAGAAATGCGTGGAAGAGGTAGCGCTCACTACAACCATGTCAGTTCCCCCACAGATGCAAGAAATGGTCGCGGCTCCTGATAGTCCTCCGACAGCTGATACAGCTGAACAAAACGGTGAGACAGATATAGTTAGAGACGAAACCGCTGCTGGTCATATTGGACAAGCGGCTGGTGCAGTTGCTGGCAACGATCGCAACAAAAAAGGCGAGAAGGGACCCAGGGGCAGTGCCAGCGGCCCGGCGAAGGGGAAGAAAGGCAAGGGCAAGCAGGCGCGTGGTGGCAAATGAGGAGATGTCTAGTCAAAGAAACCAACATCATCATCTTCACGGTCAAGGTTGATGAGGAGTCGACCGTGAAGATGATTACGTTGGTTTTCTATTTTTAACAATAAGTTGACGCCCATTATTCTCTGACCTCAACAAGTGTGGACCTGTGTTGGAGATCCACAGAGTGTACTCCTGACTTACTGTCTGCATGGCAGTTCCCCCCGGTAATGCGGGCACTTTGTTTCTGTCCCACATCTCAACATTGAGAGCAAAAAATGGGTATCCCCCTCCCGCTAACCCGATGAGCACTTTTGATGTAAGGAGAACCCACAAATATGGACGCGGAATCCGAGTCGATGGCAAAAACATAAAGAAAACTACTGATAGATTCTTTCTGGAGGTAGTGGTCTTCCAATGAAAAATTTTCAACCACAGAATGCCACTCTTGTTCAGGTTCATAAAAGCTTCAGTCGAGAAGCATGGCAAACAACAACTATGATGTTCATGTTGGATCTCTGATACGCTTTTGATCTTGTGAGAGAAAAGACTGAAGAAAAGAGAGATCCACCTATAGTTTGTGCTTGTAACGAGCGATATTATTATTATAACGTTGTATGCGTCATTAAGGATCTGTAGACCTGTCCATGTTTCTGAGCAATCTGTGAAACGCAAGGTCACAAAATTTTCTGTTGGTACTCTATCTGTTTGTTGAAGCCCCGCGATCTTTCGCTTGGTACTCTATCAAAAGGAAAAGCCCCCGCTGTCCATATTTTAGTGCCGCCAAAAAAGAAACTACCTCCAGGAGAGACGGTCGGAGAGTCAGCCGTGTCAGTCTTCTCATCTATTTCGTAGAAGATGATTGACGTGGAAGCCTGTGCCGTATGATCCTCGATGAATTCGTCACTGAAGGACCATGACCTCGTCACCGAATGAAATGACCCAGGCATCGCCATGCCATTCGTTGGTCTGCATCCGTGACGTGAGCACGCCACCAGATGCTTGCTTTTGCCTCCCGTCTTTCGATCGCAGCTTCGCTGCCTTTGGTCTTGGCGGTTGTAACCTCCTCCAGGCGGATGGTCCTAAGCATAGCGATTCTAGCCATAAGGGTGGGGGAATACAACCCCAGGAGGACCCGCAGGAGGAACGTTTCCTGCAGTTATGACTTCAACCCTTTTTTGTATTTTCCTTTCCTGTACTGGGTTTAGGGCTCGCTTGTTTCTCACAATCAATAAAAGTTACAAATCCATTCGTGCTGAGGTGGACGTGGACTTGGACAGCAGTGATGACAGACTATTGAAAATTGTATTCCATTCGTACTAAGGTGAACAGCAGTTCTCGTCTGGGAAATCTTAGGCAGCTCGCCGAATAGATTCAATTCATCAAGGTGAACAGCAGTTGCGATAACTATTGAAAATAGTTAGAGTCTTCAGGTCGTTAAGACTTTTTATCGCCTGATTGTTGGGCATGGCTAAGAACTGAAAGTAGACTGCTTGAAAACCTGCTCTAAGAAGACAGCCCGCACAGGTGATCGAGATTCAGAGCTTGCTCGTGTCCTCGAAACAAAACACGGACGGACCGGTAATAGCACGCTGGCACTTGACAAATGCTGCTTCTACGAGATCTGGCAAGCGAGACCGAGATTCGCTTTTGCTGTGGGCGCACATTGAAACCGGTCATCAGTGTCTCGTTTATCTTCGGAAAGGCGAAAGACAGCTACAAATTGTGAGGCTTCGTCGCTCATCAGGATCGACGTCAAGGTGTTGGGCTTGGGATCCGATCAATAAAGCGGCAGAAAGTGTAATAATTCGAGAAGAAAACAACTACAATACAGCGTCAACGTCCAAGACAACAGGTGGACCTTCCTCCACGAGTAGCCGTGCTGAGGATCTTCATGCCAGTGCCTCCCTGATTAAGGGTTCTTTCTAAATTGCATTCTGCCCTTGGGCCTTTTCTCAAGTGGGAAATGGGTCAAGGATGTGCCGAAGAATGTAATGCGGAAAGCTCTAACCTAAAGGATCTCAGACTGCAAGCTTGGTGTGATCGAACGCGCATTAGCGAGAACGACACCCTTTCGTCTTTGGATGCGTCGAAGACGGGCTGTCCTCCTCCTTCACATGATGCTGTTGTTGGTCCCCCTTCTCCTCCTCTGACGATAATTAAGGCTCAACTTTCAATGGTCATCATTTAGATTGGAGTCACTGAGATCGAAGAAGCGACCCCTTCTTGAGAGAACCAACAGGGGAAATATACGAAGGGAAAGGGGAGACCTTTGAAGGGGGTATCTTCCGTTCAGAGTCATGATGACCAATGAGTGCTGAGCTTTAAGATAAGCTCCGATTTGAAGCCGCAGTTCCTTCTCAGTGTGGAAGAGGAAGAGCTACTCCGGTTAGATGGTTCTGCAGCGAAAGGACCCACGACCAGCACATCAAGTTCCTGCACTACAAGTGGCAGGACGAGTGCGCCTTCAACGACCACTGTTGGCAGGCATTTTCGTAGATGGTCTACGAGATCGACGGGAACCGTTCCTTTGCTTAAAGAAGGAAATACTAGTAGAGGACCTGCTTCTACTAGAGCGACCACCGGAAAGACGAGGACACTACTATCACGAGGACGAGGGCAGCACGTAGACGTTTTTCATGAAGCGATAAGGATCGAAGAGTTTGTGGACACAGGCTTGGCTGCTTCCAGATCGACACACAGAACTCATATGACCGAAGAGAGCACGTATCAAGATGATGTTGCTCAACAAAGACCACAACAGGAGGCAGACGAGGATGCGTTTTTGCTTTCAAATACAGCGAACAGCTTCGTCCTTGTGCTTGGGAGTGTTCACTGCCTTGTGTTTGAGGTCACCGGAGAAGGCATCACACTAACAGCTCGCTTCAAGCTTCAGGATGAGGAGACGCGATTTTCGACTGTCGTTGCCGGAGAAGATACGGAGCGCAGAAGAAAAAGCCCAGGTAAAAAGAACAGAAGGAAGAAAACTTTATTTGTTGGGTCAATTGTAACTACCACTTGTTGTGTCAATTGTAACTAGCGCGGAAAAAAAATATTCCAAAGCTGTAGCAGGCATGCACGCATTGTGATCGTCACGTATAAACGTTCTGTCTCGTCTGTCTTGATCTAATCCATCGTGCAACATCATGCATGCACCATGATAAAGATATGCAGGAGCATGATATTACCAACCGACGGAAAAGAAAGTTGGGTTCTTTTCGGCATATTGGGCAGAAATAGTTGAAAATTGAGTGGAATTATAGCACCAAAAAACATCATCTGTACTTATTTCACCTCCAGAATCCCGTTTTTTGGACATGCAAGCGGAGAGCGGATGGCTTTTTGGTTTACTGCCTAGAGAGGTGCTCATCTGGAATTTAATGGGTGTTGCGTGTCTCCGCTTGACATTCGAAGGCCGATTTTGGCGACCGGTAAATCGTATGCGCGTGGCGTCAGACAAAAAGATACTCGCTCTATGGTCGTACCAAGTCCAAGATGAAGAGGGCACCTGCTCCTCCAAAGATATGAACAAAAATCTTCCCTCCACAAAAACATCATCTAGTTCATCTAGTAAAGGTGTGACCACATCACGCAGGATGCTGTATAACAAGTCGCTGACGGCGAATTGTAACAACTCATCTTCGCCTAGTAGTGCATCTGCTGACCCGAGCAGAACAAGTCGGCTCTTGTTGCTGAATCTAGACGAAATTTTCCTCGCGAAAGAGTGTTACGACTGGGACGTGGCGCGTGAGCGATACCGTGTAATGCAGAGTACACCCTCCTTCGATCTGGAATACGAAGACATGAAAACGTATTGCATGTTCCCCACCGCTTTTCACGCATGCACTCTACAATACGTCTCCGGTTCAAGCCCTGCCTCTGGGGAAGGCGCAGAAGATAACTCGGAGGCTAGTATGCTCTTTATGTGATGAAGTTGATAACTCGGAGGCTAGCATGCTCTTTGTGATGTGTGTAGTTGATATTGCTTCTGTTTTCGACAAAAGCGAACAGGAGGTGGACGAGGAGTGTTTAACAGCATGGTAGCTTAATGGAATAACAAACATCATTTCTCGTCTTTTTAGGCCAAGCATTTATACAACTGTAGGTAATTCTCACTCATTCTAGACTTTATGAGTCCACCAACGTCTTCATCCGCTAACACAATAGAGTCCGTTGTCTTCTAATTCTGTAAACGAGACTCAGCGAAGAAACAGCTTGGTGGAGGGTACAAGATGCGCAGCAGCGCGGCGACTTGTTAGTGTGCAACCGAGAAGTAGGATAACCTCACAGACAGGCTTCCTGGTGCCGCCCACTTGCGACGGGCGAGCAAATGGTCAGAGCGACTCGATCTTGGACGCTATCTCTGACGACGACGACGAACATAATCGTAACCATTCTCACTCGAGACAGCGAGCGCCACTTCAGCGCGGTCACTCGGAAGCTCGTGGATACGGGTAGTATGGCAACAAGACGAGAACTAGTAAATTAGACTCATTTTGATAGAAACTAGGAGTTATTAGGTATTCTTACTTGTAGCAGTAGCTCTCCTTTTTAGGGGGTACTATAACTATGGTATTGAGTGTGTGACCTCAAGGATAGACATTTATAGCTACAAAAGAGATGTCATGACATGGCATAACACTGTCCTCTGTACCTCTCTCTAATACTGTGACGGGCGTAGCATGAACTTCGCTTTCGGGTATCACTCGTGGTCGGACTGTTTTGCCAATGAAAACGCGGCAGCTTTGGTATTGGAAGGCGGTCTATCGCGGACTAGTTGTGGACTCTTTGCACCAGCATCCAACACGACAGCACACAGCTTTTCGGCAAATTTCAAATACAGCAGCAGCAGCAGTACTATCTTCAATGTGAGCGGAGGCGACCAAAATGTGCAGGACGACGCCTGGCTGCAGCAAGTGACATCGACTGCGGTACAGGCAAACGGGTTCGTTTTCGCCAACCACACTGCAGTTAAGGCTTTCCCTAATCCATCCTCTGAAGCATCTTGCACACGTTGGCAAGGGGAGAACGGTCTCGGGATGCATCTCAGGATGGACCAGAGAGGCTCTAACGCAGGACTTCCACGTGGTCGCGAGGGCATGGATCTCTTCTCATTTATCGGGGAAGAACCAAGTGCTCCACAGAGCACCAGGACAAGAACTACGACACAGATGAATCCTCGGACGCCGCAACGCGTGTTCGAGCGACCGGGGCTGGGAGCTCAAGGCCAGACAGGAGGAACATCAAGAAGGAGCCCATCTTCCGGTGCGGGCAGCCTACCCAGTGGAAGCAGTAGCTCTACTGGCGGCTCCCCTGACCAGGATACAGCTACAAGTCAGAGCAGACGTTCTGGGTACCATTTGACAGGGACAGGGGCGCGCGCGCCACTCAACACTGGTGCGGGAGCCTCGACTGTTCCAACTTCTGCACCAGAGGGTGGCTATTACGCATCTAATACCACGGGTTGTTCTAATATTTCCACAAGCCACCGTGGGTTTCATCATTATCTATACGGGAGCAGCTCGCCAGCGATTCTGCAACGTAGTAGCTACCGTGGGACCTATAGTACAACGCAGGCCAATCGTGGCAGAAGCGTGGTCCAAAATAAGGGTTATAGTGACGGTCTAAACGCCAGACAGCCTCTCGGCTTCCCGTTTTGGCTGGACTTACCGCCCATCCATCCCGAATCTCTTTGGAAAAAGTTGCATTTGCCACTAGTACAACAGAGATGTACTGCATCTGCATCTACTTATCTGAGTAAGACCTCAAGCTCAAAGATAGAGGAGGTGGAGCAAGAAGAAAACGGTCAAAATAGTAGGATTCGCAACGTGTTCATTAGTCCTCAGGCCATTTACGTTCAAACGGAGCCAGCAGGAAACCTCTGCGTCATCGGTCGCGGGCATCCGGTCACCTGTTCCTACTACAACATAGCCGCGTCTACAACTCAAGAGAGAAACGAGCACGCGGGTGACACCACCCCAGCAGCAGGTGGCTCGACGGCGACCCAGAGCATTGTCATTTTGTACGACGACGAGGAGCGTGGGGACGCGGATTCTTCCACAAAAACGAAAGCCAAAGGAGAGAGCAGTGCCTCGTGGTTGCCGTTTTTCACGTGTAGTCGAGTTTTTTACGTTCTCGCGGGTGGCCGACTGTTCACATTAGAGACGCAGACTCCAGTCGAACTCGTCTCCTCGTTCTTAGTGGCAGAGCAATCGCAGCACAAAGCTGTACAGCTCTGTCGCCGCAACTTCTGGTCAGCACAGCAACTACCACTACTTAAGGCCTATATTATAACCGTAATCCCTCCTCTGAAGCATGATCCTGGAGTTGTTGGAGCTGTCCCATATTCTAAGGGGAAAACATGTTCTTTGGTCCCAAGATGAATTGGTTCTTAGACTGCATGTACCTTCCCAAGATGAATTGGTCCAAAGATAGATTTGACCGAACCATAGCTCTAATCCACTGACCCTTTTTCTAGGTCTTAGGTTTCGCGAGTTCTCGCGTATCCTACAGACCCTGCCGCATTTACACCGCAGCCACGAGCTTGACGCCATCCGGCTGATCACGCAATACATTCACAATGGCTACAAGGTGAATGGCCTTGCTTCAGTGGAGATCGACAATCATTCTGCTCACAAGAACAATCATTCTGCCAGAAAAACTTCCTCGACGAAGAATCTTCAGGAGGCTGTTCAGGACAACTACAAAGCCGAGCAAAGTGGAACATCTTCTTCTAGCAGCGGTGGTAGCACTGGATCCGTTGCAACTGCGCAAAACTCCTTGGTGAACATCGACGACCCGCCTTTCGCGTTGAATCTATTAGTGCGTTCCTCAGACTCCTCCACAGACGCGAGTTTGCGCCGAGTACGACCTCGACCACAGACGAAGGACACAAACTTTGCTTCACTCTTGCTTGATTTGGCGTTGCACTTCTTAACCAAGCTAATTCAGGCCCGTGTCGTCAAGCTAGGAAGACAACCGAATGCGAAGGCAGCGCTCACCTATCTGCAACCTTTTTTAGGAGCTTGCGACGTTGACGTAGTCGAAAAAAATAGTACCAGTACATCAAAGTACAACAACACTAGTTGTACAACATCAACTACGATGAGCTACAACACAACCAGCAGGAGTAAAAACAAGCCAGTAGAAAGAACTATTTCATTTACGCGTCAAGAAAATGAGGCACCATCCGCAAGTCATCTCTTAGGAGAGCTATTCGAATTGGGAGAACTAACCCTGCACATGAAGCTTCTGCGTGCTCTGCAGCAGGACTTGGTGCGAACAGTTTTGCGTGGAGAGCCGCACACTCGAGATGCAATATGTATGCTGCCTGCAATGACATTTTTGCGTGGCGGTGTAGCTGTTGCTGCAAACAAGAATAACTCTACAAGAACTTATGGCTCCAGCACTGATTTTCAATTATAATCCATCTCCTTTTACTTCATCTGTGACTGTTTCAAGTGGAAAAATGGACACTCAGATGAGGGAAGAGATGAAGGTGGATTGTAGTGCTGGCATCTACTAATTTACTGGTAGTGGCGGTTCTACTGAAGAGAAGACAGAGAAGACACGCTATCTTCGACAAGAGCGCAGTAAAGTGAAATCACCGCGGCGACGAAAAAACTTGTTTCGTGCTATCGGTGCCGATCCCGCTGATGCTGAGCTCGTCACCCCTTTTGAGCCGCAAAGCATGGACTCGGCCGCAAGCAACAACGCCAGGTCTAAAACTCGGGACAAGGATCCCATCGCGGAAAAAGAGCCGTGCGTTGCGCGCCGACGCCTGGAATTTGATGGCGTTGAAGAGGACGGAACGCCGCATCAATCCGAGCACGTACCAACGTCGAGGAGGAGGACCCGCAAGAAGAGCAGTGGGCCTTCGTCCAGGAGCAACATTGCTGTGGTTCGTCTGCCTCCGACACCCCTGCGCGTTCTCCGAAGACAAGAGCTGCAGCCAGTTGTGCAGAAGGTAATTCACTGTCCTCGAAGACACTACGATGCAGCGGAGCCTAGCTCAGTAATTGCGAAGTTGCTCAGTCACGCGAGTCCGTGGCCTGCCACCACAGACCCGGAGAAGGTCGTACGAGAAGCGCTCTTAACAGGGCAAGTCAGCTCGGCCCTCGATTGGTTCACCAAAAATCTAGATTTTCCTAGTAGTGGAACTGGGCCATCTCTTGCCACGGCATCAACTGTATCTGGTATTGATCATCGAGGCAGTAGGCAACTTGGCAAGGATGAATATTACGCAGCTACTTCCACTTCTAAGAGAATCAAGAAAAACAGAGCTTCAAGTGGAACTTTGGTCAAAACTGTGCAGGCGAACGCACTCGAAGTAGTGTCGACGTCATCGCAGATGGCACAAGCCAGGTTCGAGCAAATCGCGGCAAAACTCGTGTACAACCTCTGCAGCAACCAGTTGATAGACTGCTTCTTCGTTTCCCTGCACTTTTTGTTAAGGCGACTCTTATGTTGTGAGTATGATGTATTTAAGTGACCAGGTGAATCAATGAGGATAGGTCGTGGCTTGAATATTCATATTCATCTGTGGTGGCATATGACATTGAAGTTTTATCGACTTAGATACGTTTCTGCGTCCAACTGCATCTAGATGCGTCTTTTTGAATTTCTTACCTCGCACCTCAAGAAGGCCTGGTCTCTAATGCTGCGCACGGTGGGCGAAAACGTGAACGAGCATTTAAAGCAGCTAGCATTTCGTACGAGTAAGCGATTAGTGAGGTGGCGGCTGTTGAAGCATCTGGCACACATAAACCGCCTCTCCTTCGAAGAAATGCAGCTCATCTGCCAGCTAGACTTGCTGGAGCGGCTCTATCTTAAAGCTTGACTCTATTAAAGGTCATTTCTATTATTATAAAGTTGTGAACCCTAGTTCTTGTAAGTGATCTTTTAGTGTGCTTGAAGTAGAACTTGGTCAGCAAAAGAATCATGCGCTCCACTACTACAATTGATGTCAACATCTTCTCTTTCCTTCTTGGGATTCAAAAAAATGAATGTGAGAGTTTTCTCAAGCAGTGTATTGGCAACATTGCACGCTTCCCGCTCTAACTATTCGAACCCCTGTTACACTGCCGAGTTCAATCGGCGCACTTCGACTCTCATGAGCGTAGAGTACCCTGAATATCCTGTGTTGCAGCAAAGAGGTCGCGATCCAACTTCTTCCACGTCTGGCGTTGCAGCAAAGAATCAACTTCTTGTAGATCCTCTTGAACAAGGTAGAAGGAGTATCTGCGAGTGGGGTACCCATTCGCAGCCTCCGTTTATGACCTACCCATTCGGGGGTATACGCATGCTAGCTCTCGGCTATGCCGTTGACAGCAACCAAAGGCAAATTCCAGTGCATACGCGTAGCGAGGTACCACCAGGACGAGGAAGCACCAATAAAGCTCAAGCTCAAAATAAGCAGGACAAAAACGCATGGTCGCCTTCTTCACAACGAGGTCTGCGTCAGAATGCTCGAAATAGGAAACACGGGAATGACATTGGGGACATGGAGGAAGAGGATTTGGTTTCAGACGAACTACTGTCGGATAGAGGACAAATAAATGATGGGAATGGAAGAGCCGGCTCCCCCAGTGCTTCTACATTTCTGCGGCGCTCGGCGCAGCTGCCCGTGGCAGAGCTCGACACGGACATACTAGAAGACGATGTAGAGTCGGTCGTGTCAGATGAGCATACTGTCGCGAGCAGTGCCCTCTCCACGCCACATGAGCGGCGCCGGCTCGAGAAGTTTGCCCCTAAAGATTATCTTGGAGGTGGTGAAGCAGAAAACCTGTTGGCACAAGAATCTACCTCCACTAACGCGACTAGTAAAGCGAAAAATAAGGACACCAGCATAGAAAGCACTTCTATGCGGAAAAGCGCCAAAGAAGCGGGAAAGATGGATCGCACTGACAGCACGGAGCAACAGCGCACCACTCGTCGTGGCAAGCAAGAGACGAGGGCGACAAATAACAAGAGGGAGGACGACCCGTTGGACGAGCTGGAAGTCCCTCCAAGGCTAGGTGCCTCGCTTCAAAGTCAGCTGTTCGCTCCTGCAGTAGCCGTTGCATCAGCTGCAAGTGCGCGCTCATTCCGGAAACGCGAAGAGAGTGTTGATTTTCTGTCTAGAACGACTTCGAGAAGCATGAATACTGCCAAAGGGGACAGAACTTCTGCACCTGAAGACTGGGACGAGCGACTCGAGGACAGTGAAATCGACGCGGTTTCCGGAGCAGCGCTTCCAGAAAGAGGCTGTGGTGTGGAGAAGAGTTCGAAAGCCGAGAGAAGCTCAGAGAGAAGCTTCAGCATCATGTCAGCAGAGTCGGAGGATGTAACAGAAGATACTCGTGCTCTTGGTCTTGCGTCTCAAGGAATAGGAGTACGGGATGGCTTGTTTCCGCGTGTGAACGGAGGACGCAAGAAGCCTGGCGCAGTTGGCGAAGATGTCTCGGAGCACACTTTAGAGCGAGTTGACAGTGTAGAAAGTGGACCCACGACGACCTCCGCAGTTGGAAAACTTGGCACTTCAACTTTGGACGGGCCAGCTTCAGCCACAACCAAAGACAAAAAGAAGTCCTCAGCACAGATAGCACATCGAACTCATGTGAGTGGAGAAGCACCAGATGTTCAACAAAAATCAAATGCAGGTCAGCGAAAAAATAAAGGCACGGTGAACTCAACGAGCACGCAGCAGATCATGTTCCCACACGATTCGCGTTCGCGGCATCAGGGGCCCACGGATCATCCGTCGACGCGAAAGCAGGGGTCCACAGAGGATGTCGCTGGTCAAACCGCCACAAAGGCAGGCGCAGGGGCGGCAGGGCGTTCTTCGGTGGCAAGCGAGAGGACCAACAAGAAAGCGAGGGCAGGACAAACGGCCCGGTTCAGTGCCGAGGGCGAGAACACTAGTGGTTCTGCAACAACCACGCGCGTCGCGAATAGTAAGCCGCTGGTAGCGAAACCTCCAAATGCAAATAGTGCAACTACTACGAGTACTAGAATTAGAATAAACACGTCGTCGACCTCTGGGCAGGAGCAGGTGCATCATCACTTGCGCCGCAGCACGTTCTACGTTGAGAAAGTGATTTTGGATCCGAGCTGGCTCAGTAAACTACCGAACTTTCAGCGGCTTGCGGATTTGCATGACCCCTGGACCGCGTTTGGCAGTGCCGTGATCCAGTCTATCGTCGTAATCCCCGAAAACATTAAACAGGCGTGGGCTCGTCTGCCCTGCGGGGATGTCGACGACGTCGAGTGCACGCCGATCTTTGGCCTCGAACGCTTCCTCCAATACCGAGGAGCTAAGAAAGGGCCGAACAAGAACGCGAGCAAGAACGCGAACGCAGCTGGACACTCTACTTCAGCAGCAAGTTCCGCAGGTGGGACGAGCTGCAGTCGGGGAACAAATGTCCCGGGGATTCATGTGCCGGTGAATAACAAGGCCTCTAGTTGTACATCATCAGGAATATACCAGGACCAGAACAACGGCAGAGCAGTCCGTAGTGCACAAATGAGGGAAGATCCCAATCCCTCTTCTGGAGAAGGACTCGAGGACGCGACCGAGGCTGAAGGTTCTAATGCTATATGTGGAAGTGTAAACTTGCAACATCAATGCGATGTGGTCGCGCTGATCGAGAAGAACAACGAGATGTCACGGAGTCGCTTGAACATCATGAAACACTCCTACGGACAAAGTGTCCTCTCATACCCTAGTAGAGGCCCAGCGGCCAACGTGCTCCCTTCCAAAGTTAAGCCTTAAAAACATAGATGATAACATAGATACAACGACCTGTTCCAAAGTCAGTAGTTAATGACATAGATACAACGACCTGTTCCAAAGTTAGTAGTTAATGACATAGATACAACGACCTGTTCCAAATAAGTTAATAACATAGATACAACCGTGCTCCCTTCCAAAGTTAAAGACGTAAATACGATTACTTATACTTTTTGATATCAACCACGAATCTTCATGACCAGACAGGGATAAAGCGGCACCCTCTAAGGCATACGAGCATTCTCGCAGTGGCGGTTTCAACGCCGATACAGGAGGAGCAGTTGCAGCCGTTGATGAAGGCTCAGAAGGCTCGACCCGTGATCTACTTCCACCATCTGTTAAGGCAACCTTGAAAATTGCGAAATTCATCTCCAAGGGGGGTCCTTTTGTTCTTCTGTTTCCTTCTTGGGATTCTGAAGAGATACACCAGGGGAGAAGTGAATTGCTCTGGGCTCTAAGTCTGCAGGCACAGAGGAAACCGCAGACGCACAAGGATCCTCCGAAGCTCAAATCGCTCGCTTTAGTCAGTGTGGGCACTGTAGGGACTTGGCGCTAGAAGAGGAAACAGTTTACAGTTATGTTGAGGAAGATCGATATCACATTGTAAACCAGAAGAGGAAACGGTTTACAGTTATGTAGTTTATCTGATAGTGAATCAGTGGCGCTAGAAGAGGAAACAGCTGACACTTCTGTTCAGAATAGTGAATAGGACTTGGCGCTAGAAGAGGAAGCAGTTAAGTTACAGTTCTGTTAACAATCATGGCAATCAGGACCAACAGAAGCAGTCGCGAAACAACTGACTATCCAACAACAAGCTAGACTAGCGGGTAGAACTCGCCACGGAAGTCTTAGGC
Organism: Amoebophrya sp. A25; assembly: GCA_905178165.1. Classification (NCBI taxonomy): domain Eukaryota; class Dinophyceae; order Syndiniales; family Amoebophryaceae; genus Amoebophrya; species Amoebophrya sp. A25. Next base: position 201,114 of record CAJINU010000050.1, read on the forward strand.
AGATTGCCGAGTAGATTCACATCATCAAGAATCATGGCAGTGGATCCATGTAGTAAATAGGCAAAAGTCCTAGTATAATTGTAAAGTGAAACTGAAGGTGAAGTCCTAGTGTAATTGTAAGGTGAAACTGAATGTGACTCTTCTCACGATTGAACTAGTTAAAGTTATAAAACTACTTCTACTTCACGAAAACTACACATCCTCTATACCAAGAAGGAGAAAATAGCTGCGTATTTCTCTAAGAAAACACGTGGCTTTACTCAGACAAGTACCGGATGGGCGAGGAGCCATTGGTGTCGTTTTTACTTAGTTCGGGCCTACAACTTTTCAGCGCAGAAGAGATACGGAAGTTGCGAGCAGAGAACAAGAGAGTAGTAAGCAACCTGAGCCGCTACCGAGTTGGATACTTGCATCTCACGCTGGCCTGGGTGAAAGCGTGGAGTGCGGAAACGCGAGCACGGGTGCTCTTGGAGAAGGCGCATCGCTTGCCGAACTCATTGTTTGAATCCGTTACATGGCTACAGCCAGATGCACTACCGCCAGCTGCACGCCACACTACAACCAGTTACAACAAGAAAGATGAACATAAAGCCAGTTCTTCTGACAGAAGCTACAGTGCGGTTTCTTCGGGAGAACAACAGCAAGAGCAGAATTCGCGTCGCATAAGGCGCACTACAAGAGCTGACTCAGCACAAGGAGCCTCATCATCATCTTCTACAGTTAACAAATTAAGCCACAATAATACTAGGGTGTCCTCATCTACTGATTCACTTCTAGCCGCGTCTCAACAGCACTACCCGAGTAACGTGTGGCTTGACTTCCTGATTTCTCACATGGACTGGCGTGGCCTTGTGGCTTGGGTCTACGCGCTTCCACTAAATCGGCGAGAACACTTATGTGACTCACACGGCAAGACAACCTTCGACTTTGCACACTTGCGGGAAGTTGCGGATCAAATCCATCCCTATGCGCTGGAATTGATGCACGATGCGTTTGCTCGCCGTGGCCTCTTCCTAGAATGCGTACTGTCCTCGGAAAAAAACAAGAAGAACTCCTGTAACCGAACAACTGCAAAGGAAAAACTTCTGGACAATCTTCCGAAGAACAAGGCACAGAACCGTGCTAAGGTCGACCCTGTATCTGTTCTCGGCAAGAACGAAAAAGGAAAAAAGAAACAGAACCGTGCTAAGGTCGACACTGTTGTATCTGATGTTCTCCCCAAGAACGAAAAAGAAAAAGCAGTAGTTTCTTCTCCTGCGTCGGCCTTCGCAGAACCCGTTGGCGCAGCCTGCTCCATCCGAAGTGATCCTTTCGATCGAGCAGAGAGTATTGCCTTGGCGCCACCGGTCAACAGAGAGCAAAAAAGCAGCGCGTCTTCTTTCATCAATCAAGACAGCACAGATACAGATTTCAAATCTCTGATGATGCGGCTGGCACGTGTAGGAAAACTCTTCCGCGGAACGCTGATTCGTAATGCCCCTGGATTCCAAGAATGTGGGAAGAGCACTAGCAATGCTGCTGAGAATAGTATACGCGATTGGGAACCGCTTTTTTCTTCTCCAACTACCTCTCAACATCAAAACCAACAAAGCGGAAATTCGGCTAAGAATAATAGGCATCTGGTGCCCCCAGGTGGGCCAGGAAGTGGACAAGGGACGAATTCAACAACTTGTGCCTTGATGCCACTTACCCGACTACTGCCGCGGGAAAAGTTGTCACCTTTTCACGCGTATTTTTAAGGTCAACATTTAGTGTCCATCTTTCAGAAAGGCATCTCGGTACGCTTTGCCCTTTCCCTTGTATTCTCATGAAATATAAGGTAAAAGGGACCCCAAGAAAAGGAGGGCCGAGATGCAATCTAGCAGACTCTAATCCTTCGTCCACTTTTGCATACGCGAGGACTTGCCATCGGTCCTATTACTTTATCTGCAGCGCTATCGTCTCCTTTTACGTTTCCGTGATCTCCAGAGAGACTTTCTCGCAGCAGGGCGTACTAGCAGTAATTGGCCACTCACCCACGACGCAACGCCGGTAACTACAACATCGCTGCAGCACAATAGTATTACGCATCGGCTTTTGGTGTTTCTACTGTTGCCGTTAGTTGTGCCTTCCTCAAGGGCGAAAGGAACAACTAACGGGTTGTACGAGAGAAGCTAACACCAATAGAGCCCTACCTGCCTCTAAAAATAGTAGCTCTTCAACCTGGTCGCACCTCCTCCTCACAGCTCGGCTTGGCAATTCCCATCTTTTCGCAGCGGCACTTCAGCACACAGCACTATTGCGCAAACTCCACAAAAGCACGGACAAAATTCGTACAGATTGCAACGGGATCGATTACGTGCCACTCGCTCAGTTGCCGGTGGAGACGCAGCGCGACTGCATCACGTTCCTCGCGTCACTCATGTTCGCACCTGTCTCCAGCATTCTCGCTTCTGTAGAAGATGGCGCTGATAGCACAGAGGAAACTGGTGGTAAAACTTCAACCAATGTCCTGCAACACGATGAACCGACAACTAAAACTATTACAACCGCTCTGCCGTGGCATTGTAGTCTGACGAAAATCGAGGAAGTTTGCAGGCGCTTTCGCATGTTGCATATTGCATTTCGGTTAGTAGGTGAGGATCCCAGGTTCTGCATTCGAGATAATTCGAGCGGAGAACCGGCGGAGGAGGTGAATAAAGGTTCCTGTTTAAAACCGGACGAAGGGCAGCAACATATCGCGTTTATGTTGTTGGGAATTGCTGCTCTTGGTGAGAGACTTTATACATACTAGACTGTTGTAGCGGCCATAGAAGAGCACCAGCATACAAAGAGAGATATTGTCAACGTCTCTCACTATTTCTGGGGAGATAGAAACCCCTTTGATTATAATGAGCAGGAAGTGTCTTCCTCTTCTATATATAATGACCCTCTCTATACCACGCAGATGAATCTTCCGTTCTCTAATTTCGTGGCCGCAAGCATCCACCGTGAGAACCGTCTTCGTATGCTCGCGGGACGAAGAGGACGTAGAGAAAAGACTACTCGGCGAAGCAGGAGAGGAGCTCCGCGACGTCGCGCACGTGACGAGATCATAAGCGAGGACGAGGAGGAGAGGCCGGGTGTGCATCCAAGAGGTGAAAAGAGCGATGCTTCGTCATCTTCTGAAATGTCACCGAAACGGATCGACGTCGGCAGTCGCGCATCACCCGCCAGTAGTACGTCATCATCGAAGAACGCAGGGAACGCAGCTTCTGTAAGTGGGGGCCACAACAAGGGCACGACCCGCACCCTTTTACCAATATCAGAAGAGCACTTTCCAGGGACGGCAAGAGGGCACAAAGAAGTAGACCACGAGAGTCTTCCTCTAGAACTCGTGCCTGTCAACGAAAAATCCCTCTGTGCTTCTAGCAGTTTGCAGCTTTCGGACGCAAAAGACGACAAAAAGCCTCCACCTGCTCCGCTGGGACCCTTGTCGCAGTACTTGGCCATTTCACCCGACGACTCCTACTTCCGCAAACGGAACACTCCATCGCCAGCTGACGGCCCTGGCAGCATTAAGGGGTGGAAGTTGATGACCTCTTTATGAGCATCTCTATGGCCCTTTCAAGTAGGAAGAGTCCATAGATACGCGAGCTAGAGAGGTCGACTCTCAACCCCTAATAGCAGTGGCCGTCGGAGTAGGGGAGGCAGTGGACGAGCGAGTAAGGAGGTCCGGGTCGTCGTCAAGCGTGCAACTCTGCAGCGGAGGAACAAGGCAAAAACTCCTGATGATATTAAGGCTTCAGGTAATCCATGCCTAGAAGCATCTACTTGGGACCTTTCTCTCTAAGGGTGGAAAAACAGAGAACCCAAGATGACTTTCAAGATGGATTCCGGGGAGGTCTAATGATACGGCCCATTCTGCGGACAGAACAAAGGACGCAGGGACAGCTCATGGCTTTGCTGATCAAAACGACGCAACGGACGGTGGGCGCAACACGGATCTTCGAGAACAAGGACGCTCTTCAAAGAAATCGGAGGGGAGCAGTACCGGTAAAACATCAAGGAAAGCAGCACGACGGCGTTATCATGATGATAGTGACTTGTCACCACGCTCAGGCCCAAGCGCTTATAATTCAGAGGACGAAGAAGAAGATTCGTCCGGAGACACATGCTCAGAGTCGGACGATGACGATGCAGAGGAAGGTACTGCCACGGGCAGTTCACGGAGCACTTCCCCTTCATCGCGGAGCAACGAGAGCGGCGAAGACTCGAGAAGTAGTAACAACGAGTCGCCGGATCATAGATTACGGCTCATGATTTAATTCAAATTTTCCAAGGTCCTTGATTTGTCACTCTGCTTCCTTCTGCTTCTTGTTTTTACCTAGCATTCTTCGGCAATCAAGAAATTGATTATTTTGAGCTCTAAATCGGAGCAGTAGTTGCAAGGAACCTGGCCTTGACGAACCGAAACCCGTATCAGACGGGCGAGAGCTGATGACCTTCAAGCGTGACGTGAAAGTGATCGACCTCCTCGCAGATCTGAGTAGTTTTGACATTTCTCGCGTGCTCAAACCCTTGTGGCCGCCAGAGCAGTCTCCAGGTGGTAATGGTGGATCGAATGTAGAAGCAGCACTGACGGTAGATCCTAAAGTAAGCCACGATCTTTTTGAGCAAAAGAACTATCTTGTGGGCTCTGTTGACAACAAGCAGGCTCGGGTCGAACTGGACGTCGCGTCTGCAACGACCCACACAGTTGAGTTGAGCAAAGCGTCAGGTGAGCAGGAGCAGGACATCAAACTTCCTGGTACTCCCACACAAGAGAGTAAAAGCAGGTTCACTGTGCAAGGAATGGTAACGGAGTTTTTACGGAGCACGCCGATTTGTAGCAGTCTTTTGCATCAGGTCGACCATAAATTGGATGAGGCCTACTATCTCGCACAAGGTCGCCCGTTGATGGCGTATCACATCCATCAGGAGGGTTTGCGCCGCAGTAGTTCAGGTTCTTCTAGAGGCAGCACACCTCTTGGCGGAACAGCACTACGAGGTAGAAGCAATAGAGGAGATAGACGAGGTAGGATGAGACAACAGTCTAAAAAAGCTGAATCAGGCAGCAGCAGCCGGAGCATACTGGCCGCAAGAGGCGGCGCGGCAACCGCTGGTAGGACACTAGCGAGCGAACTGCACGATGAAGACGCTGTCACTCTAGCTAGTGCGCACGACGCTCTGTCCGAAGATGCGAGTGACGACGACTCCCACGACGAAATAGAGTCAAACTCATCCATCTCGGACGAGGAAACTGCGGCACTCGGCGGAGAAACAGCAGACGCGGGCCCCTTAGCAGCAAAGGGGGTCATTATGAAGCCCACTCTCAGTCTCACTCCTCCTTACTTACCTTCTGAGTAGCCATTTTCGCCCACAGTTCTCTCATTTTCACCGTTTTCACTGCGCTCCCCGTTGAGCCAAGCGGAAAGTGGAAAGCCTTCGGACCCCAACCTCTACAACCTTCAGGCGCGATGGCCTCTGCGCGGTAGCCCTACCCCTAGCGCCGCCAAGCTGTAGAAACAAACCCACAAACGGCTGAGCCACTCGGCATGGCTGTACGTGTAACGACGCTCGCAGCCCACAGTTACAAAGTTAGCTTTTCGGGCAGTTAACTTCCTCGCGCAGGCCATCCAGGCGCATAGAAGTAAGGCCCTCAGTTCGCCGATGCTCCCAGTGCGGCCGCGCTGCCGTCGGCCAGAAAGATGGCGAAACAAAAGGAGCCCCGGGGCGCATTCTGTTCGGCTCCGTAATGATGCACGCGGGGCAGAAGCTTACTTCGGGCCTTGCCAATGCGCGGGCTGTGTAACGATTTGAAGCCGCGCCCTTTTGCTGTCCCTCTTTTGAACTTGGCGGCCCAGCCACTTCCAGCGGGGTCAAGAGTGCCCCGGCGCAGCAGGCAAATAGCGACCGCTTTGATCTGGGCACGCGGGGCGCCCCGCTTGTAATGCGGATTTAGCGCAGAAGCGCGACTTCGGCTGTCAAGCTGAGCCGGTCGACATGCTCCAGTCGTCCCTAAGCACAGCAATACGCCCATCGCCAACTATCAGAACAAAAGCGAAAACATTATCAACCCGCATTCAATTGGTGGCGGCAGTAATCGCGCAGGCCGTTAACTCTAGCGAAGCGGGCTATGGATGGGCCCACGCCGGTGATGAAATTACTGCAGAACGCTTGGACTGCGATCGTAGTCGCGCCGCTTCAGAACACTCCCCGCGGGTTTAGCACTGGGCGCCGTACTTAAGTGGTGCCACCAGCCCAAGGGAATCCGCGCACTTTGTTGGCTGCTAATTTTTCTCATTTCTGCGCCCTGACACAACGCAACGACGACGGAGGGAGCAGCGCAGGGCAACGCCATGGGGGGAAAAAAACGCCCAACGCCTAGGACTGGGGAGAGCTACGAAGGCGAAGGAGGCCAGCTATTGCGGTGCTTCGGATCGATACAGAGGCAGCGCCCACTACTTTCGTTGGCTGGGTATTTTCTCTTGCCGAATCTCGCGCGAGGTGCCTGGGTCCAAGCAAGTCTTTGCGCTGGGGCACGGACTGGCGCACTGACTGACTCAAGGCCGACGAGGTGGCCAACCACAGGGCATGGATCACGGCCGGAGGGCCTGAACGCTCCCACCGTTTTGGGCGAGAGGTGCCCGCGGAAGGCCTCGAAGCTGCGCGCGCTGAGGCTTGGCCGCGCTGGCTCTGGCGAAGGACTTGGAGAGAAACCAGATGAGGGGCAGCAAGAGCATGAGAAGGCTGGCGCGGGCGCTGCTTCCGTGCCAGTGTCCCTATGGCCCCTCTGGTTTGTGTCTTCTAGTAGTTGCGTTGTCTGCGAAGTCATTTGCATCGCGTTGGCCAGCCGCCCACGCCGTGGCCAGCTGTGTTGCGAGTTTGCCAGCTATACCTATGCGTGTGCTGGCTTGATACTAATAATAGAGGGGCCGCCTTGGGTTTTCTTTTTTTGTATCTTGGAGCTGCTAGAAGAGTGGCTTCAGTGTCATCCAGTTCGCAAACTGGGCGCAGGTCACTGAAATGAGCAAACAGGCGCCCCACTTGTATGGGCTGGCTGCGCTGGCTATGCAGGTGGGTGCCACCTCGCCGACTTGGGGGGGCCTTGATACTTTGCCCCGTGCAGCGCATTCAAAAAAGCTGGCGGGGCTTTGCAATTGCAGCTTAGTCGAAGAGCTTGCCGGGCTGGTTCTCTCTGCTCGGTTGGTGTGGTTCTTATGAAATGAGGTGCGTGGCGAGGTGCTGCCCATCGGGCTATTCGCTTCTGGCTGCCAATATTTGGCGAGGTCCATCGGGCGCGGCAGCTTGTTGCATTTGAGTGGATGCCTCCCCTGTCTTTGCAAAGGCTGTCAGACTGAAGCCCCCGCGGGCGACCGATTTCTGGCAGGCACACCCAGCTGGGTGGAGTGTCTGTAGCGCCCCTCCCTTCTTTCCTCGGCGTTGCAACTCTGCCGCATTTGATTTGGCCGCCTACCTTATCTGGGCTTCTTGGATGTTACTTAGCTACTCGGATGCTAGGTAGTTGATATGGGAACCCATCATTGCCACACGTGGAAGCAGCTCCCCCTCAACTCGTTTTTCTCGATCGATTCTCTATCTATTTCTATCAATCTGTATCTTTCACTCCCCATTTCTAAAGAGAGCAAGTCATCTGCCCGAGGCTCACCCTATCGGCGTCGCAAAGAGAGCAAGGGCTTCGTGTCTGTCAGGGCGCGCGGTCGAGGCGACGACGGCCTATCCGATTTTTCCCCGGCTTCCAGCAGTAGCAGTACCGCAAAACGACTACACCGTATAGCAAAGAGCGTGGCATTACATAACCTCCTGCACGAGGGCGTCGTTGCTTCTGCCGTGTGCTTGCTGGAACTTTGCTCATTGGACACGGAAATGCTACGAGTGGATGTCCAGGCAGCGCGTCGTATCTACGACCACATGAGTTCAAAGGAAAAGGACCTTTTTCCCTGCAGCGCCGTCATCGACCTCTTCATATGGCCTAAGTGCTCCTTCAAATGATTACAGAAGTTCAAGTTCTTGAGGTACTTAATATCTTCAGTAAAAAAGAAGAAGCCGAACCTCGCATCGTTTGATCCTAGAGCAGTCATCCGCAAATCTCAACTGTAAATTTGAAGTTCTTAGGCGCATGCTTTCCTCCCACAACAGCGTTGCTCGTTTTTTCTAATTTTTATGTCATTCCCCGAGAACCGAAGACGGAACACCGAGCAAGCCATGGGTAGTCCTGCGTTGTTGACCTCGTTGCGCATGCTGGAGGAAGCGACGTGGGCACTCGATCCACACCCTGCTTCCAGCGCCACCGCCGCCGCAGCCCAAAGCTCCGCTGCTGCGAGCACTTACGACTCGCCATGGCACCTTGTCTTAAGACCGACCTCTACTACAAACACGCAAGAAAGGCTCTTCTACTAGGATGTCAATCATCTCTTTCGACGAAAGTATGGATTGTATAGGGTTCGTCCCCCTCGTAACACGCTTCTAATGTTCGCGCTTTTCTGCCGTGTGCACGCGCTCCCACGGTCTCTGACCTTGTTGCACGAACTGGCGCGCAGCAATGACTGGGTCATGTTTTTACATGAGAGCGATCTACAAGAATGTCCGCCAGAAACTGTACTCGACGTGATCGACGGCTATTTCACTGACCTGCCCCTCCAGAGCCACCTGCGGATCAACGTTAGCAGCATGATTCATCAAGACAGAACTACTGGCACTTCTCTGGGTGCAGGAGCTGGATCAAACAACATGAACATTAGCTTCGTGAACCCAAATACAAACTTTAACAATAGTACACATCCTAGGGGCGGAGGAGGTGCAATTGTGAAAAATGATCACAAGGCAGGTTCGAAAACGGGTTTTCTGGTCAAATCATCGAGCATTGGAGAGGCCTATGACACTTCTTCCGGCACTGATGGGGGAGATACGGACTACAGTAGCGCAACCAAGCATTCCACGACGAGGCCCGACGCTGTGTTTTTGGATTTCAGCAACGTAAACATCGACTCCCCCGGAGCACTCGGGCTGTTCTTAGCGCACCCTGCGGTGTGGCAGCAGTTTCTTGCAGCAGGTGGTCACAAGATGGTGCAGAATGGTACCTCCCGAGCAATGGGAATAAGCGAGCAGCGCGACTTGCTTCCCCGTCAGGTAGGAGAGCAGCTCCTGATGCACGCAGTGCGGACTTCCACTGCACGCCTCGCTGTCATATTAAGGATTACATCAAGTTGGCCTCTCTATTAACTCTATGATCTGATGTCGGAGGTCTATTCCACGAGGAAAAGGCCTAGATAATATGCAAGATCATGGATAGAAGGACAACTTGGAGTTGGATCCCCTAAGGATAGCGTCATGTTTCCCAGATACCAAGAGTGTGCACTGCATTTCAGTCTGGCTCTTCGTAAGTACCCGTGATTTTTCAACATCAAACACAACGAAGTCTTCTTCATCAAAAAATGGTGCTCCTCGTCGACTGGGTACTAGCGAACAAGAGCGGCACAGATACGCCGCATCAGATCATCGAAGATCCTCAAATAATGCTCCTGGGGGGCCACAACATGGACACCACCTCCACGCCACCCAACAAGGTGGTTCATTCGGTCACCATGGACGCGCATTTGTCACCCGAGGAGACGCGAGCGGGGGACACGCATTTGCTTTTGCCGGTGACCGGAGGAATGATCATCCTCGTATGTTGAACCAACAGCAAGAACATCATAATCACTCATCCTCGGCAACAGATGGCGAAATGTCTGAGCCCTGGCGTTGGACCTCGGCAGACCTCGCAGACTACTTTTTTGCCCTCTGCCAGAGCAAGCTGTTTGGACCGATACTTCGGAGTCTAGAAATTTTCGACCCAAGTTGTCCACTCTTAGTTATGGTCAGGAGCTTTTATCCAGCCTTCTCAGCATCTCTTCGGTACCCTTTTGCAGCTTCCATAAAAGCATACAAGGGCAAAGTGGTCGAGATGAGAGGACTTCCCGAGTAGATGAATAGGCGCTCCCAGACGCTGCCTCTAACTTAGACTTCGTGCGTTTCACGCAGGCCTTTTCGCTGTCACGCTTCCAGAACGCACAAAGGCATCTCTGCAAATACATGCAGCTGATGCGAGACGCCGCGAACAATAGCACAACAACCGTTTCTGGCAGTGGCAGCTCTTCATCAGATTATGAGAAACAAAAGTACACGATCTTTATAGTCTAGGACTAACACTAGCTGCTAGGAAAAATAAGTTGTCAGATAAATTGTGGTGGAGCCGACCTAACTAGAAAAAAGACAGACCAGAGGAAGATATAAAAGAGAAAAGGGTAACTATCACCAAGTATCCTAAAGTATCCTGCTAACTGCTAAAACTAACTAAGCGCCATAAGCTAACTAACTAATAAGTTGTCATATAAATGCAAAACGAAAGTTTTCAGTCTGAAAAAAAGTGAGAGACGCCTCAAGAACCTTCTTGTCCTTTATAAAGTTTGATTCCACCTCTACATTTAATCGATTCAGTCTAAGACACCTCAGAACAAGCGAGTTCCAAGTCGACATCTTCGTCAATATTCGAGTACTCGCAAATGTGGGAGCTTTCACAGCACGTGTGCGAGTTTCTCCTTGTGGAAACAGAGACTTAAGACAGAGTCTACTTACTTACTTGATGGGGCGGGGAACTTGGAGGGGGTCGCTATGATCAAGGAATCGCAAAGCAACCCCGCTTGCATGAGCCCCCTGAAGTGAGCTCTAAGAGACTGACATGGGACAGCGCGGCCGCTTGTTGTCGATCTTGTCGCACTTTTCGCCTGATTATCAGCTTTCTGATCGGGCTTTTCGCCTCTTAAGTCAGTCCCGGACACGGGACCACATATCATCTCGCTGCGAAGGGGCAGGCGCAGCAGCAGCTGGCGCAGGAGAGAGAAGTGGAGATATTAAGGCTTGGCTCTAGAGGTAGAGGATGCCTTTTGTTGGGAGTGTGTGCTTGTAGACTGTTTTGTAGATGAGGCTGTTTATTTTAGTTAAAGACATTCTCAACGTGGTCATATTGATGAGATTGAGATCGAACAAGTACTAAATGTTTCATTTTACCTCTAATGCAAGGAGAAGCTACTTTGGGAATCCCAGTGCCATCATCAACTTTACTGCCACGCGCGAGAATGACCGAGAGCTCCTTCACCTTTTTATTGCGCGCAAGCTGTTTGAGGAGGCACGAGAATGGGTTCGTTTTAACAAGCAACTCGTCGACGCTGAAGTGAACACCACCTATTACACCAGTAGGCAAGAAGAAGATGTTTTGTTTTCCGGGACTTTCACGGTGACGTCGAGCACTGCGTCCTCGTCCAGGCGCTCAGAGGCAAAGGCGACAGCAGGAACAGACTTTAATAGCCGATGCTGGAATGACTGCCGACCAAAAGTTCATTCCTTTCTAAGCCCCCCCGCTTCAGCTTCTAGTTCTCAGTCTCACCACAACAACATGAAGAGGAACGATAGCGATACATCATCATTACAGTATCTTAGAGGACACTCCCAGTCAACGCATCAAGAGCAGGGTCCGTTCTGTGCTACCAAGAACTCCTTTAATACAAGAAACAACCCAGCACATGAAGATTTTCCACGAGATGAAGCGGAAGCACGTGCCACCACATGGAGATTTTCCAGTGCTCACGCGCACCGTCTCGAGGACTTCGAGAGCCTGATCCTGTATGAGGAACTGCAAGAACGCATTTGCGAGTTCAAACAGGGAGTCTGGTGGGCTGTTCCGAGTGCCCGCCTCGCGTTTTGGTTTGAACTGCGTACCCTTTTTACTCCTCCAACCCAGACGAGCAGCCATATACAGTTACAGGAGTTACGGCTTCCCCCGATGGAATCCATCTTCAGAACAGTCATCCTAGGCGCGAGGCTTTTCAACGGAAAAAGGCTCCCTCCAGGATGGCTCTTGAGACGGATTCGCGAGGCTCTAAGAGAATCTACAACGGCTACAACGTGCAGTGGCAGTCGTACATCTTCAGGTGGTTCTTGTTTTGTACCAGACGCCTCTGCTTGCCAGTTTTTTCTCACATTAGCCGCGGACTTTGAGGATGACATCACCGCACGAGAACAAGCCGTACTGTTGTCCTACGCGGCCGAGTTCCTGCGGCACCGACAGTCTCCTAAAAACTCTAAGGAGAAGAAGAAGACGTTCGCCAGCGCCAATTCACGTTCGCGTACTTCACAGGAGACGTCCTCCGCTTCTGGTGCCACCCTATCTTCAGCGAGTGTGTCAAACAACAGCAGCGACGGGAATGATGAACTACAGCAAACTTCTGGGTCTCGTTCTTCTTGGTGTAACAAGAATCGGGGTCATCTTCATAATGACTTCGGAGTAGAATTTGAAGAAGTAATGTCAAATAGTTCGACACGGGCCAGCGCGATTCTAAGCGATGAACGGTCTTCGTCTAGTTCCTCTACATGCGGAGACAGCAGTTTAGCTCCGACCGCACCAGGCGACTTTACGTCTAACCCTATAGGCACATCTACGAATAGAGCTGAGAAAGAAAACGAGGGCGACTTTACGTCTAACCCTAGAGGCACATCTACGAATAGTGTAGTAGGGGAAGCTGAGTCCAGCAAAGGCAGAAAGATGTCAATTCAGACGGCTATAGAGACTCATCTGCTGTGTGTCCTGACTTACGCGTGTCTAGCAGAACTGCGCGAGAAACATCGCGGCACAGTGAGCCCGCGCCGACAGCGCCGTGCAGGCGACGCACGACGGAGAGCACACCAGAGCTCCGCGGCTGCGGTCAATCTTCAAGTAGGTCTTGGTCTTCAGATTCAGGATAGAGGTAGTACTAATCATGTTGTATGGTTTTGGTATTTGGTAACCTGAATTTGATCACGACACGGATTCTCTTCTTGTTTTCCTTATGATCAAAATCAGGCTATACCAAAAATATCTGAACCATCCACATGTGCTAGATGAGATTGAGAAAGATGAGATGGGTCTCACAGCACTGATGAGGCATATTCTGTCACCTTCGGACTTCAGACCGGAGTCTGTTCGCGCTGTGCTGCCGCACTTAGGAGAGCATACTTTAGCACTCCCGCTCCGCGACTGGATTGCAGCACTCGCAAAACTGGTAGTTGTTTCTGAGGACGCACACGCAGCCGTGGAGGAGGCCTCATCTTCGTCCGCAAATATTAAACAGTTCGCAGTGCGTGCCCTAGTTCCTCCTATGTTCAAAAATTCTGAAGAGAAAAAAGCGAAAAAAGTCTCCTCCTCTTCCGCAAATCTGTATCCACGCCAACTGGAAACAGGCATTGCAACCGCTTTTCAGTTCTTGCTCGAACAAGAGAACACTCTGCGATACGCAACCCGTGTTTCCCAACTTTTTCCACTCTCTGCGGACGAAGCCCAAGTCAACGACGCCTTCTCTCTTGTTCGCTCCATCGGCAACTATAATAATCGCATCGCGCTGGGCGAAGATCAAGATGGATCATCAGGAGAAACTTCTGTTGATAAACAAGTTACAGGAGCCACAAGAACTGCCTCCGGGGGCATACAGCCGGTCGTGGAAAGCATTAAGAGAAGTGACAAAGCAGCATCTACATCAATCCATACAACTGCCCCTGCGGCAACTTCTTCCCTTGCGCCACTAGTGAAACGGCTGACGGTTTTGCAAACTTTGGAAAAGAAGAAAAAACTCCTACCAGGAGGCTCCGACAGCCTTCTCGATGTGGTGGATTTTCTCCTTAGCGAGCCAAGCCCAGATCTCCGCGTATGCAAAGACTTGCTACAGATTCGGCGAGAGTCCTCTGGTCATGGTCATGTATGTAACTCGTCTTCTAGAAGTAGTAGAAGTCCTCCTGCGACTTCCTATGGAGGTCCTCGTGGAGATCATGAGAAGTGTCGTGCTGAAACCCCCAACACCAGTGACGACGTGGAGCAAATGCTTGTCCGCCGTTACATGGCGGCGCACGAAAAACACAATCTTTTTCCTGGAGGACCCAAGAATAGTGTTTATTCTAGCAGCTGGACAAGCACAAAGAACGACCAAAATCCGCAATCTTCTCCTGCTGTATCGGATTTCATCGATTTGGCACCAAATCCTCAACGACTGGGCCAAATCGCCCTTGACATGGCATTGTCTCTCAGTGTGTCCGAACAGGCAAAAGAAAGATTGCAAGCTCTAAGACGACATGTCGACCTGCAAAGCGAACCCCTTTTGAAAATTAAGGCGTACAATAGTTCATCTTAAGAAGCATCGTTGGCCCCTTTTTTAAGGGGAAAACGCGCCAAAGATGCTTTTCAAGATGAATAAAAGTAACCTCTAAGAACAGCTCGTCGTCCTTTAGTAACTGTAGTGGTGCGAGGACAACTATAGATGGAGGACAAGAAGATATCAAATCAACGAGGAGAAGGAAGTCAGTGTCGGATCACGACTTTTCCAGAGAGGTCCAACTCCTGACTTTGGCCTATAGCAGCTTCGTGCGTGCCTGTTCACAGAAGAGTATAAAGCAAGTTCTACGGTTCATTCAGCTGCGAGCCCCGCTCCTGGCGGCACGCAAAAAGCATGCCTTGTTGATAGACCTCCTTTTTGCGATGCCAGAGTGTACTGCTTTGGGCAGTGCCATTTTTCCCCATATTGTCCGAGAGAAAGACGTCCTCCGAGCATTTACAGCGCAATTACACGGTAAGGTCGTGAGCGAAGTAGGACCTCCTGAAAACTATACGGACCATGCTGCAGCAAAAACTAGTACAAGTTTCTTGAAGACCGAGCATGTTCCCTCTTCGACTTATCCTTCTAGTACTCTCGGGAACGCGACCGCACTTCGGACCGGATTTGTCCGGTACTTGCAAGACCATTGTCCGTCTGCTGCTTCAGCTCACGACACGTCTGACGAGCATCTTCACCCTTCAAATGATAGCAAGAAGCACTGTCAAAAGGAGATGAGCAGGACGGAGACATCTTCAATCCCGGTCCATCCTGTGAAGACAAAGAGCAACGGCACTTCTTCTACGGGTCGTTGCAAGAAGTCTACTAGTCTTTACAGATCCACGAGTGCGGTTCATCAGGACACTTCCATTACCCTCGACACTTTAGTTGAGGTTCAATCCGCGCTTGGCCTGGACTCCGAATTGGGCGAACTTCTGGAAGAACGGGCGCTCTCGTTATTGCGCCGCATGCCACCACGATGGGGGGACATGTGTTCCGTCGACAAGGAGGAGAAGCTTCTCACTGTGCTGAACCTTCTCCTCCAAGCGGCGCGCGCCTTCCAGCGCTGTCAAATTACGGCTGTAAGTACCTATTAAATACAAAAGATCTTTGGACGCATCCTTGATGAAATGTATGGAGGACGAGGAGTATCCTCAGGGAAGAAGTACTCTCCCATTTATACTTTTGAAGGATGCACTTGCAGGACGGATAATTACGGACAGCTCTAACCAAAGACACACGCGACATCTGCGATGTATACAGACGGGAAGTCTAGTGTCCTTGCAGTTGAAAGGCATACAGGTGCATTTAGCCGCTGCGCTTGCTGATCTCGGAAATGCTGAGGAGGAACGTGCCGAGGCCTCTTTGAGGGCTAAAATTCGTGAGAACATCGCAAACCACGCAGAGAAAAGTCGTGGAACAAAGTCAAAGGTAGTGGGAATAGCAACAAACCACGCAGAGAAAAGTCGTGGAAGAGCAGCAAGCTCAAGCAGAGAAAACAGTGCATGTGCAACGAGGCAGTATAGAGAAGACGCTGCTGCTGCTGACGTGCAAGGAGAAGGACAAAGTCTCAAGATGATATCAAAACCCAACCCTACCAGTATGGATGATGTCCTAAAACCACGAAAGCGAACGCTGGACAGCGACATTGACGACATATTCTATCCGCGGGAAAGACGGGCGTGGGAACCAGTGGAGGTACAACGAGTTGAGAAGAAAGACTCTTTTAGCTCGCATCGCGACCCACCGAATGATAGTACCTTAAGGCTACCGCTGGACCATCCTCAACATCATCCTTGGCCCTTTTTTCAAGGAGAAAAAGGGACCAGGGAGGTTCTCGGGAATGCGAGCGCGGTAGCTCTAAGTACCGGGGAAATCAATGGAGCAGGTAGTGGAAATACGGACATAGTAGACGCGCATCCAACCACAATAGATAAAGTAAACGATAGCTTGTCCTGGAGACCTCAGACCGAGATGAACGCTCGTCCACATGAGGATGGAAGCTTACTTCGAAGAGGTGGAGATGTCACACTGGAAGGTAAGAAAACAAGCGACCTTAGTGTTAGTACACACCTCCTTGAAGATGATCGTAGCAATTATGCGTTTGCAGCAAAATCGGAAAGTAAGAGCTCCTTTGGTGCGCCCCGTCACAATCCGCTAAGCCCAGAAATGCTGCTAGAACATGAGGACGATGAGCCAGAGGCGGACTCGTCGAAAACGGCAGAAGGCTTATGTCATCTATTATAGGGATCGCACAATCACAGAAAACATTTGTATCTTTCCATCAGTCTCAGTGTACCCTTGTAGTTGTAATTGTCTCGGTAGTAGTACTGCTGCCCACATATTTCTAAGAACGACGGACAGGAGAGGGTCTGAGGGAGAGAAGATAACAAAGGTTGGCGACGACGACACACGCAACTCGCAGATACGGCACAAGAACGAAGCAACTGGGTCTTCACATCTACTGTCGTGTATGGAGCAGCTACTAGAAGATGAAAAAGTACGTCAGGCATCCTACACTAGGTCCGCTGCACGCATCCAGCTGGCAAAGCTTGGCCCGCCCGCCGACGTAGATCCGTTCCTAATCGTGAATCTAACTCGAAAGGAACTAAAAATGTTTGTCGAATTTCACTGCGACTTTCTGTGTGCGCACGCTGTCGTTCTTGCATATGACGCCATGAGCTCTGGACAACGACAACGACACCCGGGGAGGTTGATGTTGCAGAATAAACCAGCTGCTACTAGATCGTCGAAGAAGAAAACTACAATGTCTACCGAGACTTCTCCCAAGAAAACTACAATGTCACTGCCCTCCTCGACTTCTCCCAAGAAAACTACAGTCTCCTCCTCGACTTCTCCTAAGAAAAATAGAAAAGGTACGGCAGCGAAGCGTCTCGACGCTCCTGAGTTGTGGGGCCGTTCGCTGTATCGACAGGTTATTGTGAATCGCAACATTGCGTATTTGGCTTTTTACCTGGAGCATAGGGCCATGTGCAGCCGAACCGTGCGTGCGTGTCTCCGGCACTACGAAAAGAGCCGCACTAGTACTTCTGCCGGAACTACTGCGGGAAAATTACGGCTCGCAATAATTCATCTCAAGAATCATCTTTGACCCCCTTTTTTTGTTCGTCAAAGATTCATTCGTCCAAGGTGAATGGTGGTGAGGTCTAAGACCAAAAGTTAAAGACCTGCACAACAAGGACCCGCACCGAGAGGGCGTCACACTTTTCCTGCGGCTGGCGGTTCCGAATCTCGAGCACCGGTTGGCGTATGCGCGTGCTCTTCGCATCGAGACAATTACTCAAGAAACCCGGAGGCTGGTCTATGACTTCAACTAAGAAGTACGTAGTAGAGGCAAGACTGCGTTTGGTGCTGCAACTGGGAAGACATCATGGCCTCCATACACTGCCAGAAACGCTGTAGTTTCTCACGTGGCTGAAGCAACTCAGTTAAAATAAATACTTTTGTACTTTTATTTTACTCAATTATTGAATAAATAATCAAATACGGAAGAAATCATACGATCGTCTTTGTCTTGACGAATCAAGCACAAGTTTGTTACTTGTGACAACATGTATAGAAGACATTCTGTACCACGCAACAATTTTTCACATTCATGTGTCATCTGATCCCCCTATCGTGTATAATCGTTCACTGGAAATCCGTTACAACCTTATTTTCAAGAAAGACTTATGAGTAATCGTGATGGCATATGTAGGTAGATATTTCGTACTTGTTGTTCTGCCACGACATAGTCATGAGAAAAATGAAGGAACAACAACTACAGGTGTATACAAACAACCTAGACTACATTTTGCTCCTCGATATGTACTATGGAAACAACTAACACTGCTCATCTACGAGGGAAAGAACATAACAACTCTATGGATTAGCTACCTTATCAACGACCTCGAAGATGCGACCATTGTGAAACAAGACGTGTCGAAGCATTAGATGTGAACCTCCAGATATGAAAATGTGAAGGTGAATTCTCAGAGAATTGATTCGAGAACCAGCAAAGACGAGGCATCTCGTTGAAAAAAGACAGCATGTTTAGTCAGTCGTGGTCAGTAGAGGCAGCAGGCTACGCCAAAATTTGGGCTTCGGTCCGTAAACTGGTTAAAAAGAGTGTTCGACAAGTTGGAAGGCTTTCTATCACCAGTATACTCACTGCGTCTGCCTCGTATACTCACTGCGTCTGCCTCGTATACTCACTGCGTCTGCCTGACCGCAAGCCCTTTTTCCTCTCTGACCAATACCGGGCCCTGCTGATCGCCAAAACTTATTCGTGGTACCTACGTTATTACTCTCAGAATGCCGCGCCCAAATCCTGCTTACCTAGAGAAACAAAATCCTCTTGCATCAACTTCAGACCTACTGCTCTCTGGGTCGGTCACGTCAGAGAATGCGAACACGCTTGCTGCTGCCACACTCGGATGTGGGCTATCGCCAGCCAGTCTTTTGTTGACCACTTTCTTCGACCTTTCAGAATCGCGCAAACTCACGAATAAAATGAAACCAGAGTTTTTACCATCAGTCCTAACAGAATAAATGCTAGATCTCGGAATGGAAAATTTCTAGGCGACGGCGATGCCATCGTTGCTGCAAAAACTGTCCTACAAACTTCTTTGAGTCTGCCGCAGTGTCCGCGTTCTCGATCGCCTTCTCAGAAGACCTGGATTTTCCTCACGTCTTCTCTCTACCTACAAGCAGATGCTTGCGCGAAAGAGTATATATAAGTTATAATTGAACCAGACTTGACCTTGAAATGTCAATGTTAATGTTTGTTGCCGTTACAATGATTCGGGTTATAATTTGAGCAGAATTTTTACCTGGATAACATCCCTGGATTTCATCATTTCATGAACCATCCCTGCGAACCCTAACCACGGGCGCACAGGCACCAATAACCGGGTTGCTTGACGCCATTCGTCCCATAGAAAGTACTAAAAATCTACACTAAAACTCACTGCAAATGACTGGCTGCCGCTAGTCGGGGCAGCCATGTTTTCGCCCCTCTGAGTCCAACAACTGCGCAAAAAAATTCATTTTCATGGTCGATTACGAAATCGAAAAGACTGACTCACATTCATAATGCGATGTGACAAACCTACCTCTTCCTCTCCAAAACTGACCTTCCTTTTTTTAACACAGACACAGTAAATTTTTGCGAAGATAACTACATGATACGTTTGTAGAATCGCTCAGTAGTGGGTATAGCTTTCTAGCGAAGTATGGAAATATCTCATATGTATTTCCGTCCCCCCTGACTTGAATAAAGATGGTCTCAACGTATCATGTAATATGCGCCTCACGCGAATCCTTCGTGCGCTCACCCTTCCTCAGGGTACATCCGTGAAAGTTGAGTGTGGAAGCAGTAACCCAAGCGCTTTGTTGGCTGTTCGTAACTGCTGGATAAAACGCTGAGGCCTGCAGAGAGATCAGCGATACAACAACAGAGCATTATAAAAAGTGAACGAGTCAATCATCTCGATTCCAACAAAATCTCCTCATCCTCCTCAGAAACCAAAATCTCCTGATCCTCCTCACAAACCAAAACTTCCCCACACCCTTCCTCAGAAACCAAAATCTCCTGATCCTCCTCACAAACCAAAACTTCCCCACATTTTCTTGACTTGGTCCTGCGCGATGAGCGTGATCATCGCGTGTGGCGCAATTCGGAAGTAGTAGGTCGGAAATCCAGCGTAGAACCGCAAGGGACCACCTTCCTTCAGCATTTTCGAAATTAGAAAAAAAAAGAGGTCAGTACTCTATTAATTGTGTGAAGTACTAGAAGGACTCAACAGTACTCTAAATTTAGCAGTGCCTCAATTCCAAATATTATCACGACTACCTTGGTGAAAGATTGCTATCTTGAAAGTAGGTTGAGGATGATGTTAGCCTTTTTGAGGATGATGTGATCTGCCGATTCGCATTTGCCACACAACGACTTCCCTGAATCTTCTTTGCTAGGTACAACTAACTGGGTTTCTTTCTGTCGATATTTTTACTTTACAGTACACGAAGGAGTGGGCCATAACAGTGCGCAGTCCACCGATCCTGTGTAGGGCATCTTGCCGTCTGGCCCCGGTTTCATTTTCTGGATCTGTGTCTTCACGAAATCTGTGGAGGGGAGAGAAAGGTATCTGTATGTTGTCAATTTGTATGATGTTGTCAATTTGTATGATGTTGCCCTTGATGACGTCCAACGAACCCATGCTAATATGTATCTCATCCTATCCTGTCGATGTAGAGGCACTCTAATATCCTATCCTATAAGCTCATCTTCTCGTCTAGTAATCTAGTACTGCATGAAAAGTATCCAAATTAATTACCAAACGGAAGTGAGAATGCAGAAGCGAAAAAGCCTGCGATTGCGCTCGCGCCAAAGATGCATCCTGCCGACGACTTGTCGAGGCTGCGGTTAGAGCGCCAAACTTCTAATGCCAAGAAGAGTTAAAAACATTCTAGAAGTGTTGGAACCGAGGTGACTCGTTCGCTTTTTATAATGCTCTGTTGTTGTATCGCTGATCTCCCTCTAGAAGTTTTACATAAATAACACACGTTCCGCTGAGAGCAGTTAGACACCATAACAAACGTTCCGCTGAGTACCTCCTTTGCCTTTGTGTTGCCTCCCAACATACCCAAGTTCAAAGCCATGGCACGCACCGACGTTGGCGCGGCTCCCTTGAAAAGGCCCATGAACCCCTCCGTTCGCGCAATTGCTGAACAAGTGTAAGTGTGTGAGTTTGAAAAAGAATTTAAACGAAACTACTAAATCGACAATACGTAGAGAGACGAGAGCTGAAGTTCCTTACCCATAAGATGAAGGCCTGAAGTAGTTCAGATAGAAGAAGGATGAAGAAAGGCTAGCGCTCGAAGGTCTCATAACCATAAGCTAGACTGACAATATTGGATTAGTACTCCTTGTGTTGTCATCTTTGCTTGTTTCGTACTACAGCTAAAAATGTCGATCATAGAAGAACAAGACTGCCTCTGCCTCTCCCCCACCAGCAACTAGGTTAGGCCGCCTAACTAAGTTAGACGATTCTCGCCTTAAAGTTAAAAGACAAGAACGTCGATAGTCACTAAGTCTTAGGTAGAAGATCAAGATAATTTTTGCTCCTTCTGTTCCCCTTTCAACGAACAGGGTTACTAGTAACATACCTCAATTCATAAGTAGTTGAGACTGAGTAACTACGTTAGGTACTAGTGATGAAGATCATGTTTTTCTAGTAGACTAGACTGATCATTTAGAGTACTTGCCATCGCATCGCCTGCATGCTTGTATCCCTTTCGTTCGGCAGCTGGAAGCATCGCATCCGTCTGCATGCGGATTAATGAGAGATCTGCGGGATTCCCCACGATAGCTGCGAGACCACCAGCGGAAAGAGCGCAGAGATTAGAGCTTTGTAGCTCTTCTTCTTTCATTTAAATGTTTTTTTCCTGTACAGCAGGATGACTTCCGGGAAAAGATGACTTCCTACACAACCAAGATGATTTCTTCCTACATGTAGTGTAAGAAGTTGTCCGTCGAAGTCCCTGATCTTGAGTTCTCGTTGAGGAAGTTCCTACAAATAAACGCGCCATAAAGAGTGCTGTCTTGCCCGCGCCAAGGCTCTTCTCTCCCGGATTCTTCGCCATGTCTGTGAAAATGTCGTACAAGCCTAACCGTGCACCCGTATAAATCACTTGTCTCGTGATACCCGCTGACAAACCCTGAATTTTGCAAGGAGGTTCCAGAAGCTGTAGTTGTACTAATCAGAAAGTACGTGAGGAATCGATGACTACACGGTGAACCGTGTGCAGCAGAAGGAACATTCCCAGAGATGCTACTCTACGATCCCACAGATGATGCTCTACGATGAAAAAAGAAGCAAAGAGTGAAGCAAGCTTGATGAAAACAAAATACGACGATGTCGATCATGTTGATGAATTATACTTATACACCGCAATCACGACCACTACCCTCTAATATTAAGACCTCTTTAGTACCGAATACATCGCCAGAAAACCCTCTTCCTTGAGCATAGTGGACGCAATTGTCACTGGCGACGTTGGCTTTCCTTCTGCTGCCGCCACTTGAATTCGCACTTTTATCATGTCCATGGGCTGGATACAGCACGTAGCGAAGGATCCGGCCATTGAACCCGTAAGGAACGGCTTCGCAGCCTTCCAAACCGGGTTGTCGTTGGAAGACATTTTCTTGTAGTTGTGCTCTTGGTAAGTATTAAACGGAAGATTTTAGTTGTATCTACTACTATTGCGTTGGCGCGGAAGAATAAACTAAGAACTAAATAGTTGTATGGTAAGAACTAAGTGGCTTGGTAAGAACTAAATAGTTGTATCTACTGTTCTTGCGTTCCCGTGTCAGTGTGTGTGCGGACTTTCTCTATGTTGGTCGTCTATATCGGGCTTCTCGGACGAGACACAGAGTTATCGCTGTAGGTCGCGGTCGTACAGTCAGAAGAGAGCGTAGAAATAGAAGACAACCTTCTCGATCTCACTAACTCACTGTGATTGGTCCTGTCCTCCTTGAGTGACACAAAGAAATAAAATGATGCATGCTTTCTTAGACTGATAAATGTTTCCAGTTGTAACCAACATCCAACAAAAATGCACAAAAAAATATGAGGTTTTGCCCACGCTCCATTTCAAAACGACTACCAGAGGGCTCCATCTGACTACCACAGGACTCCATTTGACGACCCATCTGTAGTTTTGAAGACACCCTCAACAACTTACCACTTCTTAAGAAATGCCTCTTCCACTGGGCTTTTCCTTTTGTCCGGTTTCATCTCTTAATAATTCCACACAAGCAGAAAATACCCTGCTTCCCTGACTACAACTCTTGCCCTGACGTTGACAACGAACCAGCCTGACAAGACAACAAACAGTGATAGAAACGCGGCACACGAAACTACAATACCAGGTGACCCTCCGTGCTACTACAGTGACGGGTGCAGCGTAGACTCCACCACTGCAGCGTGCAGCCAGTATACGACTGAAAATTACTCGGCAACCTATACTGCCATGCGACTTTCGTTATTTTTCTCAGAAAACAAGTATGGAATTCATCACCACCTCACATGGTGGATTACACATCACAGAGGATAAAGTCAGTTGTAACGCCGATTCACAAGTCTCTTCAAAGAAATGGTCTATCCATCTCTATCATCTAAATAAGACTAAGACTAACTATGTAAAAATAAGAATAATTTCTAGATGTTGAAAGTGAAAGAGTTGCATTCAGAATTCGACATGGGTGGCGTCCCTCATGGGTGACTGACCACTGCACGGAGGCAAAAAGACTATGATCATTATATGTGAAAATTGCTCGTCTTGATCTTTCCATGCAACTGCTAAGTACTTTCAACATTACAAGAACCGAAAAGGAAAACCGATGAAGCGACTCTACCCACCAGAAAACGATTTTTCTCTTTAATTCGAATGTTATCCTCTTCGTTCAGTGTGATGCTAACGAGTGGTAACCAGGAAGTAGCAGCGAACTGACCTAGACAATTGTTTTTAATCGAAGCTGTCTCTGTAAAAATACCATGAATGCAAAGGTATCTCTGCAATATGCGTTTGCGTTACTCAAAAATACGAAAAAGACTTAGATACTCTGTGGCTAAGACAGTGACGATCACTCTAATTTTTACACGTCCATTTTTCGGTATAGCAAGAAACAAGGCCTTTAATTTCCATAGATTGATTCTTAGTTTTACCAGCGATAGGAGGTCCACTTCTCTTACTCTTTAATTATCTCCAAAAACGGTCATTCCGCCGAATCATAAGTGACTGCATCAGTGGTAGTACTGGCGTACACCCGAACCGCAGCCTCCCACTCCGTCTTTCCAGAATCCACCACCTTCGCTTCTGCAAAATAGACCAATATCCACCTTCTATTCCGTGCTTCCAACCTTCACCTCAGGAAAGAATTGCGCTGACAACGCACAAATTAGTAGCTGGAAGTCGCATTGTTCTCCAGGATTTGCTGGAGAGGACCTAATAGTCGGCTAAACGTCTTGCGGTCGACGGACAACACCTGTGCAGGTGTTTGTTTGATTCATGTTCATCATGAGGTCTAAAGTATTTCTATTTCGAACGAATGCATTATCCAGTCACGATGCATTATCCAGAGAGAAGACAATACAATCAGAATCACATGAAAATGGCACCAGGGGGAGTTAGAGGTACTAGAGCATTCTTGTTATCGGAGCGTAATTACCTTGCTTTCTTCTCTTGCCGTGACAGTAGCCTGGCGCAGGTCGTTGCGGAGCAAGGCAAGCTCTCCGAAGAACTGACCCGGCCCATATTCGAGGAGACTCGTCTCAGGCTGCCCGTTCTTCCACGCGTATAAACTACCCTCTTCAACGAGATAGAATGTGTCACCTGTGTTGAGTTATGGGTGGATTTAGTGCAATGATGCACAAAGCGAAGTATCGCCAAGTTGTTGATAAAGTCCAAAAATCTAAATGTTCTAGGAAAATCTTAAATCTAGCCCCCTATAATAAAATGTCTTCTAGTCGATCCACCCTATAAAAAAAAGCCACCTGCCGCGTAGTTCCTTCCTACTCTACTGCCACTCGACTTACAACTACCTTCTTCTCCCTGCGTGATGACGTTCTGCCCTGGCGAAACGTAACTTGGCTTCAAAGCGTCGGCCAGCTGAGCCACCTCGTAATCGCCCAGATCCTTGATGATTTGCACACTATCATTAGAGCTCACCAGAGAAATGACTGATCTTGACTCAAGCTCGATTACTCATCATTTTTAGGGTAAAACGAGGCCTTAATCTTGAGAAATTCCATGTACATTTCTCGCTTCTTCGCTGATGCATCTCGTACGATGGCGTTGAAGGTCTCGCGATCTAACTTCCACATCACCGAGTCCACTGCCGCATCCACAGAGGCAGCGCGAGGAGCAAAGATTAGATGAGGAAGAGTTCAGAGATCTTTGTAGTCCTCAACAACGTGATAAACATCCTACTACTACGAGATACAAGAGTGCTAGTACAGGAAGACTCTAATAAATATTACAAGTGTTTTACAAAAAGGCTAAGAAGGTTCCTTCTACTAAGTGTTACAAAAAGGCTAAGAAGGTTCACCACGACACTTAACACTGACGGGTCCTTCTACTGAAGATGACGAGAGAATAAATCCTTGGCCTTGTGTTGGTTGCACAGGTAAAGTACTCACATGATGATACGAATCTACTCGGCAATCTGCCTAAGATTTCCCTGGCGAATTCTGGTAAAATACTCACATACTCGCACCATAAGTTATAGAGCAGCGACAGTTCGCCGAATGCGTCGCCTGGTTCGCACGTTTTCACGACGTTTTCTTCATTTGTCACCTTGTCCAGGATCTTGCACTCGAAGGCGCCCTCCTCAATCACGTAGAGGCAGTCTCCGTCCTCGCCTTGATTGATCACCCGCTGACCTGCGGGAGCCCTCAATTCCTCCATAGCCATCACCACAATGTCCAAGTCGCCACTATCCAACGTAGAAAAGAGGAACGACCTGTGGTAGAAGACGGAATACAGAGTCCGGAATAGAGTAGATAGAATAGAGTAGAGTTGTACATATAGTTAAGCTTAAGTATAAATGTCAATTTAGAGTAGTAAGTATATGTCAATAGAGTAGAGTGCATATAGATAGAATACAGAGTCCATATAGATACAGAGTCCATATAAGTAGATACCTACTCGCTCCTGTTGTTACAGAGTAATAGTGAGATTTACCTAGGACGTTTCAAAGTCAGTATTTCAAAGTCAGTGTTACAGAGTCTAATAGATAGAAGGGTTACAGAACATTACCGAAGTTGACATTCGTTCTTGAAACAATTAATCTTCCATTTGCGGCAGAACTCTTCCTATGCTTCATTCAGTGGTCAGTAGTACATGAAATCGAAAAATGACCACAGAGGACATGAAATCAAAAAAATGCTCTCTGTGGTCAGAAGTCGTACCCCTGCAGCACTTTCTTGATTCTGGCTTTTGCCTCATCGGACTTCGGGATCTCAACCGGCTGGTATTCCTTCTTCTTGTTCCACTGACCATAAGCCTCAGCACTCACACTTCCTCGAGGCTTCTTATTCAGCGGCGGCGCTGGCAGGTCGTCCACCACGTCATCGTCATTGTCGTCGCTCTCATCATTCACAGCCACCTAGAGGGAGATTGAACGTGAAAAATTCGATAAATTGAACGTAAATCAGTGGCGGCAAGTTCTAGTACTTGTATTCGTAGCACTCCACTTTCATCACAACCAAGCTGACACTCTAGTTTGGAGAATAATGCTGCCTGCAAACGACCTTTTGAGTACTACGGGTAGCATCCTCGCCTTACCTTAACTACAGGTCGTGCCACAAGCTCCGTAAGGAAAATTCATAGACAAGTACCCTACCTTGCCCTCTAAGTCCTTGATTTCTTGCCCGTTTACATTTAGACAAGTAGACTACCTTGCCCTCTAAGTCCTTGATTTCCTGCTTGATTGCGCTTATCCTGAGTCGTAAGCTGTCTGCTTCCTGACCACCTCCTGCCGCTTTTGACGACAGCCAGCTGATCATAAAACCAATCGTTTTTAGAGCTAAAATCAGGATTGTCTCTTGCGTTTTATGGCTACCCTCGTGTCCGGAATCTGAAACAACAGGATTACTGAGCTCTGAAAACATATCCCCAATTTCTTGAAAGGGTCGCTTGGGTGATTCTAGTAAATACTAGGGTTGCATAACCCTAAACCGACACTGAAGATATAGAGAACATCAATCTGTAGCAAAATCGAAGTTCTCATTAACAAAAAAACAATCTGTAGCTACTTGCTAAATCGAAGTTCTCATTAACAAGTAGTAGCTAGTAGTAGCTAGTAGTAGCTAGTAGTAGCTAGTAGTAAGTAAAACTTTTGTTTAAGAACAGCCTTAACGTATCATCTGGCTTGTCCAACAAGATCGCTGTAACTAGCGACTCCAGTATCGGGTTCACTTTTTTCTGGATATATTCCTGATGCTCGGTCGACGTCATGTTGACTGCCTTCAGATGTGGTTCCTAGGAAATGGAAAAATACTCTCAGCAGGTGGTTCCTTAGAAATAATACTATCTTCACTCAGTACCCGAGGAAATGGAAAAATACTATCAGTAGGTATCTGGTTCCTACTCCTAGGAAATGAAAAAGACTAAATCAGTAGGTACCTCAAAAATCTTCAGTTTTCTTGTATTGAACAATTGTCACTTTTGTATCGTGGTTGTACTAGGGAGAACGAGGAATTGGAACAGATTTGCTAAGGATGAAGAGGATATCGTAGCTCGTTGACGAAGAAGCAACGAAAACGCTTTTGACACCTTTGCGGTGTATCCTACTTTTTTGTGTTTTCTTATTTGGGAAAAAAAAAATCCTCTCTGCGTAGACGGGTGTGATGAAGCCGACGATTTTTCTCAGGCGTGCCCGGGTCTTCTTGCTAGGGTCTGTCAGTAGCAACAAAAAAACAAAAAAAAACAGATCAGTTTTCCTGGTAAAAACACTCACTCAAATGGACAATTGAAGACGACAGATGATTTGCTTCACTGCCCGACCGTTTTTTGCATGCACGCTACAGTCCCGTGATATATTTTTCTTCGTTTCAAGCCGTCGAAGGAACTTGCCGGCTCACAAACAGTTTCAGTTTCGTGCACATCACCTACCACGTCGCGCCTCAGATCCCGCGTCGTTCCTCCAACACTTTTACTCTTCTCGTGCCAGCCGCAGTTTCCTTGTTGGGCACGGAGATTCTTTCAGTCTCAGTCTCTCTCGTCTCACTCCCTCATGCGTAATGAACAGCTAGTTGTACGTGCACTGGCCCACAATGATTCAAGGAGCTTTGAAGCCGTAGAACAGTGGTGCAGAAATCAATAACATATAAGGGTCAACACAGTTGTAACATTTTGTGATTAATCACACGAGGTTCTTGAGGTGGGTCGTGGTCCTTCACAAACTGAAATTTGAGAGCAGTGAAAAGGGTCGCAGGTTGGTTTGTTGTTCCACTCGAAGGCCTGCTCAGAGGGTAAAAATCATGAGTCCAACCACAGCATCTTCGTATCGTGTTTTGTTACAAATGCTGTTTGTAAGAGCGGACGTTTGTGATTGAACAAGAAGCTGTCGATATCTATACCATGAAAGCGAGAGGAATGAAAAAACGTTGAAAAACTGGCTTCCTTGGGGTAAGAAAGTCCTGTAAATACGTGATGGGATGTGCCGTAGTAAAAAAAAATCTACTTTGTTGAGCTCTTTGGGAGGTGTGTGGCAGTTCATCTCACAGGGCAGCACAAGTCACAGGACATCACAAGATTATAGAGCCTATTGAATGGATAGGAGTCGTTTTTTTGTCTAGTCCAGTCCTCGAAGTCCTCCTTCTTCATCTTCTGTCCAGTCTCTAAGATTGATCTAAGTCTCTAAGATTGATCTAACCCAGAAACAAGTCGCTCTGTGAGATGTTTCGGACTCCGTTTTTGTCCACCACCTTGATCGTGAAGGCGTCCATTCGGCCCAAAGCGAAACGAACCTTAATCTCGGTAATGCACTTCTTCACCACGTTCAATGCCTCCTTTTCGGTATATTAGATTCTAAGAATGGAGGAATTTTCTATGCATAGTCGGATCGATTTGGATTTTGAAAATTGAAAAAATAGACATGACTAAATAGACATGACTCAGGGAGGTCGTACTTTTTGTGCTTAATTCGCAAAATTTTTTACACATGAAGGCTAATCAATGTC
This sequence comes from Amoebophrya sp. A25, assembly GCA_905178165.1. Classification (NCBI taxonomy): domain Eukaryota; class Dinophyceae; order Syndiniales; family Amoebophryaceae; genus Amoebophrya; species Amoebophrya sp. A25. The sequence goes on from CAJINU010000050.1 coordinate 230,035, forward strand.
AATCAAACTACGATAATCTCGGTGATGCACTCTTTCAATGCCTCCTTTTCAAGGCATTAGAGGAGATGAAGTCCACTTAATCAAACTACGATAAGAAAAAGTTGAGTTCGAAAACTACGATGAGATCGAAACATTCTTTCTTCCAGCCATAAGTAAGCCCAGTCTTCCATTCCTTGTCCAAAATACCATGGACAAAGTTGCCTGCGTAGCTGTGGGCTGCTTTGTTCACCTTCGCGCAACTCGCATAGGAATCCATGAAATACAGCTCAGCATCGTAGGTTAGAGAAAGGGTAAAGAAGGAAAAAATAGAAGAAGTACTCTGAAGAATAGAAAAAGATATAGAAAAAGTAGTACCTGAAGAGATTCTGGATAGAAGAAGAAGAAGAAGAAGAAGGACCTCTCCTCTAGTTGTGCCTGTAGTACGTGCCTAGGACAAGGTGTGAAGATACTACCTCCTCTAACTCATTAGTCTCAATCTCTTGCCCATAATCCATTCTCCTCGTCGTATCCGGCGATGATCAGATCACACTGATACGGTCCTCGACTCCGCAACGCCTGAGCAAGTTCGTTACGAGTAAAGGACGCTGCGGCTTTCGTTGACAATCCTACACCATTTCGCAACTTCAGTTATGAAAGCAGAGAGATGATAATATCGAGGTAGATTTGATGGAGGTTCTGGGAATTGAGATAAGAGGGGGGGATACTTCGAAGATGAAGGATTTTGATTTTTTCAAGAGTACTAAGGAGAAATAGAACTAGATTTAGGAATATCATCATGAGTAACTACCATGTCATAAGTACAAGGTGATGTTCTTGGAGATGTAGTCCATGAAGGTCGTGCGGTCTGCAGACGGTCCGTTGCAGGCGAAAAGCTTTTTCTCCACTTCCATAATTTTGTTTAGAGGTTGCCCATCATTTTCATTCTAAGTCAAAAATATACTCGACTTCTTATTCTTTCCTACTGGATCAAAATGAGTCAAGTAGTGAAGGTGACGAAGGTGAAGAATGCAAAGTGGTAGCCCTTAACTTATCTTCATCGGACTTGATCGCAATGATCTGATGCGCCTGCATCTGGGCGTCCGCCACGACGATGGCGAACCCCTCTCCCTTAATACCGAAGCAAGTCTCGAATGCCGACATTTTTTTGTCCTGATAGTTCTACGTGGCGATTCTTGATCTGCTTCTTGTTGTAGTAATGTAGAAAATTTATACCTCCTAATCAATGTTTACGTTACTGCCTTCACTAATGAACGTTGAAGCTTAGTTTTGGTCTCACCACTCAGTCACATCGGCGTTTTGCTCTTGTTGCCCTGTCTGCTTGGCATCATGTGATTTGCAATTATTTCTTTTGTGTAATCTGAGAAAAGAACTGGCGCAACTAGCCCACATCCAGTTTGAGCTTCGTAGCATACCAGGAGTAGTAGAAAAACACCAAAATCATACGATTCCTCTACACGCCAAACTTCAAATCAAGGGTTTGTTCAAATTCTGTTCCTTCCTTCACCTTCCAAGAGAGCGACTTCTAATCGGATTTCCATGCTCTAGATTCAGTTTGCCCGTCTTGTCGCTCTGATTCATAGCATCTTTCAGAAATCTGACTGATAACATCTGACTGCAGACTGTCAGTTATTCACTGCAAGCATTCACGTGGATGAAACATTATAATCGCCACAGCTGACTCAAATTGAAATTTGCAGACACAACAAGATCATCCTTTTTTTTGGATTTTTTTTGCAGCTCTCTGGAACACTACGACCATTCACCACCAACACACGAGGAAGAGTTACAGCAAGAATCCCTTTAAGAACAAGAATGTAAAGCCCTTTAAGAACAAGACCTTGCTCCATGCTCTAATAACAAAATATGCAGATCTGAAGCCCATGGTCGTGCAAAAATTTTCATTTTTGGAGTTTCTTCTTCTTGGAATAAGTATATCATGGAATCGAAGAACTTCTCCTGTCCTCCAACGAACTGTGAAGCTGGTCATCCAGCCTCCAACATCCAAAAATTCCCTTTTTATGACTCTAAATAATCGTCAATATTGAAAGGTAAGAACTCCATCTTCGCCAGCTCTTCAAACTTCTCTTCTCCAGGTCCTCGTGATGAAACTCTATCTCCTACACCTTCGCCTTTTGCAGTACTAGAAGATGAGGAACTGCTAGAACTAGTATGCTGATGTTCTACTCCGACTACACCTACTACAGGAGCCCTTCCACCTTGTTGTACTTCACCACGACTAGCTGTCTTCGTCATTGCACTTCCACCCTGTGGTAGTTTCTTCATCACTCCTGCTGCACTTCCTTGATGCTGTGCTTTGTTCTGCGACTTCTCGTTGGTACTGAAAAATAGAGAGAGGGAATTTCCTTTTCGGTGCACATTTTCCCCTAGTTCTTGAACGTTCTCTTTGTCTGCCTCTCTTCTCTTCTTTTTCCGCCTACTAGGTCCTTTTGAAGTAGAAGTAGCACTTTCATCTCGTCGTGGTCGTGGTCCGCTCGAATCCGCGACCTCCTCTTCTTTAATCCGCTTTCTCCTTCTCTTTTTTCCATGTTCTTGTAGATGGCTTTCTTCTTTACCTCCGATTCTCTTCCTGGAAGACGCTATACATTGCTCTCCTTTTACTGCGTTCTTCTCCTTTTCCTCCTGTAATCGCAGCCACTCCTCCCAACCATCAGACTCTGAGTAGAGTTCATTCTCTTCTTCTGCCTCCTCTGCATTAGGAGGCAGAGCTTCAACATGATCCATCAGGAGATCATTCTTGAGGAGTTTAGAAGAGGAGTTTAGCCTGATTTGGTCTAGCTGCCCTCCACCCTTTTGTGCTACTAAACCTGTCCGCAGTTCTGTTTGCTGCGCGAGAAGCAGCTGCTGCAATTTCTTCATGTTCTGCGCACTGCACGATGGCGCCAGCGAAGATTTTAGCTCTTTAGTACGATTTTGGGGTCTAGTACGATTTTGCTTCCCGTCTCCTCCCTCCTCTCCTCCTCCAGCAGCAATGTTACTCATGCAGCTCGTGTAATGTTTCCTTCCTTCTCCTCTCACATCCACGTCCCCGCCCCGTAGAGGAACAACAAGCACATCAGCAGTTGTGGACGACGCCGAATTCTTATCGAATTCCTCCTTTATGTGATTAAGATTACCATCCACCTGCTCTAAAAAAACTTCTTTCACGTCTAAGAACAAGTCATTTTGCATTTTCGCCTCGACTTCAAGAGAAAAGACGGGCCCGTCGGCTTTACTAGAGGTTGTCCTGCGTGTCTTCGACGTTTCTTGTTCAGTGGACGTTTCATGTCGGATCGCTCCAAACTCCTCCTTTACTGCCTGCGCTATCAGACATCCTTTACTCGATGACAGGATCATTAGCGGTTGCCCTGTAATTATCTTGCATCTTCCATCGACTTGTTAAGATACTCCTTAAGTAGGGACAACATCCCGGAAGAAGAAGTGGGCGTCTTTTCCTCTTGATCCTCCCCTTATGATTCTAACCCTCCCTGGTCAAGTTTGAAGCAAATGGGTCTCTCAACCAAAAAGATTGGTGGTCTATTAACTTAGGGCAAGCCTTAACACAAGCGAGTCGTACAAAACGCGAAACTCTTCCTTGGCGTTTTGCACCACTTCTTGATCATCGTTTCCTACTCCTCCACGTTTTTCTAGATCTAGGTGTACGTTCTTTCCTTTCTGAACTGCATGGTCATCGTTCGCTCCACTTTCATCTTCTGGATCTGCCTTTTCTCCTGCAGAAGTATCGACATGTGCAGAAAGCTGTTCTTCTGCTTCTCCCTTGTCTCCTTCAACATCTGCATGGGAAACTTTCAGTTGTACCTTCTCTACTCCTTCAACAGAAGTACAAGCTACAACATCCGGAAGTTGTACCTTCTCTACTCCTTCAACAGAAGTACAAGCTACAACATGACCCTGCAGTGATCCGGTGTCACCAGCATGAAAGGAAACGAGAGCGCCAGCACAGGAGCCTAGTCCGGTGGTGATACCATCGCCAAAGAGGGACTCGGCATACGAAATCCGACTCCTCAAAATAGCGTACGACATCCTGTGGATGTGGTAACGCGAAAAAGAGGTACTAACTATTGCTTGATTGGTTGTTTCATGATTTACCTGTCGAGATGCGGCGTGTTTCTGAGGAGAAGTGAGTGCTCACTATCTACTTTCGCTTCTATTATATTTCTTTTTCGGGAGGTGCAGGTGTTAATTGAATGCTTATGCTACGCACTTCAACTATGACTTATGAATATTACGAAGTTTGATGGATTAGGATTATCAGGAAATACACAGGAGAACTACTTGGGCGCCAGGGTTACCACGACTACATGAAGGGCAAATGATCTCTAAGATATCCTTCAGACAATAACTTCTACAAACTATTAGAGTCTGCTAGATTGCATCTCGGCCCCCTCATCTTGACCCCTTTTACCTTGTATTTCACGAGAATACAAGGGAAAAGGGAACCAAGATGCCGAGAATGATGGAAAAAAGCTGACCATAAAACTACGCAGGGCAAATCACAGTGTCTTCCTCCTCTGACTAGGAACCGACTACGAACCGACAAGCACAACCGAGCGCAATGACCGAAAGACATCATGGTACGACAGAGAGCCGTGACCGAAAGCATCAGTAGAATAGACTAGATCATTACCATCCTTTTTCTCCTCTCTCTGAGGAGCACTCTAAAGGCTGTCGTCCGCACAGAGAACACACGCGTGACTCCTAAAAGACGATGTACAAAAGACTCAACTTTTGGTTTTGCATGAGTGATTTCAAGTGCATGAGCGGAAGTTTCAAATTGTCCTAGAAAATGCAAGCATTTCAGAGAGAACTACTCCCACGACCTAGTTTCTGAGGTATCACCTTTTCACGTTGCACAATTTCTTCGACAAGGAACTAGTAGGTTGTAAGAAAGTGTAAAACCTAGTAAGTTGTGGTGTATTTTTTTCGATTTTTCGATCTGCTATGCGCTTTCGGAGCCTTGATGTCGCCCCTATAACGAGCAAAGAGTCGCTGATTTGGTCCTGTCTAAACTTTTTTACAACCAGCAAACTGCGGTGATCTATATATTTGTAAACAGCGAACTAGTCCTCTGGAGGCACTGTATTACTGGATGGCCTCACAGGTAGACACTTATAGCTACACAAGAAGTACCATGACATGACATGACAAAGAGTAGTCTCTGTCACGCATCATCTATAGTTCCTTTTATTGATGCACCTCGTCTGCTTAAATTGGCACCCCTCACAATGACTAGAAAAAATAAATTTCCTTACTTCTTCACCTTGCGTCTTAGATAGTCCTTCTTTACCATAATCAGCAAGCCTGCATGCTCCTACTACTCAAGTAATATTGGAAGAGAAGGAGACTACTAACCCTGTAGTGCTTGAAGCCAAAATAAGGATATATAAACTAGCAACTGTACTAGTATTCAAGCTGCGTGATGAAATCTATGTCTATCATTTGACGCTAGGTAGCATCTGTCGCGATATCGAGTTTCAAGTAAGGATAGGATAGGAATTAGCTCGCCTCGGGGAGGTGAGCGTTCACGACTATAAAAACGCCGAACTACTAGTAAATGTTAGCTGAAGAATTCATCATGTTCCCTTTAGACGTTTGGCGACATTTTTATTGCATTCGATAAACAACATGATAAGAATGGAATTCGCTGTACTAGTGTGTTCCCCTATGCAACTACTAGATTTTTTAGTGTAATCTTGAAAAATATGGATAAACGCAAATCTCTATGTCCATGTGCAATTATTTCAGAGCATAGTTGATCAATGGATAAACGCAAATCTCTATGTCCATGTGCAATTATTTCAGAGCATAGTTGATCAATGGATAAACGGAAATCTCTATGTCCATGTGCAATTATTTCAGAGCATAGTTCGGTTCAACCTGAATCTTCCTCTATTGCTGTCACCAAGAAATTATAAATAGAAATTCTTGGGTACTAGAAGATGAAGATCTCTTCATTTCTTAGTAACAGTATTCGTGACCTTCTTTGCGCGCTCTGCGTATTTGAGGGAATTCATAGTCTCATCCACATTGCTACTGGCAGGTGAACAGTTCATGAACATCAAAGTCTTCGCGGAGCCTCCCAAACTATCTTGCATCAACTGCGTTAACAAGTGGTTTCGATATGGGATGACAGCCGCAGTGTTCTTCCCACCTGCTGGCGCTCGTGTTAGGGCCTCAATCACGTCGCCTAAAGCAGTCAGGCTCTTGTTGATCTCGATTGCCTCCTTCTGTCCTTGGCCCGTCACTTGCGATTTCGCAATGCGCTCGCAGCCAGCCAAGTCGCACATCAACAGCTTCCCACATGTTTTTTGCTTGGTCTCCTTGTTCACCGAGCACAGCTTCACAACCGTGATAAGGTGCGACCGCGAGGACTCGGCGTTCATCGCCGTTGAGGCAACGGCTCGGCGGCCAAAGCCGCTCGCAATAGCGTTTTCCATGGCTGTGGCGCTCAGCAGCTGCTTCTCCTCAGCGCCGTCGATGGTAACCGTGCCGTCTTTTTCGCGTCTGATCTTGATTTCCGGCGCCTTCACGGCACCGGGTCCGCCCTTTTTGCCCTTGCCGCTCAACAGCAAGTCCGTAAAATTGGCGCAGTAGAGTTCGATCATGTGCAGCGACACTGTGTGAATGAAGCGATCCGAGTTTTCGTCGATGATGCGGAAAACCTCTTTGCAGGACCGCGGCACCACACCTGGATCTTCTGCTTTTCCGGTCATGGTATGGGTTTTCCCAGCTCCCGTCTGGCCGTACGCAAAAACAGTGACGTTGTAGCCGTCAAAGGCGGACTGGACTAGATCCTTCGTGTCCTCAAAGATCTCCTCTTGGGTGCCGGGGAAGTGCGCTGCGTCAAAGGTGAAATCACGCATCTTTTTGGATCCCTTGTCTGCACGCGAGTCTTCCACGCTCAGAGACTGCGCGTCCACTCTATGAACTGCTTCGTGGTCTCCCGCGTCCTCCTCCTTCTTGTTGAAGGGACGCACGCGGACGAAAACCCGGATGCTGCCCTTGAGATCCTCTACTCGGTTATGCACTTTTTTCTTGCGCAGCTCGAGATCCACCATCTCGACTTCCTTAATGCCTATTTTTTTCGCGCCCGTGAGCATCGCGGCGCACTGCCTTTCCCACTCGCGCAACTGGTCTAACTTCTCGGCATCTACCTGTTCGAAGCCTTCGGTAGTCTTCAGAAGGTTCGCCAGGCTCACGCGCATCGCGGCGCGCTCTTTCTCCGCCGCTAACCAGTTGGCGGCCTCGACCAGCACCGGACGCTCGTCTGCGAGCATGCCCAGCTTCCTGCACGCATCCAACGCACTCTTGACCTTCTTCTCTGCGTCTTCCACGTCTTCGCGGACGCTCAACACCGCTTCTAAAGCATCGCACGCGGCCTTTTTCGGTTCTTCCTCCTTGAGGACCTTCTCCGCTATTGCAACGTCGATTCCTAGTCGTTTGACGCTTGCAATGGCGCTCTTGAGTGCGTCTACGTCGATCGGCTTTGTCTGGAGCACGTCGGCTAAAGCTTTCTCAGCCGCTTCCTTGTTCGCGAAGACCTCCAGCTTCTTCTCAAACTCAGCCACGTCAGCGTCGATTAGCTGTCCCCGGTCCGGAAGGCTCTTTAGTCGCTGGAACTCTGTGCGGAACTCGTCTACTTTCCCTGCGTTGGCTAGCTGAGCGAGCTTCCCCCTATTGTCCACGCGCGTGCGACCCTCATCGCGAATAGACCTCCCCTGCTCAAGCAAATCACTATCGGAAACGCCGGACTGAAATATTAAAATTTGTCGTTCAGTTCCGTTCTTTTGCGTAAAATAGTTTCTTGAATTCTAAGGCCAAGGAGATTGTTGTTGGGGAAAAATGGAAAGGTTGATGTCAGACACGACGTGTAGGTAACTCTAATGAATGATCTAAAGAAAGGTTCCACAAGAACATCCGAAAGTACCTTTTTCGCTTTTTCCAAAGCCGCTTCAAATTTCATAAGTGCAGGCTTTAGCTCTTCCGCCTTCGCCTTCGCTTTCTCGGTCTTGAAGAGATCGATTGCGTCGCAAAGGTCGTTGGTTGCCGCCTCTAGCTTCTTCGCTACTTGCAGCGCAGCTTCACACTTCTCATACGCGTCTTCAGCCGTCAAGTCGAACTCTTCGTTCGCTTTCGCGTGCAAAAGCGCTACCTCCATCCTCTGGACGTCTGCAGTGTCTATGGCGCTCAACAGCTCCAAAAGGAGGCTCTCCTTGTTGCTTTCGTCGTCTACACGGATGGACATCCTGGACATGTCATCATGGATGCCTTCGGGCGTTGAGGTAGTGCGGCGCTTTGCGTGCGTCTTCCCTGCCATACTGAGCCGACTGGCACGTTGGCTCGCGCGGCCTGCGAATCCTGCCGAGCCTGCTTGGCTTGGGCGTTTCTCCACGTCCCGACTAGAGCTTGGCGCGTGCTTTGCCTTTCCTCCTTTACTTTTGACCCCAGTCTCCACGACGTCGTACTCTGCTTCTTGTGCCTTGAACATTACGCTCTTCTTGCCCCTTTTGGCTGTGTCACCAGCCATGATGGTCTTCCTAGAAGCCTGGGACTCTTGACTAGCATTAGTCTGTCGCAGGTTCTCCTCTACTTCGTCTGCGCCACCTTCTTAGACGAGCTAGTTTTTCACTATGTCTGGTTGAGTCTGAGTGAGTAGTATTATTATTAATAAAGTCTGACTACATGAGTAGTATTATTATTCTTTAATATTAATAAAGCCTGACTTGATGTTGTGCCTGACTTGATCATGTCTCCTGTAGAGGGACTCTACTCAGCGCAATATACTGGAGCATACGGGAAGATCAAGATAGTGTGATAAACTAGCCTTAATTTATTTCGTCCAAGCCTGAGAGGTCGCCGTCATCGTGCTCCTCTTCCGAATCGAGGTACTCCTCGCCCTCGGAAGCGGACCCCACATCCCCCTCCCGCTCGTCGATGTAGTCGCACAGCTCAGCACCGAACTCCGAATCCGGACAGTCGAGTCCCGCGTGGTAGAGCAGTGTACCTGGTAGAAGTAAAACGATTAAGTAGATTCAGTCTAGTCCCGCGTGGTAGAGCAGTGTTACTGTACCTGGTAGAAGTAAAACGATTATAAGTAGATTCACAAGATGTACGATTAATTTGACATTCCAAAAACAGAATCCCCAACGATTAATTTGACATTCCAAAAACGTTCTGCAAGATGTACTGTTTTGGTATTCGGTAGTCTGATTTTGATCATAACGGAAAACAAGAGGAGAATATTTGTGACCGAATTCAGGTTACCAAAAACCAGAACCATTCACAAGAACTTGACATTCCAAAAACGGCTTCCCCAACGATTAATTTGACATTCCAAAAACGGAATCCCCCAACTATAAGAATTATGTCCGTTACAGAGAAGATGTCCTAGGCTATTTCCTGGTCTAGTAAAAGCAGAGTACCTGGCGGATAGGATAGGGTCGGACTATGCCAAGATGTGGTAAATTGTGAGTAATGCCATGTGTGCACCTCAAGTTGTGATTATCCTTAATCACTGGCGAGATGAAACAGTTCCTAGAATAACTTGGTACTGACATCCAAGCTAGAAAAATCAACGAAAGTATACCCATTTTGAAGTCGTGGCGCAGTTCCGCGTAGGACATGGCCGTGTTTCCCTGATAGTCTTGCATGAAGATATCGGCCTCATGGTCTAGGAGGCAGCAAATTACCACGCGATCCCCCGCATCAACCGCATACATAAAGGGCGTCACTCCGTAGGAGTCCACCGCATTGATGCTGGCGCCGTTCCGTATCAGGTCGCGCACGATCACGGCCTGATGCTTGCTGTGTTTCGTGTCTTGCAGGACCTTTGTGGTTTTCCGACAAGCGTGGTGCAGGACCGTCATCTGGCAGTCGTCACGGATGTTGATGTCGATGCCTGGATGTCGGGCCAAGTAATGGACAGCCGCGCGTCGCCCAAAGGAGCCCGCGTACATGATTAGCGTACGCCATCGGTCGTCCCTCACGTTGGGACTGATCATGCCATTCGTAGACTGCCATTCCTCTCCTAGCTTCTTCAGGCTCTCTTCTGAGCCTAAAAGCTCCCGCAAGCGCTCGACATCGCCACCGCGGGCAGCCTGAATGGCATCCCGCACTCGCTCGAAATAGCTTTGCCTGCTCATCTTGCTGCTAGTATATTTTGTTTCAGGTGTTAAAAAACTCTAAGTAAAGGAAAGATGTAGTTAAAGATTGTGGGGCAATTGATATGATTTCTTTTCACACACTGTTGATCATAAATATCTCGGGAAAGAAATTGTATCTTCTGCAATCAAATTATGAATTTCTATTGTAATATTGTAATATATGATAGTCAAATTCTCAAAATTTCTCAATGATTCTAAGGGCGGGAAAACTTTTACATTAATTTGTAAAAACACCCACTTCTATATGAGCTCATCCCGTGCTAACCTACACATCCACAAAAATGAATATCAACTAACATCACTGCAAGGTTGTAAACATCGAGGGGGAACAAAAACTGGCACTTTCGAACCAGAAACTGCAGAAAAATGATCCGGGGACACGGGAGGAGTCACAAATGTTTCAAGTTCATCTTCGTCAACTATCTGTATTTCCATTACGAAACATTTTGAGGATTAAGTGGCACATAGGATGTCAGTCACCATAGAACAGAAGACGTCATCTGAAGACACAAGAATAGCCCTCAACAGATATTGTTCTCGTCAGATGTCAGTCTTGCAAGCATGACAGAGCAACGGAATGCTCCTCTCATTATTAAGTCATGGTGATGCCACCTTGACCTTATCAACCTCAGGCAGTTCTCAACCTCAGTTTCTCGTGAACAGACAAGAAGAATCTCTTGAACCGACTCTCTTTTCATCTACTATGTGTCAGCAAACTCGTCTGTCACGAGGACATTAGCCTTAGGACAGGATAGGATGCTTCCGCTTCGCTGTCACATCGAGGTGACTGCATTCTCTACGTGCACGGCATTCCACACTTTAATATGCTACTCTCTCTCAACTCAATTCAACATAAAGTAACCTCTCATCGTCATGAACACAAGTCCTCATGGCAACAACATTGGAAGCAGCGAAGTCGATTTTTTCTTCGGGTCCATCTTGACCTTCTTCTAGTATCTACGATAATAACCTGTACTCTTGATCAGGAGTTCAGCGAACGGTTCGATTTTGTTGTATCCAAAGATATTTGCTAACTGTTCATTAACATCAAGAAACAGGCACCGTTAACATATTTGTTACATCGGAAAATCTACACAGCATACACGCCCTGGCGTATGTCTCACGTGGAGCGAAAAAAATCCGTTTCTGACATATTGCACACGCTGGTCCCTGTGTTTGATGAACACAGCACATGCATCAGGTATTCGAAAAATAATTTCTTGATTCTCTCGTTCGATTTTCGCACAAAAAAAAATGAGCTTCCAAATTGATCAGGGAGTTGGCTTAGTGGTTTAGGCGTTGACCTGTACACTTATCACAAATCATAATGGAAAAAGACACCATTTACAACATGATACTCACTTTGCTCGATTTTTGCTCGCTCAGCGCACTGGTTCATGCTTTCCTTTTGAAAACTCCTAGTGTCGCGAACACAGATGGCTAAACAAGCGCGCCTTTGCTTCCATCCCTTAATATTTAATACTCTCAGGGACACAGATGGTTAAACAAGCGCGCCTTTGCTTCAATCACTCACAAGAAACAAACCGAATCTTTTGAAGCCACGCTTTCCTCCTTGCCTTTTTATTTCCTACTATCGACGCGCAAACACATGTCAGTAACTGAGTCTTGTATTGTTCTCAATTTCCACCAGTCGCTGTAGAATCTTGGAATCACAACATGATAAAAATTGTGTGCTGGGTTACAACAATTGGTTCCCGTTGGTCGAATGGGAAACATTTGGAATTGTCATAAACCACAGAAATTATTATGAGTTGGGACTTGTAAATGAATTAAGGCGAAAAGAGAGCCTAATTCTGACAGAAGGACAACAAGGGCGAGAACAATCGAAGATTTTTTTTGTTGAGACAGCTACTCTGAGGACCGTCAGCTTACCCCGTTCCTTCCACCACATAGTCTGTATCTACTTTACACAGGTCCTCGTAGTCTAGGGAAAGCGTTCGTTCTACTGCCTCTGTCTCAGGAGTCTTGTTTCCTGAAGATACGACCACAGTCTTGATTTTGACGGAACAGCAGAAGTTCTTTGCGTCGATGGCTTCTAGTACCCCTCTCGCTGCGAAATGGGGAGAGGAAACTGCTACAATCGCGACTTCGCGCCCAACTTTTGGGATCACTGTTTCCAGTAACCGTACTGGTATCCGGATCTTCTTTCCCCCAACGCCTTCTTCGGAACTCTGCATCTTGATGTCTACCAGAATAGCTCCAATGACTTCTGGTGACAGCGTAGACGAAGCTGCAGCAGCTTCTTGGTCGTGCACTTGTAAAACAGTGCCCTTCTTCTTGAAGTACTTGCCGCCTTTCAGATTTTTATCCAGAACCTTGACCACAATGCCTGGTGTCACCCAGCAAACCGGTCGCTTTTCTTGGTTGCGCTCAGCATCCTCTTCTAGTCCACCAGCTGGTCCTTCCTCAGAAATGAGGTCTTCGTCATCTTCATCGTCCTCAAAATACTGCCCTCTCCTAGACATTGCGCCAGGCAGGAAAAACGCTTTCTTAGTTGGAGGACCTGTGCTGCTAGAGGAACCTCCTCCAATTGCTTCTCCTGCTCCTTCAGGAACTAGGCCAAGGAATGCTCCACCAACATTGTTCCCTAAAGAAGTTCCTGGTCGCTTGTTAGTACTATGGTTAGTCGACGTCACTCCAAAAGATCCAGATCCACTCAAACCAGTAGTACTACTTGAAGAAGTCGCTTGATTACTCTTTCCTAAAGAGGATGACCCAGCACCACCTAGAGCAATGGTGACTTTGCCTGCCGCGGGATCTCTTTTTGTGAATCTTTCGCTTTCAGCATCGGCGTCCTCCGTCGGCTTCATCGCCACGAGCTTCGCTAGATGCCGCTCTTCTCTGTCTTAGAAGATGCATGCTTTGAAGATCTGGATTTTCAGATAAATACAAATAGCCTTGATGACTACATAAGCACTCCTACCCTATTTACTTGCAGGTCGGAGGTTACAAGTGCAAAAACACTACACTGCTGGACTGTGGAATCTTGTCACATCGATGCATCCTGCCGGTAGGTGCAGCAAACCTATTTAGGATGCACAGAATAGAAAAAAATTTAAATGCCATAATTTTCAGCTTCCGTGAGTTTCCTCTTCTCCTGCTTGGCTTTCGCTGCGTCGCGCTCGTCCCGCTCCTTGTCGATGTAGGTTATCAACCATTTTCCTTGGTTGTCGCGCTCGCCTAGTACCTGTCCCGTCCTCACCAGGTACTCCACGAAGTTTCCAAGCGTCGCCCAGATCGTCGAGTTCATGTGCTGGTGATCCCTATCCCGGATGAAGTCCATGTATACCGTATTCGCCTTGATGTTCGACACCTTGCAATAGCGCGTGCTCATCAACACCATGAAGTCCTTCTCGAACTCGGCACTGAACTGGTCTATGAAGTCAGTCGGATTGTCCATGAACAAGGACATGTTGCGTAAATGGACTTCCGAGGTTTGATGGCATTTGAAGCCGTTTTCGTCTCGGCATTGCTTCTGGCACATTTGGCAATAGAAACGGAGCTTTTGCAGCCCCTTGCTCTTCATCTGGTTGCCAAGCCATTTTGAGGAACCAACGTCGTGCTTCGGCATCTTGTTATTTTTCCTTAATTACCTAGACTTCAAATAATGAATCTAAACTTTAAATAGAAAGAAGAACGAAAGCAAAATGACAGGCGCGCTAGTACTAGCCTGTAGAAGTTCTCTGATGTTTGAGAGACGACTTCGACACAACTATCTACCTCCGACTTCATGAAGAAGAGGGTACCAGAGAGGAAGTAACTGTCAACTTTAGAAGAACGAAAGGAAGACACCTCACTTATAATGCTCAAAAAGGGGAGAGACAACTACAACGAAAAGGGGAGAAACAACTGCGACTTGCCACCATCTCCTGCGAAAATATTCTGAAAGGAAGGGCTCAAGCATTGATTTGATCATACCACTTCCATCAATCCAGAGATCCAAAGCGATAGAGTTCAACAACCTTTCCTCCAAGATGGCTAGCACCTGCTTGAATTTTCATTCGCATACCAGAAAGGATGCCAGATTAGAGATATTTCAGACACGGCCATGATCATGAAAGGCGAACAGCACTATTCGGCCGATGACTTCCTGTAACGCTATTCGGCTAAAAATCCATGGCACCTGGCCTGCAAAGCCGAGAAATTTCAAGTGGCTATTGATTTGAATTCTATGTTGTTCTTCTAGGAAGCCACTTTTTTATTTCATGCCTCTATGTAAATATGCTTGCGTCAGCTATGTTTTTATGCACGGTGGTGAAAAATCTACGTAAAACCATGCCAGGAAGATATGCACATACTCTCTTGTAATTTTCTAGTAACGAGTAACCGTCAAGAATTGGTGAAGGTTACTCTGACCTTCAACAATATCCTGGGAAGGTTAGTATCTGTTTTCACCACGTCTAATGTGTAGACCCACCTTCTACTGTTGTGATGATGTAGATTGCGATGTATTCTGTGATGTAAGTAGTTCTTGCGATGTCGGCTCCTGTGCTGGGAGTCTTGAATTAATATTACTAAGTTCGAGTCTTGAATTACTACTAAGTTCGGTGAGAAGCCGTGAGCGGTGCGAACCTGTATTACTTCCACGCGCACTATTTTCATGCGAAGACGACGACGCAGATATCAGACTCGTCGGTAGCATGTTCAAAACGGCCGCACCAAACGCCTCGATCTCTTGATCTGGTCATTTTTAGTAGATAAATTTTAGAAGACTGCAACATGGACATCAAAGGAGGAAATATGAGAATAAAATTCTTTTAAGTAGGTAAAATGCGAATAAAAACAAAACGGCTTTTCACAGAAGTGCATCCTTGCTTAGGTCAAATCATGATTCCTACTTAGGTCAAACCTAAGGAAGTCTACAATCTTTATGATGAGTCCTACCTGAAGATGACGCCGTCTCAGCACCAGACGCCGCGCCGCTTCCTGCGCTAGCAGAGGTGCTTCCAGCCTCAACGCCCTTTGAGTCCTCCCCTTCCGTCTCGCTGGAGGAAGAGACTTGGGCTTGGGCTGTAGCTTCGCGGTCCTCTGCCCCATTTGGAGAGGTCGGCTCGACACTACTTGCTGAACCTACTAGTGCAGAATATGACTGCTCAACATCAACTCGTGTTGTAGCAGCATTATCGGAGAGGCTAGTAGCCGATGCAACCACAGGTCCTTGTTGTACTCCAACAACAGGTTCTTGTTGTACTTCTCCCTCTTCGCGTTCTTGACCTTGGTGATCACAGACTGCTGGTCCCGACACAGCAGCAGCAGCAGCCTCTTGCTCGGTTCCACCTCCACTAAGCTGTCCTCGAAACACTCGCGAGAAGACGTAGAGTCCTAGATAAACGTGGACGCCGAGAGCCAACACTGTACCGATGAGAGTGCCAGGGTTGGTAGACGGACCAGGATGTTGATCTTCAGGCGGTGCCAGTGGGTCTTTCATACCACTCTCGTCACGAGCTCCTGGTGGCATCTGTAGTTGTTAGAATGTCAAAATACCGAAAAAGAATGGGACCCCTGGATCGACCGCATCTTGCTGATGCTCGCAAGAATACATCTTGAGACTCATCTTGGTCCTCCTCCCTGTTTATACTGTTGATCTTCATCCTGGTATTCAGATCCCTAACACATATTCTCTGTGGAAAGACAGGGAGTACACCAAAATGTTCTTGCTGGGGAAACTACTAGATGCAATCAAAAGGTCGTGGCCTTAAAGTTGACTGCCCAAATCAGCGGGCGGTCCTCCTTGTGGAGAAGAACTATCCGGTTGATGCACGAGGAGGATCGGCGGTTGGTCGGGATGTGCTGGGTCCACAACCATGGTTATCTCAGGTTCGGCCTCAGAAGGATTGTCCTTACCTTGCTCGATCTCAGAAGGATTGTCTTCTCCAGGAGGCGGATCATACTCGGGTAGACCTACAGGCGGATTGTCGTCGAAGAAATCTTAGAGGTAGGTTTTTGGTGCTCGCTTACCCCGCTTGTTTTGCCTTTCTCCTCCTAAGGGAGAGAGGCATAAAAAGCGGTAAGAAAAGCACCTTTATTAAACTACCCTTAAAAATCTTCACCCGGATGTTGGTGATGGTGCTGACCTCCAAAGGGACCAAGAGGACCAAGGCCTCCAGGATGATGGCCAAGACCAGGCTGGTGATGGTCGAATTCGAACCCACCTCGTCCCGGAGGTCCAGAATGATGGTGACGACCAAACGGATGAGGATCGTCAATGCCCATACCAGGAGGCGGCCACTTCTGGCCACGACCCACGCCAATGCCAGGAGGCAAAGGAATCGGAGGAAGCAATCCTACACCAGGTACCATCGGTGGATTGTAGTAACGCTGCCTGTAGTTGTTGTGAAGGCGATTTTGCTTGTTCATATTCTTCTTGTGGTTGTGAAAATTGATGTTGTCATCTTGCGTAGCTCCTCTACGATGAGACCTCTTCTCGTCAGAGGACGTTGATGGTCCTACTACTCCTTCTTTCATCTGCTCATCATTGTTGTGATGCGTAGAAGAAGAAGAAGATTTTGCACTCCCATACGAATTCTCCTCAGGAGCTTTAGTGTTCACTTCCCCATGAGCCTTCTTCCCACCACTTGTCCCCGTTTCAGGCTCTTCAGCGGCCTCTATTTCTCCTGCTGCTGGCGGCTGCAATGCCGCACGTTCGTCAGCAAGACTACGACCTACATTGCTTCCACGACCCTGAAAGCCGTGATTGGTCGAAACCTGCGCGAAATCTTCATCTGCGTGTACTCCTATGGGACCCGCTTTCGCCGCAGCGTGGTTTACTAGAGGCACAGGGCCATCAGCAAGGAATTTGCTGGAGTCTACGATTTTCTCCACTAGCTGTTCCTCAGGATTTTCCCCAGCAATCGTTCCACCATTCTCAGCCTCATCAGCAGCTTTTGCCACTTTATTCGCTGTTGCTGCATCATGATCTTCTGTCGCACTTGAGGCTTTGCTTTGTCCGAAAATCACACTACTGGCAGGATCCGCACTAGCATCACCATCAGTCTCACCCACAGTCGATAGTGAAGGTGCCTGTAAAATAAAAACGTAAATCTTTAGAAGGTCGCGTTTGAGGAGATTTTCAAACTTATGATGAGGAGGTATTGTCGAGACGAGACTTTTTAACAGGATCTGGCTTAGTAGTGTAAATCAGAGATTGATGATGTTACTCGATTAGATCTGTCTGCCAAATTCGAGAAATCAGAGACTATATACCTCATTCCCATTCTCATGCGCATCTGGGTCGTAGGGATCTCCGTGTAAGGCATCCTCCATGCCCGCGTCGAAATCGTGGGCGCTTTTCTTACTGTCCTGTATCGAAGCAGCTTCCGCGTCACGCCCGACCCGCATTAGATCGAAGACACTGCCTGTTGTCCCTTTATCATTTTGTGCTGGAGTGGCAGTGGGTACCGACGAGGCGTCTGTTGCTTGCGCGGTGTCTGTTGCTTGCGCGGCGTCTGTTGCTTGCGCGGTGTCCGCTGCTGGAGTGGCTGCTGACGAGGCGTCGGTTGACGACGCATCGGCTGATGAAGCGTCTGTTCCTGGTGCTGACGATGGGTCCGCTGTGGCTGGGGAAGAGTCATCTGAGGACGACGTCGACGGTGTTGAGTCATCTGAGGAGAACGGAGTAGACGACGTAGACGGTGCTGAGTCGTCTGCTGTAGAGGAGGCAGTGTCAGATGCAAAGCTAGTCTGCAGCAACGATCCACCACCTCTCTTCTGCAAGTAGGTGGTGGAAGGCAGAAAGAACTCATTCAGTTCGGCCAACGCCGAGCAGAGCTCGCGAGACAGGACTCCTGGCATCGTTGTGAGTGTGTGTGGTTTATGGCTACTGAGCAGTGTTTATGGCTACTGAGCAGTGTGGATGGAAATACTACGTGCACACCTAAATGAAGATGCAGAGGAACTGTAATAATGCCAACTGCGACCACTCTTACTCAACTGCGCTGACTACTCAGTGCTGTAGTACCAAGATTGTGCTGTGCTTCTCTATATTCCTAGAGATTCTGACTCTAGGGAACAGAACATAACAACGCACTACCACACCGACAAAACCGACACCAAAACCGATCCTATTCAGGTAGGTTTACTCCGGTTAGTAGATATTACAACGAGGAACCGAGTAAAGAGTAGACAGACCAGGATCATTTGTTCATGAGTTTGACACCGATAAGGACACAGGCAACAAGAAAATGATCCTGTTTCAGTAGTCCAACAAGAAAATGATCCAACAGAAAGATAATCGAATCAATATCATTTGTGATTCGTAGACCGACAAAGTGTCACCGACAAGTCTTGACTCATGATCATTCCACCTGAAAGCGCATATTGGCACACGCTGTAGTGACAGGATGTGTCCTTTGCTAGTACGAAAATCTTGAGGCTTCCGCACCAGAGATTGATACCACACGCAACTCGCGTAGCAATCATTTTGTTTTTATCGTAGTGCTCGCGACTACTATTACATGACATGATGCCACTATAATCCATTCTGAATCATATGTGAAGGAGCTCGCTTTCCTTCTCTGTTGCTAGAGAAGCTTTCCATTTTTTATGTTCATTAGCCCAATGGTAACAGAGTAAATAGGTAGATCTTGGCAATGCTCTTCTCCAACTAAAGCGTACAGAAAATAGTCGCCTGTGCATTCTCCAGCTGTGTCTGTAGCCTTGATTATGAAGTGTTTTAGTTGCAATGTTTTAGTAGTAAATTTACCATGAGATGCTATTCAACGGAAAAAGGCGACAAAAAATTCTGGTGACATTTTGACCTTTGCGGCCGTTCCTTGGACGAGCCGCATAGGAAAACTTTTAATTTGAATGATAGGAATCATGCAACTGTGGAAATCAAGGATGTTGACCACTATGGACGTGGAGGTGTCTCTACATCGATAAATTGTTCAAAGCTCAACTATATCAGGTTATGCTACCAGCTCATGTACTAGTGATCTGACTTCTAATCCTATTCGATGAATGTGTTATGACCAGAATGACACCAGAATTTAAGGTTTGTTGTATCGGAGAAGACTTACCAAACTTCGATGGCATCAAGAGAGACGCATGTGCCGCCGTCTCTAACGAGTATCGAGTGTATCTAACGAGTAAAAAATGGCAGCAATGACCGATTTATACATTGAAGACTGTGAGAATTTCCTTAACATGGTATGCGTTGTGCATGTTTTTGCAGCGTCGTGGTAGCGCTATCTGTGGGAGCCCTTGTGGCTCCACTAGGTTAACATGACATTTAAGTAAGATGAGGGATCTATTCGTGATCTATGGTAAAAAGTGAAATATTGAGTGCAAGTGCAATAGTCTACATTTATAATAGGGAAAGAACTGAGTTATGCACATCTGAAAAGAGAAGGACTAACACCTCAATCGAAGACTCTATGTCCCCATCGCACTGGGCCGACTCCTGGCATGCGGAGATTACTCATTTTTGCACACGCAGTGGCTGCTCGTGTGTACGGCAACTTAATCTCGTTGCCTCGCATTGTCGGTCGTGTTCGGTTGAGGGCTCTAATGTCCTCTAAATTGTCCTGCTGTAATAGCCACGGACCCATGGTTCGCTGTCCGAAGTCCTTGGCGTCTTGTCCCCTATCGTAAGCCGCAAAAACCTCCCTAGCGTACTCCTCAGACGTAAGAACGGAAAGCACGTGGAGACCTGTTGTTGCTTTTCTCAGCATTTTTTCTCGACAACATGCTAGATGTAGTTCAATTGATGACTAGTATCTAGAAGAACCTTTCTCATCCTGATTTTGATCAATAGTACCATAAACAGCCAAGTCACAACAAAAATCATCAACGACTTGGAACACTCTAAATCATTTTTAGACTTTGTGCGCACGAATGTGATTGCAACATGCATGCCGTTTCTAAGGTAAAAACCAAAAGCCACGCCATGGTGTGACTGTTCAAAAATACTTTGCTTCTATTAGTAGATACCTTCCGCCATCGCGTCTGGATCCGGCTGCAACGGCCTAGTTTTCTTGTGGACATATTTGCGCAACACTTTTTCCGCAAACTGCTCTCGGAACTCTAGTATCCTATCTAGGAGTAGCTCCTTTTCTTTTTAGAGCTACCGCTGAGACTCATATCCTTGAGACTCATATCCTTGCGAACCATATCCTTGAGACTCCTTGGACCCTTCTTTTTTCCCCTTAAAATTAAGGAAGCCCAGGATGGCGTTGGCGTCGAAGAAGTGGATTCAGCGGTAGCCTTAATGTTTTTCCAGGTCGAAGATTTCAGACCTCATGTGCAATTTCCTCTCTGGTACACGAGGTTTGGGTATTGCGGGAGCCGCTTTCGAGTCGAAATTCGCTTCCATCGCGCGTCTGGTAGGACCGTCCACGGAGGTTAGATGGGGATGATGAGTGTTACAGTGGCCGTTTTGTTTTTTGCTCTACAGGTCGTGGTATTGTTTTCTATTCAATATCAAGTTGTTTAGCTTAGGTTAGGCTGGGACCTACCATCCGACGTGGCAGACTTTAGCGGCTACTGAAGAGCCTAGCAAACATGCCAATCTAGATCGAAAGCGATTGTTTGTGTTTCTGCATCGCTCATAACAAAGCCGTCAGCGCTTCCGCCCGTGATCCTGCCCGCCCGTGCTTCAATGCATAATGCTCCTTCAGCCCTGACCAGCTACCGGTGATGCCTGATGTTCAAGATCACGAACATATGTAAACCGCAAGATGTGTAAACAAAGCTATCAAAATGTAATTCCCTAAACGAGCTGTAAGCAGTTCCTACGAAGTACCTACTGGAGTAGTTCTTGGAAATGCGTGTACTGAGTAAGTAGTCCCGAAGAGTATGATCTAAGTAGTCCCTATAAATTGTTGTAGAGCCGTAAGGAGAAAAATAGAAACACGAAAAGTAGTCACTATAAATTGTGGTGGAGCCGAGGACCTAACTAGAAAAGAGAAAGACCAGAGGAAGATAGAAAAGAGAAAAGGGTAACTATCAACAAGTATCCTGAAGACAAGTACCACGCACAGGTAGCCTAAAATTTAGGTAATTGAAGTACCACTTGACCTTAGGTAAAAAACAAAGAAAACAAGAAAAATCGAAGTGTTTGCTAAAAGTAGTCACCATATATAAAGGATAAGTACCTAGATAATGCTTCCGGAGCTGCGCTAGGTTTAGATCCAAGTCAAACAACTGCATTTCTGCCCTGCAATAGTCTATCAAATCCTTCTTCATCGGAAGTGACACGTCTACCTTTGGATTTGGATTTGGAGACTTGAAAAAGAAGTTTGGATCTGGATTTGGAGTTTCTTTTTTTTTTGTATTCTCGGGCTACTGAAAGAGCTGCCTCAGCTTTATCCAGTTCGCAAACCGGCGGCAGGCGGAGCTTAGTGCTCCTCTACCATTCTATTCCCTACGAACCCGCCGATTTTAAAATGATCAAGAAACTATTTCTGGCTAAAGAAGGCAACATTCACGAGCCTCATGTGGTTGATAAAGTTTGATGACCTACGGGTATCAACTACCACGACAGGTATTTGGCCTAAGACGATGGTATTGTCACCTGCAAATTGTTGTTCACTCGCTCGAGGATGTCTGCGCAATCCAGGGTTATCAATTCCCGAATCAGCAGTCGAATCAACTTCCCACTCCTAGTATAGCTCAACGCCTCTGAGAGCTTCTGTGTCCGGACTAGCTGCGATTCTCTTGCTATGTGCTTAACGTCGGTTAACTCCATCCTATTGAGAGAGGTGTATGTTTTGCGTCAGCTATAAGGCTCCATCCTGTGGA
Organism: Amoebophrya sp. A25; assembly: GCA_905178165.1. NCBI lineage: Eukaryota > Dinophyceae > Syndiniales > Amoebophryaceae > Amoebophrya > Amoebophrya sp. A25. Next base: position 251,976 of record CAJINU010000050.1, read on the forward strand.
GAGAAGTGTTTTCTATGCACTGATGTTCACGTGAGGTTTTTTCTATGCACGATACCATGATGTACTACGTTCGTAGCTGAAAAAACGGTCTTTGTAGGAGGTCAGCCGAAGCTTATTCAAATGGAGAGTTTGAACTCAGAGATAAAAACTCCACGCAATTTGCTTAGAAGGAAATTCCAATACAAGCATCTCCTCAGGTTTCTCGTCTGTAAGAGACCATGATGCCCTCCTACATGGTTGAAAAAACGAGGTTTGTAGAAAAAACTAGATTTTGTCAAATCCAATACAAGCATCTCCTCAGCCTCGCCAAACTCTGCGTGCATTCCCGTTCGCAGGCGCTATATTTCTTAACCCATTCTGTCATATTTTTGTCCTCCTCGGTTCTTATTTTCATCTTATCAATCGCGCTTTTGCCCAGTAACTCCCTGTCCGTCCGCCGCCTTGGCATTCCCAGCTCTAACTCGTACTTCTCTCGCAAGACATCCTTCGTGTGCTGCTGCAAGAGGGGTTAGAAAGAGCGAGGATCACAAAACGTTATTCATTTAAAAGTCTTTCTAGTAATAGACAACGCAATATCCTTCCCACAATATCCTTTCCAGTAGTCACGGAATCCTCCGATCGATGTTCTCCACCGCAACATTACTTATACAAATTCAGACGAGGATTTAACTAAAGATGTCTTGTCCGCTTTAGTGTCGAAAGGCAGAAGATTGTCCATAGTTCTTAGAAAATGTCTTCATAATCACTAGTAGACTTGGTCATCGCGTTCCGCTCTAGATGTATTTTCTCCATCAGTTCATCGTGCTTCGTGGTCTGCCACTGGTTCGGTATCTGCGTGTCGCTAAAATTCCTCAGCTGGTACTTGATCTTATTGTAGATGACTTGGCCCTTCCGTGTTTGGTGCTCGACTTCTGCCAGATTCGAGGGACCTAGAAATGTGCGTAAAGTTGTCGAACAGCAGACAGAGTAGTAGAGTTGTCGAACCAGAAATACTACTAGCAGACAGACAGCATGGTACCAGTAGAGTTGTCGCACACAGTAGACAGATTTGGATTTGGATTTGGAGAGTAGACTGTACCCACTATATTCGCATGCTCCAAGGTGCTGGGGTCTTTGGTGCCATCGGCATTCACTAGGTGGGAATCTCGTATGTAATCTACTATTTTCTCCTTCTTCCCTAATGATCGCACCTCCCCCTCTGAGTTGTCGGGAAAGTCGCCTGCTAGAGGATTTAACCTGATGGAGATTTTCTAAGTAGTAGGCTACTTAGCATCGGATCGATATTCAGATATTCAGATATTCTTTCTAATAGATAACCTGATAGTAGGCTACTTAGTATTTAACAAAAGCTGCTAGAGGATTTAACCTGATTGGTGTTACCAGAGCTACACTCGAAAGAATGAAAGTGTTCATTCAATCACTCTTCATTCTGTGCTCACAAAAGATCTTACTGTAGTTCTTACTGCTTACCGTTTATGTTTATGTTTATTGTTTCCGTAGAGATTTTGGTGCTACGGAAAGAAGTACTACGGAAGAGATCTAAAATGCCTACGGAAAGAAGAACAAGTCTGAAGCAAATACCGTTTATGTTTATTGTTTTTCGTCTCCTCCTTCGCAAAAGCGAGGTCTTCCTTGGTGGCCAGCAGCACATCCGGTGCTGGCTCGTCTTCCGTCTTCACTGAGTAATAATCCACGTTCCGCATCAGATTCCGCATATACCAGTGAGTCTTGTTCCGCATGCCCCATGATCGCTGCCACAACGCCTCCTCAATGTTGGGGAGAGGATTAGAGAATGTATAGGGAGTCACTGTAGAGAGGACTCACATATTCCTACGACGCTCAGAAGTTACAAGTAGAAGTATAACGTCAGTGTCTTTGATAGGTTAGGTTAGGTGTGGGTCCACTAGGTAAACCAGCAGACTTCAGTGGCTACCGAAGAGCCAAAAACACGACTACATCACGAACCAAGTCTAGGAAGCATCCAAGCATAATGTTTTGCGACCGAGGCTTGCTGCCTCGGGGCCGCCCTTTCGAAGGCGGCTGTGACATCTTGTGGCCTAAAGACTGACCACCCCAAATTTCTCCCTACTCCTCCTATGCTTCTGCCAGTATTGGAAGTTTTGCTTGAGAGGATCTGAATGTCATAGAGCAATATTTTTCTATAGTGGAGAAGAAACTGCTATGAAATCTTTAGATGAAGGATAAAGCAGATTACATGCGCAGCTTATTTTTTCCTAATTGCCTTTCAGCTTCCTTGAGCGATAAAAGCGTAGCTAGTATTTCTCTTCGGAACATCAGTTCCCGGAAGCAATACATCAGCCCACTTTTCTTTCCGCATGTGCCTTCCCAGCAAAATCTAGATCAATCAGCGCGAAAACAAACTGTAATACTACAATGCCATTTTGACCATGCGTTGTTCTTAGAATCAAGGGATTGAGTAGCCTCAGGTCGGAATTGTAGAGAGATCATACAGACCTACGCGGGACCTCTAGAAGATAACAAAAAAGGGAAATATGTGTCTCAAAAAAACTAGCCGCGCGAAGATGAATTCTATTATGTGACCATTCGAATCATGTGAAAATATGTTACATCATGATAAGTAGCAAAATCTATCTTTTTTTCACCCAATCAATGAAGAAAAGCCTGAGTTTCAGTCAACATGTGAAAATCGATGACTTACTACAGATAAAGATGTAGAAAAAACCTTTCACGAGAAGTAGAGGTTAGTGTGAACATGACATAGTGGCATACTCATATTTCTTTGATCTCTGCTGATGGGACAAAGCTAATCCTCTTGTTTCTTCATGGTTGGTAAAAAAAGTGCCACAATATCTTTCTGCTCCATCCTAGTCCTCGTCTGTAACGCAACATGCATCTTCGTCCCTGACATCCTACTACAAGTATAGAGAAAAAGTTCACAAGAAACCCAGCAACCACCCTCTACCGCCTAAACAGCTGATCATCTGACTGCTCGTGAACTTGCACTGGTGAAGCTAAAGTCGTCCAAGAGCTTTTTTCTAGCTGCAAAAAGACCGGAGAACGACGTTGCCCCCCCTTCATCTACCGTCGTGCTCACACTGCCGTCCTCTGGTGATGCGCGAGGGTAGATACTAGTACTCTTAGGGATAGCAGGTTTACCTAGCTCGCTCGCATATCTATGGATCCTTTGCCCCCTTGAGAATGAAGGTCATAGAGATGCTCATAGCGAGGTCAACTTGCTTCCCTTAACACTCTTTTTCCCAGCCGCCGTTGTTGTAGGCACTGTTGCTGTATTCGCTTTGCTTTTGAGGTCATCAAACATCGTTGCACCTTGAGATGACCTCTGCAAGTGCGATGTAGCTGAGGTAGTAGTAGTACTTCGGAACTCGTCTTCGTCCACGTCACGGTTGTCCTCAACACCTTTCGATGTCTTTATCATACCTCTACAACTACTAGCAGCACTTTTCAACGTTGATGTTGTATTTGAGAAGTTGCTCATGCCATTTCCTGCTGACGATGTGGTTTTCAGCGTCGAAGATGTTGCCTCAGCGTCCATCCCCTCTCCGACTTTTCCTGGGAGAATTAGAGCTCACCCTAATCCATCTTTCCTCTTGAGGCCGTTCGTTCCAAGAAACGATGTCTTTCCTCCTTTACAATTCGACACTAAGGTAACATCACGTCGCCTTTCAGAGAAATAGACCCGACAGCAGTAGCGAGAAGACCACTGATGCAGCACGGAAACACACACTTACGGATGGGAAGTTCACCCTTAGCTGGGTGAAACGTGAGCTGGGTTAAAACAATAAGGCTTCCCCTAATCGTCCATGACTTGAGGCCGTTCGCTCCTTAGGGAATATTAATCCTAAGGTGCTTCTGGAGATGGACGATTAGGGGAAGCGAAAGCCATTCACGCACATCCCAATCCAGTGAATTCGCGGAAGTCAAGTTCTTTCATCATTAATAGCAAAACGACCAGAAAGTCACAAAGAAATCAGCATAAAGCCCAATGCTCTAAATCACACGAAGGAATGACAATCGAGAGTCGGAGTCGCACGCTAAAATGCATACTAGCAAGAAGAGTGGAGCCCATCCCTCACGCTCTGAAAGGTGCTTCTGGAGATGGACGATTAGGCCTTAATAGAAAAAGCTCTGTTTCATCCGCCTGCTCTGCAGTACCTCCTACTACTTTGCCAACGTCCTCGTCAGCAGGCGCTACCACGTCAGCGTCGTCACTGCTTGCTGACGACGCTGAAGACGATCCTCCTGCCAGTACCTCAAATAGGTCGATCTTTCGTTGTGCGGCGTTGAGATCTAGAGTGAGACGGAAGTTTTCTTGAGCCAGGTCCATATTCGCATCCTCGAGTTCGTCTACGCATTCACGTGCATAGGCCATCTCTTAGAGCTAGTACCACGTCACATCCTCCTTGAGAGTCATATCTTTGAGCTTTTTCTTCGTGAAAAAGACGCTAAGAATCATAATGTAAGGAGATACTCTCTAGGGGATGCTCAAATGCTTAGATTGGTCACCATAAATCTCCAATTGGTGCTGCTCTGTGTCTTCCTTTGTGTAGTTTTCTAATGCTCCGAGTACTGCGTCAGAGGTGCTGGAAGACGCCCATTGCGCCTCTGCGACGTCGCCTTTCAGAGAAATAGACCCGACAGCAGTAGCGAGAAGATTTTTCACCTGTTTCAAGATGGAGAAGAGGATGGTGCAAAACATCAGAGGTCCTGTCGTGTAGAGAAAAAGGTATAATTTGATCCAGGCTAAGCAGAAATATTTCCTCCGTCCAAAACCAAAAGAACCAAATCCAAGCCCTTCTCTGAGTACCTTCTCTTCCAATTTCGGTACAAGGTTACACCGTAATCGCTCCACTAGGTTGCTGCGGTCCTCGTCTTCAGCCTCCTCAAAAGCGTTGGATTCCATAGTGTCGCCTAAAATATCGCATGCCGCTGAGTCCGACGCACAGGAGTTCAATATCGCAATTCCGTCGCTCGTGTATCGCAATAGGCGTGTTAAATCGCCCACGACGCTGTTGAGTTCACGCAACTCTTTTCGCTCGCGCGCCTCGAGAGCCAAAGCGTGCTGCTCTAGTTAGAAGTTGTTCCCGATATCCCCCATCTAGAGAATGCTCATCTTACTCGGACCCATCTTTAATCAACATTTTCATCATCCTTTTGAAAACTACAGCACGTCCAAGATACACATGTTAGTCTTAAGAGAAATGTTGACAACCTATTTTTAGTCTTAAGAGAAATGACAATCTGTATTTGTAGAAGGAAGCCTTTTAAGATAAACTACTTACTCGGCTATTGTGTTAATTACTTGCTTATTTGGAGTATTCGAGTATTTGTCATTTGTAGAAGGAAGCCTTTTAAGATAAACTTAATCTAGAAAAAAAGCCTTAATCTAGAGCTTCTGTTTTCTCAGCAATAGCGGCTTTTTCCGCTACAACAGTATCCCTGATCTCCAATAGCTTGCAATCGCCATCAAGCCGTTCTGACGTGAGTCCGTGTACCAGACGGTCCTAACAAAGTGTATGTTGAAGAGAGATGAAATTTACTCTATGCGACGCCCTTAATTAGCCTCCGAATTCAAGAAACTCTTTCTCTTCTTGAGAAAAAAGTCAGTATGTTGAAGAGAGATGAAATTTACTCTGCAGCTAGTACCATTACCTATCAAGGTTTGGACATTTGATGTTGCATTGTATTCATCTCCAAAACACAAGCAGCATATTTCTATCAAAAATCCTGCACCCAAGTACTTGTACTTAATAGCTTTTATAATAACACTCACGTTCGGTATACCCATTTTTCAGGAGGAGAATATTTCTAAATATGAGAATACCTGCATTACGCTAAGGACGTCCATATCTTGCAAATAGCGAGAGGCACGGTTCTTCAAAATCTCAGCATATTCCTCTTTTAGAGTGTCCACAGCCGCGACGTGCCGCTCCTTTTGCTCCTCCATCTCTAGTCGAAGGGCCGCGCTCTCATCTACCTGAAAATTAGGTGAGACGAGGGTGTGATGCAGAAGATGTGTCTGTTAGAGAGCATCATACTGCATCTCAAACGACCATACTAGCCCAATGGCGGGTCTTAGAGAGCAGTGCAGATGTAGGAGTAGTAAAATCAGAATTGCTGCAATAAAAGTCCTCTCCTTCCTCATCTTCTAGTTGTAGTACTTCATGACGTTTTTGTGACAGTTAACTACCGCTTCCGCATGTAGTTTGTTGATATCGATCAGTGCGCTGCGCATTTGCAACAGCTCTGTGTCCTGTTCGGCTTCTGCCTTTGCCAGTCGCAAAACTTTCGACTCCATTCGCTCGATTTTTTCAGCCTACTATGAAAGCCCAGAGGTGCTGGTGGTGGTGATATATTTAGTATTATGAACAATGGGATATTAAACTGGCCTAGAGGTAGACAGAGGGGTAGAAGCAAGTCAAAACGGAAAATTGTTCCACATAAGCGAAAGTGTTCCTCCTTCTCCTTCGTGTTATCAATCGTTGTAAATCAGAATATTAGATTCTCTATGCCATGCTCATAGCCGTCTTTAATATCATAAGTATTGACTCCGGACTTTATCGACCTCATTCGAAATTCTGGACTCGCATTCGTGACGGACAGACTCTGCTTTCTCTTCGCATTCTGCTCTGATGTTCTCGACCTCCAAACTCTGTGTCACGAGCGATTTATCCCGCGCGTCCTCGAGGGAAACTATCTTGCTCTGTTTGATGGGTCGTTGAGGATTTCTGGGGAGAGGAAGTTATACCAAAAAACTCGGAGTAGAATTTGAAGGCACGAGTGATTAGTGAGGAGAGAAGACTAGTAACTACTAAAGTAAGCACTATTGAAGAACAAAGGTGCAGTCGGTAAAGTCCTTATACCAAAAAACTCGGAGTAGAATAAAGTAAAGTCTGCTCTTGTTCATCTTTCATTTATATCCCCAGCAATCATTTAAATAGCTTTAAATCCAAAGAGTGTAAGGCATTGATTTAACGAGCTTGTTGATGAGGTTGAGAAGCTTTCGGCTTTCTGCTTTCCCTAAATAGATACCTGCAAGTATTCCCCCAATCATTTAAATCGATACCTGCAAGTATTCCTTCTCTTCTTGCAGGAACTTAATCTGCCTCATCCGGCCACCCCACAACTCGTTAAACTCGGACTCAATGCCGTCACGCTCTTTGTCAATCCTCGCACGCTCCTCCTCTGAAACCTCTAGCCTGGGACGAAAGAGAATGAATTATGATGTAAGTAGATTCTTACTAGTATAACCTGAACAACTATCTTCACAATCATGTTGAAGCATAGCTAAGAACTAAAAAATGTTCACCATTATGATGGCTTACACACATCATCAATATTTAACTAAACATAGCTAGTAGTAATACAACATCAGTATCAGCCTGCTACAAGAAACCTAAAAAATCTTTCCTACCTAGCCAGATATTCCGCGGCCTCATCCTCAAGTGCTGCTTTTTGCTTTGCTAACAGCTCATTGCGACGCTCCAAATCATTCAGTCGGTCCTCCAAGTCACCTACAGTGTTAGAGGTGCCCCCGCACCTGCATCCGTGGTAGCAGTGAATCGTGTCCTTGGCCTCTTTTTCTTTTGATCATCTGGTTCTCTTGGATTTTCTTGTTCTGAAACTCTGTTTTCACCCAATTTCCTCATCTACCAAGGATGATGCTGAGGTTGATTCAACGGTAGCCTTAACAGTGAGAGTCTTCTCATTCTTGTTATACTGCAAGGCGTGGCGCAAGGTGCGGAGCTCAGCTGAAAATTAGATGAAGCGGTCCTTCAGTCGTAGTTGTCGTTGTCCCATTTTAGTACTGTGAAGAATTTGAGAATGAACTCTCAGCAAGATAGCAGCTGTTTGATCTTGCTGATCCTACGGGTGGAGCCAAGCTAACTAGGAAAAAAAGGGTAAGGTTAGGTAAAGGGTATATAAGTACAGAACTATAGTAATGGCCAAGCTAAGTAGGAGTTGAGAATAACTATTTGATACGCATCATAATGCAAGCTTCCCCTCTCTTGTTCGGCTTGTATCCTTGTTTCGCGTAGCTGTAATTCTGCTTCTCGTCGCGCATTTTCGCTGAAGGAGAGTCGCTTTTCGACCTCACATAACTTAGAGTTCGTTGCGACATTTTTGCCTTCTTCTTGGAGCCCCTTTCCTACTGACCCCTTTCCTACTGGAAAGCAAGGTAAAAAGGATGGTACTAGTGAAGAAGGCAATGCGGTAATCGTCCTTAAATAGCCGAGTAAAGGTTTCATGCGCCAGCAAGTCTCCCGGTCCCTGCGGGAGGGAGGAGGAGACGTGAGACGGCATCCTGTCGCAAGTTCTAATAGATCTGGTTACTCGATTTTGAAAAAAACAATGTTATAATTTTGAACTTGAAAATATTGGATCAGTTGCAGAAAACACTTGCAAAGATGAAACAAAATTCAAAACCAACAAAGAAACTACTAGTCTGTCTACTAGAAGATGAATATATATTGAAAGTTGTAAACCCAGGTGGTAAGTGATCTCATGGTATTCTTGTAGTAGACGTCATGATATACTAGAAGATGAAATAAATCTTTTTATTTAGTGACAACATTTGTTTCCGCCTATACATCCAAAAATTTTCAAATTTGGGGGCTTCCCAAGAATTAAAAGTGGGACCAATTTGCGGGTGTTACTAGAAAATTGCACAGATTTTGTCCGAACTGAAACAGATTACCGACTACACATGTGGAGGCGGTCAGACGTGAAATTTACACTCTCGACGCCCATCAAAACACTGCTATGTGTCTCCTTTTGATATTGGCTTTTTTCATTCTTATGCTTCCGTGTGGTCGTTATGGCTTCTTAGTACTTCCTTTTCCTGAGAGACTCGCGTCTATCTGATCGAAAGTCTCGGCAAAGAAATTCAGGTTAAGTTTCCCAAAGAAACCTAAGGTCATTGAGCCCTACCCTGAATCACAAGAAGGCGCGTCCGCGTTTGGTAGAATCTTACACATTGTAGATGTCTGTCTCCAAGGCAGTAGTAGATTTTGAAGTTACGTAGTTGAAAACGAAGTCACAATCGCACATGTTCGAAGAAAAATCACAAGTGAAGAAAGTCAAGTATTCGTGCACAGTGGCCTCGTGTCAAGACGTGGTAAGTGTAGTCAACATGTAGGTAACGCGCGATCTAAATGATCCATTGAAGTTGAATGCAAGAACTTTCTATGCCCATTCCATCGCCTATGCCCATTCCATCGCCTCCAGTTGCAATGCCCTTGAAGAAGCGCTGCTCCCTGGCGAATCCTTGGAAGTCGGAGGTTGATCTCTTCCAGACTGACCTCCGCCACCAGGTGGCCCTGAGCTACTTGAGGATCCTGGCTGCGCGCTGCTAATACTCGCTCCTTGGTGGGATTAGAGGAGACGAAGCGTGAGATTGTGCATATTGATATTCTAATGATAATATCGAGGGTTCCGCGTGCTGTTGAATGATTGTAGTTACAGAGAGAAGATCCAGCGTAGTTTTTACTTCACACTGTTGAACTTTCATCATGGATAAAAGGTCCCCTTACTATCAGAGGCTTTTGAAGAACAAGGCGCTTTCTTAATATACCTCCTCGATGAAAAGATTAGCGATTCCGACATGATTGCCCAGCTGGAGGAAGATGAACGTGCTGACCTAATAAATCAATCAATTCTAAAATAAATCAAAAAAATCATAACTCTGCACGTCGAATTTAAAGCAGAGCTCCAAGGGATTGCAGCTTCGATAATAGCGCCAGTCATTCAGAAGACTGCTTCCCATTCCTATTGTGGAGCTGCCTCCACCCAGATTTGATGCTGGTCGCGGCCATCTATCGCCATGCGTTACAAGGATAGAGGTAGTATACGTTCGCTCGAATCGATGCGTCATGAGAAAATGAAAGGTAGATCACAAGCTTTCAAATTTAAGTTAAGCTATATTCATAAGGTAAGCTATATGCCTTAGATCATCATCTTCAGTTTCTACTCTGCATCATAGGTAGCCCCCCCTCGACATGCTGAATTTATTAAATCCAAACTCCTCGTCCCTGTGAAGTAACTATTCCAACCAACAAGATCAATATGAACGATAGGCAATGCTGACATGTAATTACTCCAACAATTACAGGGACCCATTCATAACCGATACACAAGACGTCCCCCTTTTTGCTCATCGAGGAGTCTGAATCCGACTGATCTGCTGTTTTCACTCTCCTCCGCAGTCTATGCCGCAAAGTTCGCCCATAGTCATGGAAGAAATGACTCACAATGCAGTGCAGGGGGATATTTGGCGGCATTTTCAGGACTGGAGGATCCACGGCAACGAAAGCGCTCTTCGCCAGAACCACCGGGATCGTGGGAGGCTCTGTGGCGTACTCGGCAAAGTTAGGCGCTAGCTGCGAAAAGGGCAAGTCTTGCCGCTCTTGCTCCGCAATTTTGAAAAGGTCATACGCCTCATATTGGCTAACGTCCATCACCTGGGTGGAGTGGGTGCTTTTCACATGTAAGACCAGTAGGAGCACGGAGACCCTGTGGTCTTTGCCTGCCTATGTAGAAGCAGAGCCACGGCGCCGGCCAGCCGGTCCACCGAGATCGATGGGGAGCCAGCTCTGGTCCGCCGCCGAGGAGAAGCGGCGCAAGACACGAAGCGGCCCCGCGCCAGCGAACCCGCAGAACAAGGGCACCCACCAAGCGCTCCGCCCCCGCAGCACCGGAGCGCCGGCCCCCGCGCTCTCTGCCCCATGCCTACGGAACACCACGGCCATGCCGCGGAGGTGCAATCGCCGCCGTCTCCGTGCTGTTGGCTTTGATCGTGGTCGCCCGTCTCCATGGCGTCGCCTTTCCCCGCTGGAAGACGGCCCGGCCCTTCCGCCTCCTTTTTCTTCTGCAACTGACGAAGGGGCGGAGGTGGATGGACGACCGCCCCCAGAGTCTCCCGGTGCCACAGGGCGGACGCGCTGCTTCGCTTTGGAACAGCTCGACGCAAGCGACGCCGGGCGGCCCTTTCTTTGGGCCGTCGCCGTCCGCTGTTTCCGTTTTTCCCTTTCCTAAATGCGGCACCAATGGCTCCAGTGCTGCGGCTGCCTTTAAGGAGTCCCTGCCCTCGACTCAGGCCCTCTTAGTGCGTGGAGAAGCTCCGAGGCTAAGGCCCTGCATTCTCGACAGCGCTGGGCCGGTGTCAGCCCAGTGAGTCACTGGGTGCATAAATTAACAGCACAGACAAAACTGCTTACACCCTCAGAAAAAAGCCCGAAGGCCTGCCCCCGCGAGGTGTCAAGCCTCCCGGCTGCGTGCAAAAAGCGCCGCGCACCGCTTTGGCCTTCCCAGACAGCACTGACGGCGCGCGAAGTGCCCGGCATGTTCTCCGCGGGCGCGGGTCCGGTCGCCAGGTGACGGCGCGGCATTCTAGCGGCCAAATGCTTCGCGCCGCTCTCTGATACAGACGGGGCCGAGGTCGATGACATACGGGAGCGCCAGGCAGCGAATCACGAAAGCCCCGCGGGCGCCTAAGCTGGTCCCTGCAGCCACTGCAAGGGATGGGGCGTTTTCGCTGGGGGTAAGCGCTCCTATCAGGACCGTCGCGGCCGCGGGCGCATTGGGTTGCGCGGTGCTTCGGCTTTCTCCTTCAGCTGCTCCCTCTTCTCCCTCGCGCATTTCTTGCAGTGCTGTGCCATGCTTTGGTTGCTGCCCCTTCCTTGTCAAGGCAGTCGGATGCCCAGAATACGCCCACCATGTGGCATGTGCTTGGGGGCGACCTCCGCGACAGCCGAGAGCTCGTCCTCGCTGTAGTCATGGGCTGCGTCTGATGCTGCAATCCCTCGAAGAACCTCTGTGAGACTGACCGACCGCGGCGAATGCTCTGGGAGCAGCTGCGCCTGGCTGCGTGCTTTGTTGTAAGAAAGTGCCGCGCCGTTGGTCTTGTTGATATGCAGACGCGCCCCCATACGAGAGCGGAATGCCCGCGACTTCCTTCGCTTTTGTCGGCTTCTGCTGCGACGCCGGCGCTCTTTGCTGCGAGCCCGCCCGCGGCTCGAGCGGCGCCGCCTTTGCCTACGCTTTCGCCGGGTTCTGCTGCGGCGCTGGTGCTTTTTTGCCGCTCGTGCTTCTCTGGCCGCGCTTCCTATTGGGTCGGGTGACTAATCTCGGCTGCTTCGCGGTCGCACGCTGTCCGATCACTATTATCGCGAGTTCTGCACTCCGTCCAGCGAAGAGACCACCTCGCGGCAAGTCCTCAGCGTGCTCGTCCTGGCAAGGGTGCCACCTGTAGCCACTCTAAGTGCAGTAGCAAAAGTAGAGAGCTCTTGCCCAAATCACAAAGCGCCGCGCGTGCAACCAAAACGCTCGAGCCCATGAAGTAAGTGCGTAGCGGCTTGCCCTCTCTCCAATGACTGCCCTACTCTGTAACAACTTCCGCGCCACTTCAATGACGGCACGCAAGACTTAATAACTACGACAAAGGCCCCACTAACGCCCCGCATACTAGTCGCCAGGGCGTGCGTGTGCGAGCAAAGGCCCCGAGGCTTGTACTGCGGCCGGGCAGGCGTGGCGCCTTGTTTTGGGCCAAAGTCTTCGCGCGAGTCCGCCTGCATCGTTGCAACTGCACCACCAGCACACGAGCCGCGGCGGCCGTCTAGTCCTACCGCTCACTTTTTTCCTACTACCTGAGACGCGCGCAGGTGGCCCATCTGCCTGCAGCACACCACAGAGCGAGGCAGAAGATTAAGACCATAGTCAGGCGGCCCCATCCGCTCACACTCATCGCGAAGACGAAACACCTCTCAGGCCGTGTCGTATTCCCCTGACAGAAAAGGGGCCGGCGAGCGAATGGGGCGCCCTTCGTCAAGGCACTAAGTAGCCCCCCCTATCCGCCTCGTAGTGCGTCAGTCCGAGTCCGCCGAAATGCCGCCGGAGCCTCCGAAGGCTGAGGCAATCGCCGCAAGGCAATGATAGGCGCGGCGCCTGCGATAGCTGCGGCGCTATATTCGTCGAAGCTCTCGCGCGTCGCAAGGAGAAAGACCACCGAGAGCGACCGGCGAGGCACGATCTCCATGGACCTCGTTCGCCACTGTGTACGCGACGCTGCGGCGCGTGCCTTGACTTGGAGCCCAGACGGGCCCAGAACCCTCCGCGCGCGGGCACCTTTCGGGTATTTTTTTCTTTCGTCAGGTTGTCAGCGAATCGGCCGCGGGATCGCAGAAAGGCAAGAGCCTCAGGCAATTGCGGCGAAACGCTTCGAACCCCGTCCACTGCTCGGCTATCTTGCGAGCCGCACTCCGAACAAATGCGCGCGACGATGCGCGCGACGTGGGTGGAGGCGCGACTGCTCCCACGTGCCCGTCAGGGCCCACGCCTCTGCGCTGCCCACGCTTTCAGTCTAGAGCAGCCGAGTCCGCACCCGAAACGAACGGGGGCCGCCTGCGTCGCCGTAGTCCTCTCGCGGCGGCGTCCTTCGTCGTGTCTGCGGCTTTGTGCCCGCTGCTAGGGAATGCCACGCGCGCATCCATGTCCCCCTGCTCCCCTGCCTCCAGCATTCCGCCCTCGTGGGAATTCCGGTGCCCCGAGATGACGAAAGAAAAACGGCACCACACGCAGAAAAAATGGCCCCAGTCACTAAACAACAAAACACACTCAACATTTTAATATAAGTACGTTGTGGATGTTCCCAAGATCGTCGGAGACGATGGGATAGTCGCTGCTGTAACGCCACTGGTCGTCGGCAATGAACTTGTATTGGTGCTCTTGCCTCGTAAGGTTAACCACGACATGAAACTCCAAACCACTCCTAACCATAGGTAACTTCTCTGACCAGTTGTTGAAGCTGCCAATGAGAAAAACATTCTGCCCGCCGTGTGTCCATGTGAAGACGACTGGAACCTCCTTCGTTTGCTTCGCCGGAAAATGAAGAGAGATAGGAATCGGGGACCATGAAAAGAACATCATCTTACGACAAGCCACAACGTAATATCACTTTTTGATTTTATAAATATTGTATGTAGTAACTTACTTCAAAAAAACGAGATAATGACTTAATAAACTCCCTAGACGAGTCGTAGCACTACTGCTAGATGACGCGTTTCTCTAACATAAACATTGATGCAGAACCCTATTTATGCTACTTACACTAAAATTAGATCCGTCCACCATAAGTTGCATTCGCGATGGTGGAGCTACTTGCCGGCGCAGTGTCGCTACTATCTTTGCTCTTACTCCCTTCACTCCCGCTTTTGCTTTCTGCGTTCGTTTCCATAGTAGGGGAACCACTCTTGTTGCCTCCTCGGTCCTTGCTACTACTGGCTGACGCCGTCGTCCCAACCTGTACACCTCCATTATTACTCCCATTGTTTCCTCCTCTGTCAGAGGAGTTGCTATTGTTATACGCGACAGATTTAGAAGTAGAAAAGCTAGCTTATCCACATTTCTCTAAAAAATAGATCATCTTTGATCTGTTTTTGCTTCACCCTTCAAAATAAAAGAGGTCAGAGATGCAGCTTCTCAAGATGAAAGAATCAATTACAATCAGCCTTAACAGACGCATCAGTTCCTACTGTTACTGGGCCTGCCTGACTGCCATCGTAGTTGATACTGCTAACGCGGTTCGAGTTCTCTTTGCTTAGATCTTCCTGGAATCCATCTTGAAAATCATCCTGGGTCTCCTTTTCTCTCGAAGACGTATTCCACACCCCTTTAGTTCAAGTGTTAGGGGACCAAGATGCTTCTGAAGATGTATTGCCAGATCCTGCCTTACTTTGCTGTCGTCTCTAGCCGACCGACCGGGGCTCTCCCTTGGGTCCACGCTCTTTCCACTGCCAATGCTATCCCGTGCACTCCCCACACTAGTGTCCGTGCGATGACTCTCTCGTGCCTCCCGATGGCTGTGCTCCGACGACCAGGAAATGAAAGTAGGACAAGAATTGACGTGGTCAAAAAATGCGAGGAAATTCTGGCGTATTCACGGTCGCGGAGGTGCGAGACAACCAGAAGAAAATATTACCGGTACGAGAATGTATTGTCTAAGTCTAAGTTATACTTAGTTGTTTGGAGAACAAAGTCCTCTGATCAACATAATGTGGCTGTCCCGCTGCTCGCGATCTCCTCGTCTTGAGCCCGCCTTCGATTTTTCGCCTTTTCCTTGTGCGGTTCCCATCGTGGTAGTTGTACTAACACTGGCAACTTTTACGAACTGGTGTCATTTTTCTAGGAGTACGTAACTGCCAATAGCAAATCATGGAAAAAGTAGTGAGGGGAACAAAAAAAAAAATTTCGTCCAAATCTTTAGATCCTCTACACGAACTCCTCTTTCGCGTCTATTCTCTTTCTGTGCACACTTTCCTACACGAACCTGGCTGCCATTTATGAAAGATGGGATGATCGGAATAGATTTTGCACACAACCTCCTCTATTAGAATGGAGCGACGGAGGTGAGACAACACTCTTCTGCTAGTGTGAAACTGTGTCCTGTCGTGTGTCTTTTCTCTTCTGTCAGTCGTGCCATGGCTCTTCTTCAGGGTCCACTTCTATGTGGCACATCTACTTTGCCAAGCACAGCGTTGTGTCAGCGTCAATGCGATTCATCTTTTCCCAGAAAACAAACCAAAAACTACGCTCAGACACCTCTTGCACTTCGTGTAAGATTTTCGCGCCTATCCTTAGCAATGAGAGGTCCAGGCCATCTTGCAGACGGTAATAACAGGACACCTCTTGCACTTCTATCTGCCCTGGTGGCAACAATGCACGGTGTGAGTGTGACAGTTCTCACTTTAAAGCGCCAAGTCAGACGGGGCGGAGGAATACTGTCTAGTCTTACTCCCGTTTCCTCAACCGCGCCAGCAGTTGAAATAGATGCAAAACCTTTTTTCTTTCTGCATGTGCAACTATTATCCAGGATGCTCTTTCATCGATCATCAAGAATGTCATCATGTTCAAGAAGCTATGCCTCTGTGGTACCTTCGCACAGAAGCCAGTATACGGAAGCTAAGTACAAAGAAATGTGCTTTTTTGTGTTACTCACTTGCTGCATTTTTGTGTTTCCTCATGCTGAGAGACATCGCTGCTCACCCGGGCATTCGTCGATTCCCATACACGAAGAATCTGTACTATGTATATGGCATATCATATGCAGAAGTCAAACATGACTGTAAATCATCTTGAACCATTCCTGAACAAACATGCTTTTCCTAGATGAAATACAAAAACTGTACAAGAATATGCAAAAATTAACAATATGAGATTTACCTAGGACGTTTCAAAGTCAGTATTTTACGAATTTGCTACTTCGTCTACTATCCGCAGTCACTTACGTACATGCCATGTACTATGAGTATGGATTCCGATATGAGTAAACTTTTGTATCAAGGAGTTACGTCTTTACTTACTGTTCCAACTACGGTGAGTATGCACAAAAATTGAACCGACTAAAAACATGTACTAGTACTGCAAGAACAATTATAGAACTATATTCCCAAAACAGTAAAAGGACTGTGGCGGTCAACTACCTCCTTGCAATAATATGGGTGGAGCCAAACTAACTAGGAAAAGAAAAAGCAATAATGATAGACATAGACTACACTAGGCACTCTAACAACTTATGTACTTTCTAAACTTGCCTTATTTGCATCCTGCCTCTGAGAGCCACTGGTCTACTAGTGGCTGAATCGTGTCGTATTCAGTGTCCGAGCACATGTTGAATTCACGGCAAAAGAGGCAGCAAAACGCTGCGCAAAATCTCACTCTTTTCTCAACTCCCAGTTGCTCCATCTGATGCAAGTGATGTCTGTAGAAGTGGCAATAGCACCGAAAGAACCTTCGGAACTGAGGCACTACCTGTATAGTTTTACGCAGCAAAAGGAAGGTGAAGAAACCTCCTACGTTGTATTCGTGGTGCAGTGCCACTGTGTCACTTGTATCATCATCTTCATGAAGACTTCATATATGGTACAAGAGTGTTCCTAGAGAGAGATGAAAGTTATAAATCAGCCACATGCAGAAGCTGCGTGGATCACTCTCGGTCATGACCTAGAAGATCATTGACTACACAAACTGGAAAAAACGTACCAATTCCCTAAAGCATTCTGGAAATGCACCTTCTGGCGTACTGGGAAAGACGCGAGGATCGCTGATCATCGTCTGTGCCGAATCGAGGACAGCTTTGATGTAGGGCATGAAAGAGGAAGAGGCGGAGTACTTTGACATGATTAACAACACCTTTTGTTACTTGCGACAGGGGAAACAAACTACTTATCACTCTTTATCAGCTGCAGGGGAAACAAACTACTAGTACTTTGTGATTCTTTCTAGAAAGGATTAGGATTAGGATGTGATCCGCCGTCCGAATCGAACGTACTAGCTACAACAAATTCATGCAAACAACATTGAAACAACATCTTCTCTTGTGCCATAAATTTTGGTGCATTCAATTCGATTCCACTCTTGGTGGTTCCATCCTCGAAATTGTCTTGCCACAAGTACGTATGGGCACCAGCCCTCATCACTGGACACGCGGCTTCCGTGCAGCAGCCGTTCATCATAAATGACGAGACCATAGAAGTCTGTAGTTGGGACAGATTGAGATAATTCATGACGCTATGAAGGTGTTACGTGGTCATCCCCTTGCAATATCCCCGCACGACATAGATTCTGATATAACAGGTGAAGAACTAATACCTCCGTCAGTATCTTCACCAATCAAAACAACTTGAAGTACATCCTTCAAAAATATATCTCATAAATTTAGAAGAAGTTAGTACCTCCTTCACATCTGAAATTCAGTAGTCCTATGCAAATATATCTCATAAATTTGGAAGAAGTTAGTACCTCCTTCACATCTGAAATTCAGTAGTCCTATCAAAATATTTATCTTATAAATTCACCAGAAGAAGTACCTCCTTCAATATCTTGACGAAATTATTTGCCAGCCACAGGTTTTCAGAGACTCCGTCTGGTCTGCGCACGCTGAGTATAATATCGTTCATCACGCTGCCTTCGTAGAGTGCGTGCACTTGGGCAGACGGTTCGGATCCCTGCGAGCCGCTACCGAGACTCGGGAATGAAGAACAAAAGCAGGCTTAATCATGTCATGGAACCTCGTTTTACGTCATTCTAACGTTCTAGAGGCCTTTCAGTCACCCTGTACCTTCTTTTTTTGAAGAGCAGAATACGTTTACGTCAACATATTGACAATTATAGTATTTTTACCAACTGAGGACCTGTAGGAGCAGCTAGACGGCCATCTCTAAAGGAGACTCTTTTACCTCCTATGCAGCCATGATCCTACTCTTACCTATGCATCCATGACCCTCCACCAACCTCTTAATAGTAATACTACCCCAAATCTAGAGTACTCGTACCAATTCTACAGTTGCTGGTACCCTGTTCATAAATTTGTCCCGCTCTGAATTGGATGCAGACCGCCTGGGACACCAGTTTCTTTCACCGCGAACCCAAAATCACGTTCTTTCAGCACTTGTCGGCTAACCTGCGCTCCCTGTGTGTCCCATACCAGAGGGATGGGTCCTGTAGAAGCAGATGGGGAAAATCATAGTTTCCAGTACCAGTAGTAAATACTTACGAATGCGGAGGTCTGCAGTCTATTAAAACTTCGAAACAATCCCTGGCTGAAGCCCTTGTTTGGCTATATTGTTATTGGGCGACTAATTCCAGGGAATCCATGCATGAGACTAATCCAGGGAATCCATGCATGAGACTTACAACTTATAGCTAAGTCGTGCAATCACTTTCTGTCAGTGACGACCACTAAGTCAAGAATCGGCCCTTGTTTGGCTATATTGTTATTGGGTGACTAATTCCAACAATCAACTGCCAAAAATAGTACGTTCCTTATCCTTTCTATCCGTTCTCACGTTTGGTTGGAGGAAAGGCTTTCGAATATGGATGTTGTTCTGTGAGACCTCGTGTTCGTTTGAGGTATCATGTGTCGAATCGGTGACGGAAGAAATCGACATCGGGCAACTGCCCATATCCTGATCTCCCGTGTCCATCTTTTTAGTCTTTTTGGTACCTATGAGAGGCACACTTGACTTAGGTTCGACGCAGTTGCGCTTAGGTGGAGATGAAAATTAGATCACTGTCCTAGAAGGATGACATCAACACTGTAAACTGAGACCACGGTGCAAATGTAATCTTACTAGGATTACCTCAACACTATACACTGAGACGGTGCAAATTATACGTATCTATACGCGATAACAAAAGGTTCTTGATACAACCTGAGACACCTGCTACAAATGAGCGTTAGGTTAGAAGAGCAGCTTATATCCATATATACTATTATGCTGGAAAAGACTCAATCTTCGTCCAAACAAAGTAAGTACTATTAGCGCCGGTTGGGGCGAAAAGAAACCAAAAAAAATCTCAAAACATAAAATGAACGGATTCGGGATCTCCTGCTCACACGTCGGCAGATCTTTCGATCAGTGTATGTTGTTGCCACAGATGAGCTACATCTCGGATATTGGTAGGATGTAGTACAACACAGAGCATTCCATTGAGAATAAAAAGACCGACTGATTCCTGGCACCGGATGGCTTGATTCCTTTTCCATCTCTCTCTCTAAAAAACCTTCTCTTGTTCACTCGCAAAAAACTGAAATTCTGACGCACAGAATAGAGGATACTACCGATTCATTGTAGCCGATTTTTTTTCCGAAGAAAAGACTGCTGAAGACGCAAAAAAAGGAATTAGCACTGTTTTGTGCCGTGTTGAACACTCGTATTACCTCGGATTTCTGGATCCATAAAGATCTTGACGGATGAGATAATCCTGTGATCCTGTGTTCCTCACAACTTCATAGGGAATACAATACAATTAATATCGCACTAGGTTCAGCTTCAGTGCAGATCTCTGCATAAAAATAGTTGTGAATGATGTTCTCATGCCCCGTTAGGTGTGGGAAGGTCCTACATCACGCGTCAACTTAGGTTCTTCAGCAGAATGGAACTGACTGCCTGGTCGCTGTTCAAGGGCCTGTAATATGAGCCGCTGGAATAGATTATCCGTTGACGCGTGCGTGCGTCGCGACTCGCGAGCTTGCGGCGGCACTCGAGCGCAGTAGACTTCGCCGCTTCTTCTATCCCCTTGTCTCTGCCGTAGGCGTGGGTCCGAAACTATTCTGAGGCACCCTGTAGGAACAAAGACTCAGATCTGGAGGTACTGAACTTGTGTTCCTACGATGCTCTTGTTCTACAAGCGCAGATGTTGTACTACAAGAAGGTGAGCTTGAGAGACGTTGTGGGGCCTTGCTCGTCTAGAGAGATTGCCGAGTCGCCTACGCTGTTCTATTTTTCGAAAAGTTGCTCTAGAGATCAAGGAAAAGTAGTCAGTCCAGTCCTATCGTCAATAATTCTTCCCATGCATATCTCCTTCACACGTTGAAACTCTGTCCGCATCCACAGGAACTCTTTTTGTTAGGATTGTTGAAGACAAACTCCGACCCCATCTCGACCGCTACATAATCCATCTCTGTTCCCACTAAAAAAAGCACCGCTTTGCCATCCACGATAACACGTCCTGCTTTCCCACTAGAATCCACAAACTCAATAACTTCGTCAAACTTTTTGGGCTCGTCCTTTGTTTTGTAGTTTGTGGTGAATTACAGAGGCACAATTTGATAAGATTATAGACAAAAAAATGATGATGGGGGAAGAAGTTCATTTATTGCTAGGGTAAAAGTTGTACCTCTAAACAGATTCAGCGATCGAGACTTCAATTCAACATCTGGAAATCTAAAAATTGGTCCTCAACGAAAAATGAAAACGAGCAGTAGAGTTGTATACTACTAGGAGTTATGGAGACCCTACTATTAGGAGTTGGATCCTATTGTCTATATCCAAAATACCTTCTGAAAATCCATGACGTAGCTCATTCCACTGCATCCGCGCTGTCGAAGGGATATTCTGATTCCGGTACTTTCTTCGAGGCCCATGAGTTCCGTCACTCTATCTCCTGCCCGCGAGGTTACCGTCATGATCGTCTTCTTCTTGGACGCCGATCCTCCTCCCTTTGCGGCAGGAGCTCCCTTTGAGGCTGCCGCAGAAGTTGCAAACGCTCGGCTCACGGACGATGATGTAAAAGAGCCGTGGTTCATCATCATCAGAGGACTTGAGCCGGCACGAAATGAACCGCTGGAAGTTGTAGATAAACCACGTACTAAGCGAGAGCTATTGAGGTTCTCTGTAGTAAAACTTGAGGAGGCTGACCGACCACTTCCAACGAGTAGAGGCGTCGCCGAAATGCTTCCCCTTGCAAGGAGGGAGGATCGCCCTATTGCGATTGATGCCATTTTTTTGAGGTCGCTAACAAGTACTGAAGGGTAATGGTAATTGATGTCGCACGTCGCTAGAAGATTTGCATACAACGTGATCTTCTTGAAGACGTGACTTCACTACATCAGACCACCCAAAATCACAAGTAGTTGAACTAGTGGGTCGGGAAACTGAAACAACTTAAACTTTTTCTATACGGTTTGCTGGGGGACAAGTAGTGGAAAAAACTATCCGCAACTACGCTTTTGCAAAAAATGGTCACTTCACAAACTTGGGGGATTCGTCATTAAGTGCGTGGGATACACACAAGTTTTACTGTACCAAAAATTTCAAAAAATTCTCCCCACGACCTCAGAAAACAACCCACCTGAAAAAACACAAATATGGGAAAAACACATGTTGTTCATGTGCTACTAGCGAAGCGGCCTTGATCGGTTTTGAAAAACTTAGAGTCTCTCACTCGTCTCTCGTAATTTCGAAAACTTGAGTGCAACATCGAAATCAGGAACCTCTTCTTTCCTCTGAAAAAAACAACAAATAACGCTTGGATCATCAGAATCTCAAAGGATCATTTCTTCTCGTTCAAGGCGAACACTATGCTGTTGCACGGGAAGATAAGCCCAGATTTGTAGAGGTGAAAAGTAACCGGTTCCTTTACTGAGTGCCTTCAGATGTACTTGTTATCACGAGCGCCTAAAATATGAAGATGGCCACTTTTTTCAGAGCTTGCATCATCACGCTTTTCTTAACTCTTCTTTTTGGTTCGCTCTCCCAGAAGCATTAGTTACAGAAGGAATTCACTCAAACCAGTCAAGGCGAACACTATGCTGAAGATACATTCGGTGATATCAATCACCGTAGTACTTCATGCAACTCTGTATACTGAAGATGAAGATCGAGTGGCTTTGCTCGTGCTAGGGTAATCGAAGTTGCTGTTGTGCGTTTCGCCATGAAATTTCTGACTTTTTAATGAGTCAGTAACATTGTTGTCGTCAGCAACATTGTCGTGTATCTTGTTCATTGAATTCGAGTTACTTCACTCGTTATGTCGGGACTTTGAGTTCCTTACCAAGAGTTGTACAATCAACATGTGACGTTCACTTATGTGGGTATTCTTCTTTATTATGTGACGTGGGTCACTGTGGATACAAATAAAAAGTGGGTATTCTTCTTTATTAACCAGCATCAAAAAAATTTTCTTGTTCGTTGCTCAACCTCCTTGCTGCCTCATAGCTGCTAGCATTTTGCGGAGGCCTGTCATAGCTGCTCGTCCTTTGCATACGCGACTATGCCGCTTCACTACCGTAAGATGTAACTGGATGTTGAGTACGTTTGATGTAACCTACTTCCCCAGGGACAATTTAATCTAGCACGTTAGTTGTATCAGTCCATCCTATTTCGTCAAAGAGATGAAGGACAATTCATTATAGGTAAGTATCTATCCTCCATATTACTATTTGAGGTAGTACAACTAAACACAAAAATCGAAAAAAATAAGTACAGCCAGATGATGGCAGCTCGTCGCCGGATTTGTCATCGTCATCGCCCAAACGCGCAGAAGCAACCTTTCGTCGCTTAGCTTTCGGAGTCAGAGCATTCCCATTGTTCTCTTCTACGCTTTCACTGAGTTTGCTGTCTTTGCTTTTCTCCTTCACACTCTCATTGGCTTTACGTTGCTTTCCTTTGCCGCTGCTGCTTTGAGCGCTCATCCTGTCGAGATGATGACTAGCAGCTTTAGCGGTATTGTTGATCTTTGGAGTACTCTTCTTGTTAGCACT
This sequence comes from Amoebophrya sp. A25, assembly GCA_905178165.1. Classification (NCBI taxonomy): domain Eukaryota; class Dinophyceae; order Syndiniales; family Amoebophryaceae; genus Amoebophrya; species Amoebophrya sp. A25. The sequence continues at coordinate 275,014 of CAJINU010000050.1, forward strand.
GCGACTTCCGAGCGCAGCTGGTGATTTCGGGTCTGCTACAGGGCACAATGCGATCAGCGTCTCCGCGTTCTCTCGATAACCCCTTGCAGGGATCTTTCTTTGTCCGTCGCGAGGTGACGCCGATGGTGGCCTCTTACTTCCACAACTACTACTACTAGACTCCAGAAGATCATTCACATCCTTCTCCTGTACGCCGCTGCTGTGCCCAACCACTCCTCGTGATGCTAAGGGTAGTGCCGGAACATCAGAAGCCTTAGTCCTTTTTTCTACTTCTAGTTGTTGATTAGCATTTTGGGACACAGCACTGGTCTTCTTCTTGCCCTCTTCTACTCCTAGCAATGTATGTCCACTATTCGTACCCGTCTTCTTGCCATGATCTTCAAGCGCTCCTCTTCTTTCTACTTCTAGATGAGCATTTTGGGACACAGCACTGGTCTTCTTCTTGCCTTCTTCCGTTTTCTTATCATCTTCTACTTCTAGCACAAGTCCTTGACCGTTGGGGGAGACGAAGTTCTCGTCTTGGATCGACTGAAAACTGCCATCGGCGTCCTCTACTGCAGCCTCCACTTTGCCCGTCTTTTTGCCGAAGAGTTGTACCTTTTCTGGAGCTGTAGGAGCAGAAGAGTTCTTATTCATCGTGAGGACTTGTTTTTCTCTACTACCTTGCTGGCCTGGTTGACTGGCCTTCCCTTGACTGGCCAGAGACGCAACAACATGCTGTACTAGGGGTTGTGAGTTACTAGCTCCCTGTGAGTGAGAAAAGGCGAACACGCCGCTCATATTGTGTGCACTGCCTTGTCCTAAAGGGCTTAAACCTCGAAACAGACTGCCGCTGCTCGGTTCCTGTGACAAAGTACTTGGCATCGCAAAACCAGCATCCCCAACCACAGGCCCCATCGGGTTTCGGGCGAAGGCACTAGAACTCAAAAGTTTCTGCTTCGTCGCAACATTGCTGGCCTGGAGACTTCTAACGCCTTCTGGCGAGTGTTGTTAGACCTATCGAAAGTTCATCTTTCGGCTTCATCCTCGCAGAAGAGTATCCTTGTTGAAGGAAGTAGGTACTTAGACTCACTCATACTTTTCAGGGATGCCTCGAAAGATGATTTTTCTGAAGGCTTAATGTTGACTTGATACTCCTGGCTTCTGACTTGTTGCACCTTGTTGTAAATGACCATGCATCAGTTGTCGTGGCCGTCCGCCCACCAGTTGCAGTGACCCTTCGTCAGCTCCCTCGCCCTCTTCCTCTTCAATTGCTGCAAGCCGAGGCCCTTTCTCCAGGAGGCCACCAAGCCCTGCTGAAAAGAAACCACCTACGGAACTCGAAACTTTGGAGAAACGAGAACCTTTGGCAGCAGTTCCACTTCCAGTTTCCACGTTTCTCGAAGAAGCCTTCGCGACAGCTGCCTTCTCGAGCTCAGCGGCCTCACGCTCAGCGGCCTCTCTTTGCTCCCTCTGGCGTTCGTGGTTGCGTTTAATTTGCTGACCCCAGTAATCGTGTGGGTCCGGCTCGTGGAGCAGAACGTTGTTCCTTGGTCCTGCTTTGCGGTCCTCAAGATTAGAAGAGCTACCGCTACCGCCCCGCATCTTCCTCCAGATTCATGTCCACCTTGGAGCCTTCTTTTCCAAAAAACTTGAAAAAGAGGATTTATCATTATAAGAACCATGAACCATGTTAAATCAGAAAGAGGAGGCTCTTGCTCGCTTAGAAGTTGCCTTAAGAATATCTTCACAGAAAGAATCCTCTTCGTTGGAGGAGTCCACCATCTCGATAGGGTCTTCTAAATTTTCACTTTCCCAATATCCTTCACCACGCGGAAAGCGTCGAACTTCACCACGTGGATCGTCGTCAAAGAGGTCACCGCGTTCTCGAAGCTCTAGTTTGTCTGCACCTCGTCTTCTTCGCCTTCTTCTCTTCCGCTCATGAACCAGCACTGCTCCTCTCCGAGCATGATCCGCATGCCCACCTAGAAGGTCGTCCTCCGCATCCGCAGCACCTTGGTTACCAGCCGGGGAACCATTCTTGCTTGATCGCAAATCCATATCGTAGTCTTCCAGGTGGTCAACATGATGATCATGCCCTGCTGCGGCTACTCTCTGTTGTGGTGCGGCGTATGCACTTGACAGTAGACCTCCACTCGAGCCGACGCCAAGTTGGAGATCCACACGACCCGACCCACCACCCGAGCCGACGGGCGGCGCCAAGTCGTCATCAGTCGTCGTCATGATCGCAGGTTGATGCTGCAAGTCGGCATAGATGGTTTCATGGTGTTGGGACTCCGCCCATTGCTCGTCCGCCAGTCTGCGTTCTGCTTCTAAGTCTTGACTCTTATTAGAGCCGCTCAAAGCAGTCCACACTTCCATTTCTTTCGCCCTACACTATCTTGCGAATGGGGTTACGAACTAGACCAATATTTCGAACTAGAATGATGTTAATTTCTGCATGTCTTCAGCTTCATCTTCAGAATATTAATCCTAGTTTTGTTATTAGTAGAGGTTGAATTAGAGAAGTTGTCCTAGACCATGTCCAGTACAACGTGTTGTTAGTGAAGTGAGTTGTGGTATCGACGAGTTGAGCCTTAATCTTAGGAAGTCTATGCTCAGGCGAAGCAGCCACGTCGCCGTTGGGCGGCTGCTGGCGATTCACACTAAACGTCGGTTGAAAAACTGATTCCGGTTCATACAGTGGCCCGCTCCAGTCTAATTGGTTAGATGTTCCCTATAACGAGATTTACCTAGGATTTTTCAAAGTCAGCATTTCTATGGAGTAAAAATGTAAATATTCATCTTAGACGAGTGCATCTTGGAGCGTCATGGGCCCCCTTGGATATGCGTCAAAGATGCCTCTCAAGAGGAATTTGTGGAAGCCTTAATTTCGTCAAGCGCAGCATGACAGGCCTTCAGCCTCGCTGCACTTTCCAGAGTCCCTGATGAGATCCCGAAGGACGCGAACGGGTTGAATATGCGAGATTGGTTTCTACCAGGACCAGCGCTAGACGGTGATGAGGCTGCTCCACGTGCACCAAGCACAGACGGTGATGAGGCTGCTCCACGTGCACCAAGCACAGACGATGATGAGGCTGCTCCACGTGCACCAGGCACAGACGATGATGAGGCTACACATCCGGCCCCCGACGATGACGAGGCAGCACCAACGCCAGAGGCCTGACCAACGACAAAAGATGAGGCTGCACCCCCAAGCCCGGACGATGGGGGTGCGCCTCCTCCAAGAACAGACTCACGGGTTCCTCGACGGGGCAGTATGATCGGGGCAGCAGGTACTTTGCCTCTATATGCGGCACAGCGGAGGGTAAGCGCCTCGCGACCGGCATCCTGACCTTGTTGGTCAGTTTTGGCCCAGGGTAAGCGTTTGTGGCCAATCCGTGGTCCGGCACCAGACCTGGTTCAGATTGCAGACTCAGATGAAGCTTAGCAATGTGAGGATTTAGCCGGCAGATGAACTGATGAGTGTGACAAAATTACTAATCGTGTTCTCGAAGTATGAGGAAAGGCTTCTTTTTCCGCGAAAGACGAAATAGCAACTCAAATTGCCTATTTTAGAATTAGAAGGCATCACTATAGTTGCGAATACCCACTGTTGGTACAACATTGACTCGTATTGTTTACAACTCCTCCTCTTCTTGTGATTATAGTGTTGATACCCTTCTATCTAGTACCCAAAGAACGACTCCCCAAGAAATGGCAATCATTCTTAGTTTACCTCACAAATCGACTTCAAACATTTCCAAGTTTCAAAATTATGGTACGTTGCTTTCGCTCCAGCTACTGCACTCGTTTCCTGGCCTCCAAATTCGTCCCTCTGCTCCCCATCATTCTTCGGAGAACCGGTTTTATGGCTCCCCTCCTTGATGCATTTCCCCTTTTTGCCAGAAGATGGCGGCGCCAAACCGTCTGCTGGTCTATCGTTGTAGGATGGAAATAGATCTACCTGCCCTTGATCATCATCGGGTCCACAGAGGTCTACAACCTGTTGGCCACTATTTTTAGAAGCGCCAGCGTCAGCTACTCCTTCGATTCCAACAACTTCTATGTTCTTGTCGACTGCAACATCATGGAGTTCATTCTCGGACCCTAGTACCTCCTGTTGAACCTTTTTATCTACGTGAGTGTGTCGAACAGCAGGCCCCTCGCCAGCGTCTCCACTATTGAGTTGTTCTCCGTCGATTCCAACAGCAGGCCCAGCGCCAGCGTCTCCACTATTGGCAGCTTGCTCCACGATTGGCGGTTGCTCTGACTGTTGTCCAATCTTAGCGATTATCCGACCAGAAGACGGCGAGCGCCTTGTTCCACTTACAGCAGCAGGAGTCTTGTTCTCTGCTGAGCGCGTGACACCTCCTCCGGCACCAGAGGAGGAGGAACTAGCGTGGGTATCTGACACAATGATGCTCATATTAGAACTACAGCAAATCCATCTGCAGCGGCATCTTCGTGCCCGCTTCCTCTTGAGAAACGGAATCAAGATGCCTGGTATTCTAAGAAAATCCTCTTTCACTTTCAAACTTTCCTACTTGAAAAGGCTGAAAGTGAAAGCGCTTTTGTAGATGGTACTTGGCTAGACGTATTTATTGCAGCCTTAACGATAGAAGATGAAGCCGAAGAGCTAGTCAGATGCTGGGTTTCGGGAACGACCGCACTTTGGTTCTGTTGTCCTAGTAGACTCTCCTGTTGTCCTAGTAGATTCTCCTGTTGTCCTAGTAGATTCTCCTGTTGTCCTGGTGCCGCGCTTCCTTGTTGTCCTAGTAGAGTCTCCTGTTGTCCTACTACTATATTTTCCTGTTGTCCTAGTAGATTCTCCTGTTGTCCTACTACTAGCCTTTCCTGTTGTCCTAGTAGATTCTCCTGTTGTCCTACTACTAGCCTTTCCTGTTGTCCTAGTAGGTGCTGGTCTCCTGCTCCGCTTCCTAGTGTTAGAACTAGGAGAATAAATCCATCTTCAGCAGCATCTTGGGCCTGCTTTCCCCTTGAAAAACGGTCTCAGGATGTCTGTGAAGATGCATTTATTGTAGCCTTAATAGTGCAACAACATGTGCCGCCGGGTCCACGACGACAGATGTTTCTTCGCCACGCTGTTCTTCTTGCACCTCCCTAATATCTTCTCCTGTATTGAAGCTTGAGACAATTCGTATTTGGCTTACATATTTGACACATCAACACTTCCCCTTTAAATGTATCAAATATATTGTTGCACGGGATAAACCTAGACTTTTAGAGGTGAAAGCGTGTCAAATATAGTGCACAAATATGAAATGCTTCCAGTCTTGTTAACTTTACTCAACATCTTGTTACCTTCTACACCCTGTCCAGCCTCCGCTGGGGTTGCCTGTATCTGCGACAGATCCCCTGAGCTTGAGCTCACGACCAGAAACGACGAGTCATCTAAAATTGCTGTTTGGGTAATCGGAGGCCGTGGCTGCTCTTGTGGAGGTTGCGGAGGCTCTTGGGGAGGTTGCGGAGGCTCTTGTGGAAGTTGTGCAAGAACCTCTTCCTTCCTACTAGAGGACGAAAGAGCTGCTCCTGCCAATACACGCGGGACTTCGGGTCGTGCAAGCGCAACTTGATTTTTGCTATCTATACCGACATCACTTGTAAGGTGAAGATGACCTGCCCGGAGGCCATCTTCTTCTTTCCGACCACTACTACTAGGAGGTCTTTCGCCGTATGGTGCAGCAACTTGTGGCGCTTTCGGATTATTACTGGATGAAGTCTGCTGCTCCTTCAGGGGACTCACATTTTCGTCATCGGCTCCGACGATGATAATGTCCGAGCGATTCAGGCTGTCGTTGGACTTGTTCTGACTGTCGTTCGACGCGGGCTGTGAGCCCCCTTGTTGCTCATTCCCATAGATGTGCTGGACATGATAGTGATTCACCGTAGTAGTATTAGTAGTAACGTGTTGATTGTACCCGTTAAGCCGGACCAGCCCTTGGATCCCAATGCTCCCTTCTTTGTGTCCCGTCCCGGCAGGACCCGCAGCGGAAGAAGCAGCGCCTTCTTGCGCAGTTGGAACTTGATGCGGTCCTTTTTTGCCTCCGTCCGGTGTTGCCTCCTTGCCGCTTTGACGAGCAGGAGAGGGAGGGAAATTTAGAAGACGCTCATCAATGATCTGCGATAAAGATGCAATAACCTTGCTTCGAACCTCGTGATGTTATATGGCACTTTCGATCAAATACAATTATTATTTATTAGGGCTTGTAATTGAATTAAGGCGTAAAGAGCGCCTCTTTCTGACAGAAGGACAACAAGGACGAGATCCATCAACGAACGAGAGGGCAGGATGAGACAAGAAATGAAGATATGGAACTTAAATAAGAAAAAATGGACAAAAAAGGTCTTGAGAACTACAAGAGACAATGGAACAGGGAGCGAGAGTATGGATGTATTTTTGCGATAAGAATGCAATACTCTTGCTTAGAACTTCTAAAAAGTGCGTACTACCCAAAAAATAATCAAAAAAATAATCTGTAGAATGGCACTTTCGATCAAATATTACAAAGCAACATCCGACTTAACTTCTGTTTCCCTGCTGAGCTATTTGATCTTTCCGATGGGGTTGAAGGGCGACACTTTTCCAGCACCTTCTTTCGAACGGCGGGTGGCATTTGTTCCATTATTGAGCGCCCCTTCTCGGTCGACCAGAACGCCGCAACTTCCTGCGAATCTAGAATGTTCTCCTTGTCATCATGAGCCTCCTCTTCATGAGCCTCCTCGTCATGATCCCCCTCGTCATGCTTTTGGGGATCATCCGCGTCTGACATCTTGCTTTTCTATTGCCTACAGACAACTCACCACAATTTGAATATCTAATTATAATTAGGAACTCACAAATAGGAACCCACCACAATTGGGTACTCACAACGCTCTACTTCATCATATTTTAACTTCTTATAGAGGTGAAAAATATTTAATATGAAACTGCTTGGCGAACAACAGCTGCATGTAATTCAAAGCCTGCAAGCCAACATTCAAGTTGAAAAATCGCCTGTATATTCATTCATGCCCAATCTTCTTCTTCGACGGTTTTTGATTTTTGTTGCACGAAGGGATAAACCTAGGTTAGAATAAGAGGAAAAACAAAGAACCGGTTGTAATTTATATTGTGCTAAAAAAGGTGATTGGTACGAAGATGCCTCTGTCCTCTCAGCACGATGCAAATCGATTCGATTTGATGCGCCGCATCTTCGAGTTGACTCTAAATTAACTTGCGCACTTGCGCCATTCCATTGCCTCCCTAAGGAGCATCTGTGCCAAAATTGAAAATGGTACACATCGATATTACTATAATACACCAAATATGCTGATAGGAAAGCCATCCCATGTCGCGTTGAACCTACCACAACTCATGGGCGATCCATCACGCTAATAATCAATATTGTTGCAGTTGTGCGATACCTGCTTGCGTTTCAGCGGCCTTCATTAATTACAGGAATCGATATTTTGGAAAAAAAGCTCACGTGACAAGAAGCCTCATCTCCCTATCTCCCTTTTCAGTATAGGATGTCACCGTTTCAGTATAGGAAAAACAGCATTCACATCTTCTCTTCTAACTGAAGATGCATGCATGATTAGAAATTGTTGATTGCCGTCTTTCAGTGGACAAATTCGTTCATTACCAGGTGTAATAAATTGGTAATGGTATGAAGGTAAATAAACGAGCAACCATCTTCCACTTCAGGCGCCTCTGAAGGGAATCAGGAGCTCCTCTTCTGCGTATCAGCCCCTTCCTGCTCCCAGTTTTTCACACGCAAGATCGATCCTACTACCTAAGAAGACGTTTTCCCTACAACTTCGCTTTCTTCCTGTCACAGCTAAGGCGACCTCCTGAATGAATGAATTCGCCTAACTAGAGGTGATGCATCATCTTCCTGTCACAGCTTCAAAAAACGTCCCATCGTCACACTTTCAACGCTTTTTGTTTCATTTTTCGATGCTTTTCAATCATGGTTGCCAAATCCATTGCGTCTTGCTCGTTGCGGATCGGGTTCGCCAAAGCAGGATAACAAATGATAGGACGCGACAATTCTGCTTTACTGGCGTTAGGGTCGCTGATATTCGGAAACCGTGGATGCAGTCGTGGTTCTGGAAGCACGCTGTCTTCGAAGAAGGAGGAGGATGAATATGAATCCTGTCTATTGTTCCATCCTGGCAGACCATCACGGCCATCCCCTTCGTCCCCTTATGATCTGGATGGAGATTACAAGTAAAGCTTATCGCTTTTGGTAGCGAACGGAATGGGGCGCACTACGTATAGTCTCAAGGGGAGCCTCGATGGTCTGATCTAGAGGGAAGAAAAAACATCATCCATAATGAACAAGATGGTATGTGCTTTTTATGATTTTTGACGGCAAAAGCAGATTCCGCTGTGCTATCTTTGACGAAGGAGGAAGAGGATGTTGGGCGTCCGTGACGCGTTGTCAGAAGAAAGGATGCTGCTCTAGCTCTGCCGCACGTAATTTTAGAAAAAATTGTGCCGCCTCTAGCACGAAGATGATCCTGATGTGGTCGTCTCGTCTCGTCCGGAACCACTCCACAAGCCGGATAAAGAGAATAGTTCTGCTGGCAATCCGCGGTGGGATTGCTCTCCAGCTGAAGGTGTTTGCTGCCCAGTAGGGGCTGTTCGACAAAGCTGGTTCGAGAAGGCCTCCGAAGCTCTACTTGGAGATGATCGTTCAGGAAGCTCCCCAACATCGAACCTGTTGGCGTAGTAGTTGTGCCATAAACAACCGAGTCCCAGTGCAGAGATGACATATTGACAGCCCTGGTTGTATGCTGCTGTTGCCATCTTTCTATGTGCTTACACGACTTTTTGTTACTCTTGATGTTTTTCGTGCGAACAACAAAACTACATCCACCAGAATGTCTGCTTTTTCAAATGACCTAGTCACTTATAATTCTTGCTTATTCTACAAAATAGAATTGCAGGCGTGTTGCATCGGAAGCGGGCTAACACAAGGGTGATACCGATGTCATCGGGCTGAAACGAGTTTGACACCGATAGAGCTGGGTACACTTCTGCAGAAGATATTCGATTACGAGTACCACTCCAGATAACGCGATCGATTGCAACAAGAGCATTGCTGAACCGAGAAATAAATTTACGTACAGATCGAGCGTGACTGGTAGGCACAAACGATGCAGTACGAGATGCATCTCACTATTAACTCTTCAAGTCTGATGTAAGAGCTCAGTGTGCGATTGATGATTTGAATCTATTCGGCAGCGTGCCTAAGAAGATCCATGTACATTTATATTCTGAAATTGAAACGACCTATTCTTGATTCCCATGTTTTGCCAAAAAGAGTGTCAAAATGAGCCTAGTCTTTAAGTGTTGAGTTCTTGCGAAGTTGAATGCGAAAGTGAAAAATCCAAGTTCTTTCCCCCTAAGTGCGTGATGTGATATGATGCGAAAAAACACGTCGTCTGCGAAGTTGTGACCCCTATCCCTTGCGAATCAAATAATCTAAATCATTAGCTAATATATTCCTTTCAAGAATTATTCCCCAAAATCCGGTTCCGAATTAAGCGGACCTTACTTCCAGCTGGTGAGGTCATCCAGTTTTCCGCTTGGATGTTGAGAATGTGGCACGTCGTGACCCGTTTAATAAAACGCTGCCGCAAAAGCGTGTGCCCTAGAGGCTTTTGGGAGTGTCGATGCAAGTTCGTTGCGTTCGAATGAAAGAGCAGACAGTGAAACTCGGGTGCCTCATATGCAGATAAATCGTCGTCTTCCAGCACTTCTCCTACCAATGCTCCTTCTTCTTCTACCAATGCTCCTTTGTCGTCTACGTCTTGTGCCATCTGAGGAGCTGGCTTTTTCCGGAGTACGGTGACAAAGAAATCCACTAAGAAGCCTTCCAGATCTTTGTTTTCTTCCAAAAGTAAGCGGACATTTCCATTGCTCCACTCTAAGCCTCCATAAGGAATCCTCCTACTGCCAGAAGATATAGTTGTACCCTTGTCACCTTGTTGCGCAGAACTACAGCACCCTAGTTGTTGCAGAACTACAATGCCATCAGAAACAGTAGTGTTAGTGTCCTCTTTTACAATATCGAGCTTGTTCTCGTCAGCTTGCTGCGTCCCGTCAGCGTCAGGATCCTGCTCTTTCAACATATTATCAAGTCGTCCAGTTGTACTATTTTCCTCTCGACCAGAAGGCGTTTCCTTATACTCAGCAAGCTGTATCGATTCGAAGTCTGAAAGAAAAATGGCGCGGATTTGCCTCGCCCATGACTCGTATCCAGGAGTGGAACGTTGTAAGCGAGCTTGCCACTTCCAAAAACGCGATCGAACGTAATTACAATATCGCTCGTACTCTTCGTCATCGGCGAAAAGACCGAAACCGGGCACGGGGAACACGCGATCCAGGACCTCTGTCGTGTCAGAAGACAAAGAGTTCGAGCTTCTTCTTTCATCTGCGTTAGACGGAGTCTGCCCTACACTTACACCTAGACTTATTTCATCTAGAGCCTTTAACCACGGTGTATTCATCCCATCCTCGCTACCACGACAGCCACCACAGTCCGCTGCAAGTCTCAAAAAAGGATACAACAGCGCTGTCCCTTGCATGCGTTCCAAACCTTCAGGTGTCCACATTCGAGGTTGCGGCATTGCATTCTTCCGATCATGATCCTTGACCCCTTTCCTTTTGGAGAAAAGTAAGCCAAGAAGAATGGTAGTGAAGGACGCAATGTGGAAATGCTTAACAACAAGGACACCAATCTTTGCCGAAAAAAATCGTCATGGTCCAGCTTTAGCACAGCTGCTGCCCAAAGCACATCACACAAGTGCCCCGACCACCATTGGTGACAGCGCTCGGCCGCACAAACTTTCCACTGTTCCACAAATCGGCTGGTGGTTCGTACCGAAGAAGTAGAAGTCCTAGTTGTAGTTGTGCTTGGTGCAGGAGAGTCATTTTTATCAGAAGCAGCTCCTTTTCTGTGAGAAGTACTTCTAGTAGAAGACGAATCACTAGTAGACGCATTTCCTTGTTTAATTTCAGTGTCTCCAGCACTGCTGCTACTTGCGGTAGCTGAGGACATGAAAGTCCGCAGCACAGCAGGATCCGCGATGCGGGCAAAACTATGCAAAACACGGGCTAAACTGTAGGTATCCAAGTCCCGCAATTTCCTTAGAACTAAACTGCTATTAAACTGCTACATGTCTCATATCATAATACTGCTATTATCCTACATGTCTCATATCATAATTTCGATTCGAGAGGCTCATCTTTGACGAGTCGTCCTTTTTGATCGCTGCAAAACGGACTTAAATCAACATGATTCTTCTCGTCTCAAGATGAGGATGTGTCAAATTATACGCTATAAGCCTTAATTTCGCATGCAGTTTTGTTTGCAACAAGGACAGCAGCTCTGTGCCGCCCGAGCCGTATTCTGCGAATGCGTAGAGCATGTTCGCTAGGTCCTTTGGCTTTCGAATGTCTGTGATTGTCCGAATACTGCTTAGAGTTGCCTTGTACAAGAATATCTTTCATGTAATTTCTAGTAGAAACTCTTTGAAATTTAAGTAGATGTTCCAAGAGTAGATGTTCCAAAAGATAAAGATGGGTTGTAGTCGACGTCGTTGTCCGTAAAATGCGATGTTGGGACCGCTCGAAAAATTCCTCCAGTAAAGCACTAGCCTCCGGAGACAGCCGGTAGGGAGCACGCTTCACTTGATGCTTTCTAATACGCAGTGTTGCGGGAATGCTCATCGCCTCTTCCACACGATGCATACTCCCGAAATCCAGACTGGCGCGATACATCTTCGCGAAGCCGACCAAAATTACGCCTAAATGCGTTGGCGAGCAGCGGGTAAGATTTATCGGCAACAAAGCCTGTGGTAAAAGCAGGTGTTCGAACAATGACGCACGCATCGGAACCCCCAATTTTGTATACGCATGGCACAAACCTGCGATTTCTGTGCAGCTGAGCAAGTTGCGCGTGCCATCCAAAGGATCTGGAATGGGGCACACATGAGCTGGCGAGAGTGAGCCAGGACTTTTCGAAGAAGCAGTTGAAGCGTCTCCAGTTGCATTCGTATTTTTGTCCTCCATCCCTTGGCAAGGCTGAGTTTGATCTTCATCCTTTATATCTTGCTCTTCTTTTTCCTGCGCCGGCACTGGTTCTGCAGACGCTCGTGTGGTCAATTGCTTATTCCTAACCAAAAGGTGCGGCACCAATTTTTCATCCTCGATAAGTCGGAGTAGCTGAATGCGCATGCCAATCGCGTGTTGCTTTGGGGATTCTTCCTTGTCCCAAGATGCTAAGGCCTCCAAAAACTGCACCATCTGATAGAAAGGAACTGGCGCTATCCGTCTAGTGCTCGATAAGGATCTCTTGAAGGAAACTTGGAGGTTCTCTTGTTTCTTCGTAGAAGAATCCGCGTCACCCACACGAGAAGATAGAGATGAGTCTTCTCTTATTGTAGAATCCATTCCCGACTGAGATGACATGATATCTCTCATTGATGTAGACGAAAAAGCAACTGCATCTGGTATTTGCGAAGATGTTGCTCCTCCTGTCGACTTTGATGTTACCTCTGTTGACGGGACAACTACATCGGAGGTTCTTGAGGGGCCGCCAACAACATGAACTACATCATTCAGAAAATATTCTTCACAAAAGAGTTTGATCAGTTGACAGGAGTCCCGCTTTTTCTCCGTTACACGTGGCCACAAAGCGAAGGCGTCCGCGATATGTAGTACATCGTTTGGCGAAAACATAGATCCAAACACGCGCACAAGAGCTTCGTCTTCACTTTCTCCACGTGATTCAATCCGTTGGTCGCCAAAAATTTCTCTGTCTACTGCTGTTTCGGATGCTGCTGTTTCAGCGTATGAAGAAGCTGTGTTTCGTTCCAGCCCTTGCGATTCCTCCTCTTGTTTCTGTGCCAGCATTGGCGACTCGACGATCTCCCACTCTTCCGCTGCTGGAGCATCTAATTGTCTTGTTGCGCTTCGAAGCCCACCATGAAGAAGGAAAATGACTACTAGTACCTGACGTTCAAAACAAACTACCTAGTGAGAAAAAAAATATTGAATCAACTTCTCAGTGTGAAAGAGTATAAACTCCGTTTACGAAATAAATCCCCGTGGTGCTAACTAACGCGTGGTGAAGTGCTCATGATTTTTCTGTCGTAAAATTTATGGTGTCCCTCTCCTCCATTTCCTGCCGCGAGGTCTGCCTTCACCCATCTCAGCAGATGAGGGAGAACATTCGCTAGTGCGATCTTCGGCATGTACGGCGAACGAGCGAAGACACGGATGTAGGAAACAAGTAATGCACGCGGTTCACTCTCCCACTCATGACTCGCCAAGCGATGAACGATGGTTCCCAAAAACGGCTGGCTCCCCACACGGCACGAAACATACGCGTCTGAGATGTCTACTACCTCTTTGGCTCCGTACCCAGGAATGTGAGAACGTAGAAACGGTTCCAACGACTTGAGAAGCCCAAAGTCGTTGAGACAATGGGCCACTTGTGCCGTTCGTGATTAGAGCTACGCTACCGCGTTGCAACCTCTCTCCCTGGGGGCAACATCCTTCACTCCGTTCTCAAGTAGAAAACCTGGGGGCAACATCCTTCACTCCGTTTTCAAGTAGAAAAAGAAGCCTTTCCTTGGCTCCGTTTTCAAGTAGAAAAAGAAGCCTTTCCAAGGATCAGACCTACTTGATAGCAACATCCTTCACTCCGTTTTCAAGTAGAAAAAGAAGCCTTTCCAAAAAGGCCTACTTGATAACTCAGGAGACATGCTGCAGCGGTAGCCTTAACGTAAAAGTTCAGCCGGCGCGAACTGGTCCAGCTTCCTTACTATTTCCATCAAAAGCGGTAGCGCGTCCTTCTGCATTTGGTTCCGGCGAAGTGGAGCACCCCCACGACGTTTCAAGTCAGGCCGCATGGGAAATGGTCTCGAAGATGCTGATTTCAAGCTCGGAGAAACCTTTTCTAAGCAATGAAGCAGCGCGCCGGGATAAAAGCGCTGGCGATTCGTGGTAAAGATTAGACGTCGACAAAATACAGTGTATCTTTACTTCGGGTCGAGCTCAACACAATAGTTCATCATCTACGCAGTCATTCACATTTTTCTCAGCATATACTTGGAGTCATATGCTCTTCAGCAATCATTCATATTTTTCTCAGCATATACTTGGAGTCATATGTTCCTCAGCAATCATTCATATACTTGGAGTCATATTTTCCTCATGATATACTTGGGATCATGTTCCTATACTTGGAGTCAAATTTTCCTCAACAATCATTCATGATATAGATCATATTCATGTCTCTCAGCACTCTCCCAAGTAGGAGGAATGAAGAAAAAGACGGAAGAAAAAGAGCCTTTCAAGGTTGAAAAATCTATCACGGTATAAAGAAGATCTCCTAGTTGTTCCCGCCATGTCCTCGCCTTAAAAAGAAGTTCACCAAGGCACTACGCGGAAAAACTTCGTCAATCTCGTCCAGCAAAGTTCTTCTTCCTCCTTTAGAAGTGGTAGAAGATGATGACGCGCTACTTTTGCTGTAACTGTTGTTGCTAGTCCTAGTAGTATTCGTGTTCTCCCAAGTGCTGACACTTTTCTCGAGAGTCCTAACTGTCTCCGCGCTGCTAGCACTCTTCTCCAAAGCGGTGCTGGAATTAATGGTCTCCGCGGATAGTCGTTCTACGCGTTCTGGTGTTGAATATATTTTCGCCGCATGATTAGTACTGTTGTGAAGACTGCTCCCTGAAGGAGGTTGTACTAGGTTGTTTGGAAAGCTGGTGTAACCCTTACTGGAAGAAGCCGAACACCCAAAGTTCTTGCTTTGGTCGTGCCCACTGTGGAAAGATCTATTTTGTCTCGCAGAAGTGCTGGCATTCGAGTCACCGACAGCTTGCTGCGGTTGTTCCTCTGCCCTAACCTTTTTCAATTGTGAAGAAGTCTGGATGAACGGCGTAGCATTTTGTTGCGGTGCAGACGTCTCGAAAGGCCCGCTTTCGTCAGACGCCAAATGCAACAGGCTTCCTTGGTGAGCTCCCGCGCGCCTGAGCGCCCGCCGCGAGCACCCTGCTGTAGTGGAACGTAGAGCCATTGTTCTATTTCAAACCTGATCCTTCACCCAGTCAACATGGCTACTTCTTAAGTGCAAGCTTTTACCGTCTTTACGAAACTTCGATCATCATCGAGCGAACTGCAACCCAAGCAACACGTGTTGATGCTGTTATCTTTTACAATTCTTATACCCAAGTTTTACAATTCCTATGAGCCTTCAGGATCGAGTGAGCCATGGAAAATCATGTTCCGTCTATGTATTTTACGGGAAAGTTCCGTGCCTATCAGGATCATTGTTCAGTCCGTCGCTGGAATGCGATAAGACTGTCGAAAAAAATGCCTGGTGACAACAGCATCGGCGGGACAAAGAACACCTTGGGAGGATGAAGCCATGTTTGGCCTTTAGCGGAAAAACTCGACACCTGTGTAGTTTTTTTTTACCCGATAGAGACGGCCTCCTGCTCTGAGAGGGCCTGAGCTATTGTTCTCCGTGTAGCAGTTCGTTGGAACGGCGGCTCAGGAAAGCCGACGCAAGTGAAAGCACAGCGATGAGGAATCCCGTCCCGAGAAAGAGAAGACCGTACTCGGAGACTTGGGGACCGTGGATCGATCGCCGCCCGCGCGCTTCCGTCGGGGGGGGGTGAGCACCAATCCCCGGCCCCGGAGAGGCACCCGAGGAGCCAGTGGAAGCCCCGGCACGCGCCCCCATGCCGGGTGCCTGTCGCAGCGTGTAGCGCGGTCCCGCCCTCCTCGCCGCCACCTGTTGAGCCGAGCCGCCCCCTCTTGGAGCCGGCGCCGGGGCGCGTTCAGGCGGGGGCTTCCTGGCGGCGCCACCGCTGACCGTACCACCGCGGGAAAGTATGCCCGGGCGGCGACAGAGGCGGCCCGTAAGCGATGCTGGCAGAGGGCACCGGAGTGGCCCAAGCTGCGCCACCATGCTTCTTCTAGCCCACAAAGCCTACCGGAGCTGGTGCGCGCGCAGTTAAAGGCCCGCCCGTGCCCGCGCGGAGGCGGCCCGCGAGTGTGCCACTGGAGAAACATGGGAGAATAGGCGCCCACTTGGAAACAAATGGGCGAACACCTTAAGGACGGGGCCGCCCTCTATAGGGGCCCACGGGAAACTAATGGAGAGAAGGCGCTGCCCCTTTGTAACTGTCTCGAGATTGGCATGGGATTCCCACTAGGTTCCGCCGGTTCCTTTCCCTACTGAGAACGCAGCCCAGACCAGCGCAAGCCACGCAGTAGACCCCGCAGCGTTCACGCTTGCGCGCGAAGCTGATGCCTGGAACCAACCTGGCCCCCGCCATTAGATGGCGCGCAGTCCTCGCAATACGCTCAAAAGTGCGACTCTCTTCGAGTTGGGAAGGTGTCCCCTTAGGTGATCGTCGTCCTTCCAAGCCTTGACTGTCCGCGGTCGTGCGCCTGTTTGTTTGCCTCTCGCGAAGCTGATGCCTGAGGCCTTGCCCCCGCCATTAGATGGCGCGCAGTCCTCGGAATTTGCTCAAAAGTGCGACCCTCTTCGAGTTGGGAAGGCATCCCCCTTAACAAGTCCCCTCCCTTCGAAGCCTGGACTGTCCGCGATCGCGCGCTCGTTTGTTTGCCGGTCGCGAAGCTGATGCCTGAGGCCTTGCCCCCGCCATGAGGTGGCGCGCAGTCCTCGCAATTCGCTTGGGAGTGCGACTCCCTTCGAGTCGGGAGGGTGGTCCTCTTAGATAGTCGCCTCTTTTCGAAGCCTTGACCGTTCGCGCCCGTGCGCTCGTTTGTTTGCCTGTTGCAAGGCTGGCGCCTGCAGCCTTGTCGCCGCCATTATAGATGGCGCACAGTCCTCGCAATTCGCTGAAAAGTGCGAACTCCTTCGAGTTAGGAAGGCCTTAGATAGTCGCTCCGTTTCGAAGCCTCGACCGCCCGCAGCCGTGCGCGCGTTTGTTTGCCTGTCGCTAAACTGGTGCCCGAGGCCTTGCTTCCGCCATTAGATGGCGCGCAGTCCTCGCGAGTGGCTATAGAGTGCAACTTTCTTCGAGTTAGGAACGTGATTTGCTTACGAAGCCGTGGCTGTCGGGTCGCCTGTCCGCGATGAGTCGACGGCCGACGCGCTGCGTGGAGCTGCCTGGCAGCCGGCCCGCGATAAGTTGGCAACAGACGCGCAGGGCAGAGCTGCCCAGCAGCTGGCCCGCGATAAGTCGATAAGAGACGCGCGGCGCAGAGCTGCCCAGCAGGCGGCCCGCGATGAGTCGATAACTGACGCGCAGCGCAGGGCTGCCTAGCGCCCGGCCCGTGATAAGTCGGCAGCAGACGCGTGGCACAGGGCTGCCTAGCAGGACCAGCAACAGGCACCAGCGTCGCGGCTGGTGCCATGATTGGATCTCGAGCACGCTGCCCCTGGCATGCCGGAGGGAGAACACCGGCGCAACGTGGAGAGCGCCGATGATGCGTTACTTCTTGCCTGAAAAGTGATACTTTGGGCCCAAACTGCCCAACCGGGCTCCAGGTCGTGCCTTTCTCGCCATCAAGTGGCCTACTATGGCTGTTCAGCGATTTTCTTTTATTATACAATAGCAGGCCAGCAGCCACTTTTCTTGTTCAAGTGCACAGGTGTAACGTCCTCACTGTGTTTTGCAGATCCGACCAAAAGCGCCAAAGGTCTTTGCCTGTCCAAGCTGTTCCGGGTTATCGGTCCCTAATGGAAATAGTTTCTCTTGACACCGACAAAACTTCTCTCCTGGGTCTTCGGTTTGAGTTAGCCAGTTTTGCTCTGGGCTGCTGCTGGATGCCCTTCTCTCGGGTATCAGCTTCCCTACTGCTTAAGGAGAATAGAGGTGAGAAAGTAGCAACTTTTTATAAGGTCAGCAGTTTTCAACTTTTGTGCTGCAACACCCGAACACGTCCAGGCGCACTATGAGGCTCTTGAGAGCAAATGGAATCAATATCGTTGCAATGTAACAGAAAGACGAGCAGAACGGACGCGCCGAATGATCAATGACTGCCTAAGGCCCTGAAATGGTATCAAAATGGGTCCAGTGTCATTGGGATATCATGAAGGGCCACGGTGCAGCTAAAGACCTGGGACGAGCGTAGTGCTTCACTCACTAAAGGCTAAAGACCTGGGGGATCTTGCTGCCCCTTCATGTTGGACCTCATTGAGTTCCAACGATGATCACACAAGGAACGAACAAGAGCCCAAGACAAGGAACGGCGTCGATCATGATCAAGGAGACGAGTGGGGGCAGCCATTTGGCATTGGAATCAGGTTCATCCATTGGATCTTGGGCTAGTAATGACCATCGGCCAACATTTTGTGACTTTCCTGAAAATTTATAATTTTGCCTATACTTTCAAAGCTATAAGGCACTAGCTGGTATATCAGGCATTGAGATTGCATCTCATCCATGAAATTCAATAAATTCATCAATTTTCGGAGGATTTTAAATTTTTTTCAAATTTTTTTATTTTTTCAAATCAATTAAAATTTTAATATGTTGTACATCGATTATAGTAGAGGTGAGCACTGTTTTCAATGAATTCACATTCGATAGCCTATTTCACACCCTCGCCCGGCGTTTAAGCTTCTGGCGCGACTAGATTCCCGCGCCAGACTGTGGGTTTCTGTTTTTTGCCCGTTTTTTAATTTTCTCGATTTGTTAGCATTTTTTTAAAATTCTGCAGGCGCTTCGCTTCAAATTGGTGAGAGTTTGGAGCGTCTCCAAACTGATCCAGACGCCTCTCATAAATGGAAAAATGTGGTTTTTTCATTTTTTTAACTTGCTACCATTTTTGGTCCCGTCTGCTGGGGTTTCCGTTCATTTTGGCAAAAGTTTGGAGGCTCTCCAAACTGATCCATTCCCCNATGGGCGAACACCCCAAAGAGGGAACCCCATGCCACGTCGTCCCTGGCTGCCTACGGCCCATGCGACACGTGCTAGAGAATAAGAAAAAAGGAAACGCCGCCGGATGCGCCAGCCTCTTGGGAGAATATGAGGGAGCGAAACCGATAAGGAGAGCCGGGAAACCCGCGCGGGGATTTTTTCCGGAGACGTTGCGGCGGTCTCTTTCTTTTCGTTCTTTGTCTTGTTAACATTCGAGGGCATTCGAATACTTTGCAAATATTTAAAAACATTCGGAGAATATTTACCCCTGTCGACCCAATAAGATCCCAGAAAAACTGAGCCAATTGGCTCTCATTTTTAGAGCCGGGGCGCGTCAACCTCAAGGACGAGCAAAGCCGACGAGTACCCTGCTTCGCTGCTTCTTCGGATCTCGAGCGACAAGCGCGCTCATGCATGACGATGCCGCTCCGGCCGAAAAAATTGCCACAGCTTTCGCATTCAATCATCACGCAAACGAGCTCCTTCGCCTTTTTCTTATTCTCTCCCGGCATCTTATACGAGTCTGCTTCTTATCAATATAGAAACTTCCTTACCTTGCTATAGACCTAAAGGCTAGCTATTACTTAAACACTAAAAAGCTAACGGGAAACTATGCGGCTGGTATACCTGTAGTAGTACGGACGGGATTTGTTTTGATCATCACTCCAGGAGCATGGTGACGAACAACGCGAGAATCCTGAGCCATCAACTTACGTTTTTCAGCAATTTTGCTCGCCATCAGGCGCGACTTCTTATCGAGATCAACAATATCCGCCTGATGCTTCACCTTCTCCTTGTGCTCCTTCAGCAGTTCTTCATCCTTGGTTTTTTCCCTCTTGGGCTTGGCAACTTTCCAGCATCCAGCCGCAATCAAGATCTTCAAGATTAGAAGAGTAACCCGAGTGGAAGCAGAGAAGAGCTCGCGGGAGCGCTCTATGATGAACACGCTGCCGCGAGATCTTATCTCCTTCCGTTTCAAGCCTTAACTTTGCTTCTTCCATAGCCAGAAGCTTCTCGCGTGCCTGCTCAGAATCTTCGTCCATCACACATTCGAAATAGATCTGCGAACTCGTTTTTTTCTTCTTCTTCGGTGTTTCTTCTTGTTCCCCTTCTGCCTCTCCCTCTCCAAGAAGTAGCTCCTCCAATTCGAGGTCCCTCCTAATTTCCTCCTCTACTTCCACGATGCTCCGCTTTCCATTTCCTCTCTCCATTTTGTATTTGTCTTGAATTTAAACACAAAAACCGTACTCTACTTCTTTATCCTCCTCGGTCCTAATATGTAGTCACTGCTTATCATTCATGAATTTTTCTAGTTCCGACTGCAAGGGTGCGAAGGCGTTCGACTGCAACACAAAGCCTAACGAATCGAAACGCATATCGTTCGAAAATAGTCTAAGCTTTGACATCAAATAGTCCCGAAAATCTGGATTCGTTAAAGAATAGTAGCTCTCTTGGAACTGACCCTGCGCGCGCTTGATCGACGAGATGATGCCCTGCGTGTCAAGCATTAGAGAAACAGCTTAAGGCGCTCGCCTGCGGTCGCAGTCCGAAGCGCGAGACTACTCAGCAACGAGCTGCGACGAGCTGCGCCTTAGTTCTCATTCATAAGAGCGGCTGCACCTTAGTCCCCACCTCTGCTTGTAGTATGAACATGAAAATCCTGTGTTTTTCTTCTAATGTCTCCTCTCGATAATCGTCCGGGAGTAAATGCGCCCCAAGGCAATCCATAATCCAAATCAGACACATCTCCCGTCCCATTTTCTTCTCCATTTCCTTTTTCTCCTTGATTACCTGCTCGACAATTTGATCCATCACACTCGCATCAACGACATGGTTCCCCTTTGCATTGCCATCCGTCACCACATGCCCATAGCCCTTCCAGTTGTTCGCGATCGCGTCCTTCATGGCTTGGGATGGCTTTTTCGCACCAAGGATAAGCGTCGGCATAAACGATATGGCGGGCGTGTCGGTTATTAATAGCACCCCAGAGGTGCCCTCCTTTGTCGTTTAATGTTAGCGCTGGAAGTGTGGCAAGCGTTTTTCCCTTGGGGAAATGTGCTAGATTTCTAATGTTTCAAATGGAGTAGGTGGAACAATATTCGCCATAATTTTTCGCTCCGTTCCAGCTTCTGTCTACTCTCCTCGCGCCGGTTATCGGTATCACTGCGGAGCGCGACTCTACATGCGAGGCAACTATTAGAGGTCCCAGATAGAAAAGCCCTAGACGATCCCCGAAGGCTTTCCCACAAAACCCGCTAGCCTTTTGGGAATCGCTAGCGCTAGCAAATGTATCACCTTAATAGAAAAGATTCGTCCATATTACACCTAACGACGAGCGGCAGTTCTCCCGTCTGTTGTTGCCTTTCTAGCATTTTGCTACGGACGTAGTCAACGAAATGGTGCCACCGACCCCACGTAATTCGTATCTCGTCAATTCTTAGTAGTTTCATGGGACTGGGCTCCTCTTCTAGTATGGCTCTTCGTCGACCACGACTAGAGCCAACAGTCCGAAGCAGGGAGCCCAATTCTTGGCGCATAATCTTACTTGTTCATCTGAGCGAACTGTTCCCGAATGGATATTCGTCACTTTCTTCAGGTCGTGCCTCGCGAAGAAGCAACGCATCCACTTGTCTGTGTCTTTGTGTCCTATCCCTTTGCGCGCTCCGTAGTAGTCTCCGCAATTCTTTTCCGCCATCCTCTGTATGAATTCGCCTTGTATCTTTCGCGGTCCCCAAGGCGCTCGCCCTTCCCGATTGATCTCCCGAATATCTTCAGCCAATCCTTCCTCCACTTCAATCCTTGCGGGGACCTGTTTCCCACCCTTCGAGCTCACCCGTTTCCGCATAGCATGGTAGTACTTCTGTGCAGATGACGCCTTGATTACCTGCAGCTGTTGCTTTCTGACCTTTTTTCTGCTCTGCTGTAGGCGTTCCTTGAGAGCACCTACATCAAGTTCACCCGGCTCCCCTAACTCACCCGTTCCTTCGGACCCACTACTGAGATCTTCCTCCTCCTCGCCAACACTTTCCAAATCCGACTCGCTACCGCCTAAAGCTAAATAATCTTTATTTAACTTAATTAATCTCTTACGACAAAGCGATCGATGATCTCGGAGTAATTCTTTAGACCATGAGCATATATCATTTTTATCATACATAGGAAAACAATGCTCACGACCCAAATGTTTCTCAGATATATTAGGACCAGGATACATTTTGAGAACGGTTTTGGTTGCAAGGTCTCATATGATTCCCGGATAGTATTGAGATGCTCCACTATTCGACTAGAGCGCTCCGAAATCAAGCTGCAGGACCAACACCGAACAGCTTTCCTGCTTCTTCAGCAGCCAATATGATCAAACTCGCCGAGCACAACAACAACAAAAGTATCGATGTTCTCAAATCTAACACTGAAAGATTGACTGCAGAGCGGAT
Source organism: Amoebophrya sp. A25 (assembly GCA_905178165.1). Taxonomy (NCBI): domain Eukaryota; class Dinophyceae; order Syndiniales; family Amoebophryaceae; genus Amoebophrya; species Amoebophrya sp. A25. Next base: position 297,351 of record CAJINU010000050.1, read on the forward strand.
GATTAAAATTCGAAGTATCAACACGAGCAAGAATCAATCTCGTCAACAGCAAGTGCGTACACTAAAAAACCAGCTTAGTGAAGAATATTTCTTACTTCAAAAAATTATTAGGAAAAACGAGAAGGATAAAACAAGAGAACTCCTCTTCGCCTGCGAAAAAGGATAGCAATTCGAATACATACCAAAAACGATACTTTTCACCATCCATAATCAAATGATTCTTGATGAACCACGTTCCCACAATTCTCAGTCGTACAATCCAGATGACGTTTCTCATACAGAAATTTTGTTGCTATATCTGCTCAAACACTCATATCATGACCATTATATCTCGAAGCATTTATTCAGAATCTCCACGACTCGAAAGAACCTACAACTTCCATCCTTACTTCCTCCTCACAATTATTCATCCTACAAGAATGGAGCAACTCAATGATTAAACAGAGACATACTACAGAAGGTTATAAGTTTCCAATTCCTCATCATCACGCCTCTCCATCGTCATCAACCTACGATAACTAAATCATTACAGCAGGAATTACAAAGAACGTGTCAAAGGATCAACCTATAGAGTACAGCCTCCATCTATAGGAATTACGTCAGTGATATATACGAACGAACTCCTATTAATCTTTTTTTAAGAACAATTCCATAAAAGTAAAGTCTTGCAGTGGAAATACTCGCCAGAGCGCCTCTATTCCTCCCAAAGATCGTTTGTCATCTTTAATTCGTTCGAGCTCGACCCCTGAACATTGTTCAAGGATAAAATTAGTCTTGGCGCTTGGACTTGTTCACGAATATCATCGAAGCAAAATACTCAAAGATTATTTTTTCAATCAAGAACCTAAATTACAAACACGAACGAAAAAAAACAAGAATTAATTTATTACCATGTAACCTCTCTGTAGGCAGAGAACACCAATTTCTGCTCCATTGTGCTGCAAATACGCATCACGAGATATGCTATGAAATTCCAGGACAACGGTTTGGTTCCATCTCCCTTGAATTTAGTCCGTCGGAGCGCGTTCCCGCAGCGACTCCGATGCTCATCTCCAAAGCTCGGCTTTCCAGCTTCTCTTAGAGAACTAGTTTGATCGTAGAGAACTAGTTTGATCGTAGCGTAGAAATACATAAACCAGGAAGGACTTTCCATCATTCCTTACTAGTAGTCACTCCTCCCAAATGTGCTCCAGAGGAAACTACATTCGAACATCTTAAGAACAAAATCATGTAGACCGACGCGACAAAATGCTTCCTCGTTTGTGGATCCTCTCCCACATGTGCTAAAATATCCTCTTCGTGACGTCGCACAAAAATCGACAAAATCATCAGCTTAGTCAAATGCGCCCGCTGTAGAAGAAAATTTTAAAAAGAACTATAATCCATACTAAAAAAACTGAAGGGAAACGATTCAAACAAAGTTTGACTACAGCATACACTTTCAAACATCCCTGCAGTACCTCACTTGGCATGTAGTCACACCATTCCTTTTCCGTTCCTCCTTGAACCATCTTGCGCCAAATTTTCATGTCATATTCCGTGCAAATTTCGAGCTCGAGCAACTCACTGATGATAAATATTTTTGAAAGGAAGATCAATATTGTTGAGAGGAATGACCACACCAAGATCAATAATATAGAAATATTCTCGACTCCACTCACAATTGGAGACAAATAACAAAATGTTAAAAGAGACTCTGAAGATAAATAAGAAAAATCTTAATCGAAAGAAAAACAACGAAAAATTAGAAATACTCCACTCGTCCATTTTCCAACTCCCCTCGCACATCATTACAAAAATCGTATTTATCGTGAACCGAATCATGGAGATGAGGATATCCGAGCATTTTCTTTATACAATCCTGCGCTACTTCCATCTCATTCCACTGCCGCAAACCATTCGCCTGCCGGTCCGCTCTGCTCTGGTCCATCGTTTGAATCATAAACTGATAAAGAAAAAAATTAAGAGGTAAATAAAATCATTAAGGAGAATATTTCATTGAAGACGCAGGTGGCTTTTGAAAAAACAAAAAGAAAAATCATAGTCAGTCACCTCCTCGATATACACGTAAACTAATACCCGCATAACGTTGCACTCCATCGACACATCTGGAAAAACAGCCTTTGCCCTATTGCGATAGGCTTCTTCTGCTGCAGTCAACTGTGGAGTAACTGTTTCTACAGCTACAGCTTCAAGCACCTCCTCAACGAGAGGCTCTCCTCCTCCTTCCCCACCTCCTAGAACCTCTTCCACGTCAACATCTGCTTGCGTAGACGACACCCCAACAGCTTGTGCTTGCGTAGACGACGCCCCAAAATCTACTTGCGTAGCAGAAATAGTTTGGTCTAATGGATTCTCCATAATAGTAGTACTACTAGTTGCACCAGGAGTATTCGTACTCATTACTCCTCCATCAGCGACAGAGGATGTTGCAAGCTCGATCAAACGCTTCTTCTGTTCGGGCGACAAACCAGCCAACAAGTCCTCCGCCTCACGCTTACTGGACATCTTATTGTACTTGGTGATGAGCTTGCTGTTGTTGATGTTGATCGAATGTCGAAACAGACTGCGGCACCACTGACGAAAACTGAACCGCCAAATCTATTTGTGCTGGAGGATGTTCTGCTAGTATGTGAGAATAGAAGCTAACCAGAGGACCTCCAATTGATCTGTAATCTATCGTATACTTGTACAAGTTGACACCAGCACCCAGTCCACTTAGCAAAAGAGGAGCAAACACTAATGGCGAACCACTTCCAAATAAATTATTCGAGCTTGAGTCCACTCCTGACCCTGTGGACGCCTGAGCCGTTAAACCACCAGGAAAGATAGATGAACAGGATGCTTGAATGCCAGTGAACGTCGTGGAAGTCAAAAACTCCGAAGAAAGATTCGTAGATGATTTATTGATTTGCGGAAACGCACCGGACAAATACGAGTGCTCCTCAGTTGATGTTCGATTTTCTACACCACGTTTACTCGAGCACTCTCCCTCATGCACACGAAGTTCTTCAAAGGGTGCCGGACAGTAACAAATTGGACCCTCTAAATCTGGTGCTTGTGGGATTACGGGAGGTGGAGGAACAACTTCACTTCCTGCGCCGACGACTACTTGCTCATGATTTTCTTGATTCAATAATTTCGCTGCGTCACGCTGTCGCTTCTCCAATCTATTCTTGCCCATATTGTTCTCGAATACCTAGCTGGCATCTAAAATCATGATCAACCACAAACAAGAAGACTCTAATACCCACATACACGAGCACACCAACAAAAAACTCAGCTCTTACATCTACATGTATTCCTCCTGAGCACATCAACAAATATGAAAATGATTATCTCAATGCACTAAATCTTTACTCTTGCGGAGGATGTACACATCAAAGAATACGAGCACGAGAATCTGAATGCAGTAAGTCTATAGTCTCGAGGGTGACAAACAAACACCAAATCGACCTGCTACAAGTGAGAGACTAATTATAGTCCAGCATCAATCTATTTTTTTCTTCATCATACCAACGAACATCCAAGAGAATACAAATACTAGATCAGATTTTTCGTCCTCAACAGACAATTTCCGAACCACTACATTGATTGACTGTACACTGGAACCTCTCAGGATGAATTTGAAAACGAACATCTCAACAACTCCTCCAAATCATTCCAACATGAATTCCCAGCATGCATGCATGCTCCACATGTATCACATTTACATAATTCGACTCCTTCTAAACCTGCCGTGCCAAAAAAATGCCCCTCCAATGACACCACGCGCGAAGAGAATTTGCATACATGTACTTTTTTTTTCCGGTGTCATTGGAGGGGCGTTTTTTTGGCACGGCAGGAGAACTATACACTCAGTGCGATGAGTTTAGAATTGATAAGTAAGATGTATGCTGTACATGATAGAAAAATATGCTCGATAAAAAATATGTTCGTGGCAATAATGAATGTACTTTGTGTATCTGTACAATGATGAAAGATTTTTACTCAAGGCAAATATTAGCCGGCCAACAAATGTTTTGATCTTTAAGAACCTTTGATATCATCTTGCTCAAGCAGTATCCGCATGCTGGAATAGCCGTGTCGGCGGACACGTGTAGCTCCTTGACACAGTGGAAGATTAGACTGATGTAAAGTTTGAAGCGGAGGAGTACCTTGAAGTTTAAGTATATTCTTGAGTTTTGATCGATGAAAATCCATAAAATTCGTAGTTCTCGAGCATGTTGTTGTTTATTCTCCTTTTCGATCTCTGCATCGTCAACGAAACCATCATCGCCTTCTTTGAGGCGAATTGGTGAATATGAAAAAATATGTATAGAAATCTACATGCAATATTTTGAATATACGTTGATATTCAAATATGTACAGGTAGAATATTGAAAGTCCTTAAAGTGGTCGATGTGTAGAAGATTGGCGCAGGATCGCTGAGATGTAAAGGCGATAGAATGTTGAGGAGGTGTTAATTCCATGATTTATGTGTAAAGAATAGCGATAGATGTAGATTGATGGAGGAGTGTGGATACTAGCAGAAATTTAATTGTGAACTCTTGAATAAGGTGGAATATAAAAGTACGCAAAAACTTCACGATCGGGCGTAGAGTTCTTTGGGAATGCTGGCCTTAGCCTCTTCGCGGTTTGAATCTGCAGCCACCGTTTCAAAAATTAGAATAGGTAGAGGAGGAAAGGAAAGTGGGGCGAACCCTGCACGGATTTATTCTCTTCTCTCTCATAACAAAAACCTTGCTCCCCTAGTAATCCTCGCAAACCTCTGCGAGATAATTCGTCGAGCAAGAAGGCTCTTGTAGCTGGTAGCAAGAGCCCTAAGCGTTGAAGTGGCTGAGAAGTTTTTTTGTGATAAGAAATGATGGGTGGAGGTAAAGATGGAATTTAGGTATTGTGCCAATATGCGCGGTAGTATCATATGGAAATGTCCTGCTCCTAAAAAGAAGCACAATCATGATAGTCTCACACTTAGGTTTTATTTTTCTGTTTTGTAGCTACATAGGTTTTATTTTTCTGTTTTGTAGCTACAAAAATAAAAAGTACATATGTTCCTGATGGTTGTGGAGCTTCGAAATAGTCGTCCAAAAATTAGAGAGATGATGGGATCAGGAGATGAGGAGATCAATATAAGGGAAGTGCACGAAAAATATTTTGAGAAGGACAAAGAATGTAAAGAGAGGTGCAAGAAGGACTACTCTAAGAAATAAATGATAGATAATCCATGTAAGTCAGGGCCTTAAAGAAGGATGTCCTTGATGGCTTCCATCAACCACGATTTTCCGGTTCCTTGATCGCAATAAATGTAGGCTGAGCGAATTAATTTACTAATCGAGTCTTTTCCACATTAAAAGATGGAAGGAAATTACTCGAATATAAATTAATTGAGAGGAGGCATACCAAAAAGCACCAAGGTATTGCC
>CAJINU010000050.1:314949-326109 GCA_905178165.1 Amoebophrya sp. A25
GGGGGGGGGGGGGGGGGGCGCTCCCTGCCAATTTCAAAAGCGTCCGGCTGGTGGGGGGCGGGGCAGTGGGTCTAGCTTAGGCCCATCCGTGTGAAGTGAAACTGTTGGCATCGGTAAGGCGGGCGCAAAAGCAAGGCGAGCGAGCCTTGAGCCAAGGGGGGGAGGGAATGCAAAAAAAAAAACCTTTCATAAAAGTCCGCGCTGTAGCTGCTGCGGTTGAGTCGATCGGCCTGCGCGAAGTCGGAGGGCTTCAAAGCGTACGCGCCGACTACGAAAAAGAACACAGAACACGGCCGGCGCCCTCGATGGTCGCTCGAGGGGCTCAGCGATAGTTTAGCCCGGAGGGGTGGCGTCGCTAGTAACCGGGCCACCGAGTGGCCCGGTGGCCCCTGATGATGTGGATGGCTCTGGTTGTGTATCGAAGACGCCCTTTAATTGGTCAAAGCGGTCCACGTGTCAAAATATCAGAAAAGTGCGAGCAGGAATATCCTGCAACGTCTAAAGGATGCGCATTCAGATGGAAGCAATTGCATGGAAGACATGGGAGTCGGCATGCAAGAAAGCAAGGACGGCAAGGATTCCGAGGAAGGTAGTCAACACAGTGGCCGACTTGTCCAGCTTGTACTCTAGCGCCTTCACACGCTCCGCAAGTGCCTTCCTTTCATCCGTCAGAGATTGGCATCGTGCTGCCTGGTCGCGGAGTTTCTGCTCGAGCTGCTCTCGAGTCGTCTCCGCGCACGCAAGTTCCACTTCTTGCTTCTGACACTGCAGCCGGGATCATGAAAGAAGAAGGGCGAGGGTTAAAGTCTTGCCAATAACTGAAGAAGGGAGTAGACACCAGACGCCATAAAAGGGCCTCTCTATCCTGCGTAACCACTGACATGCCAACGCGGTGGCTTCCGCAATCAAATCGACAAGCTTCGCTAAGTTCATGAGTGAAGCGGTCAGCGTCTTCGATAAGCTCCTCGACGTCGTCGCGTGCTCCCTCTAAGGCGTTGAGCGTCACCCCAAGCCGCAACCGGAATTGGTAGACTTTTTGATTGCCTTCCTCGAAAAGAGCATACTGGCGCCGATAAGCTTCGGCCATCTCATCAGTGCGCTTATGCCCCTGAAGCTCGGCACAGCTTGGCATCCTGGTAGATACCTGGCGTGTGTGGTTCGGCAAAGAGGTCGCAACTTGTAAGGACAGAGAAAGGGGGAAGCTTTCGACAAAGAGGGAGCAAACAGTCAAGCGCTACGAGTGCTTACCACTCAAGTGGACGCTGAAGGCCAGGAGTCGCGCCGGGCTTCCGTGGCCTTGTATTCCAGAAGCTCAAGCCGTTCCTCAAAAAGTTCGTCCAAATGTCTTTCGTAGCGATCAAGATCTTCCTCCTCGAAGGGGTCCTCCTGTTCTTCGTCAGACTGGGGAGGACGTTCGTCGCAAGTTTTTATGTACCACGCGATTAGGTGAGCCTCCTCTTCAGATGGACGCCGGTCAAATGTGATGTGGATGGGCTTGAGCGGGCTTTCTAGACGAGCACGAGCACGGTCCAAGTTCATTCGGCTATAAGAAAACCGCCTGGCACGATTCGCCCATCTTCTATATTTTGAACCAGTAGGCGTAATAGGGAGGCGTATATTTGGAACGGGTGACCGCATGGCATTTCCCACTAGACCTAGATGCACTCGCGACCATACTCACACTGATGAAGTTGCAGAATAATGGGTGAGGCCTGAGATGGATAGCGAGCCACTTCGTGCTCCTTGGATCTCATGATCTTGACACGGTGAGGAATTAAGTCAGCATGGCAGGGAATATCAGACAGCGGAACTATAGACACAGTTGATGCCGCCGGACCTTCTCGGCTGTGGAAGGTTTTGCCCCGGGTGGAGCGCCAGTGTGGCATTGCGGGATTTGCTTGCACTGCAGGGCCCAGGAGGGAGATAAGTCAACTATTCAATTTGGACGACTTTCCTACAAGAACCGCGCACAAGCTTTACTCTATTAGCGTTCCTGCGTGAGCGTCTGAGCCTTGCCGCCAGTTGTAAGAATGGCTAGCTACTGCGTCTCATGCATACGAAAGTTTATCTTGTTGTTGTCTCAGTGTGAGCACGTCAGAATTTACATGAACTGGTCGAGGCCAAAGCTGTCATCATCATCGAAGAATTCGCCATTGTGTGCGCCTGGTGTCATGCTGCCCAGAGTAGCGGGGGTCATGCTCCCATCTATTTGCGTAGAAGCGTACTCTGTTGCCTGGTCACCAAAGGCCGCACTTAAATCCATTCCAGAAGCAGCGCTGATCGAAGAAGGCCCAGCTTGCTCACTGATGCCCCGGCGTCGACTGGCTGGCGGTTCGTCTGATGGGCCCAGGCCCTGCTTCCGCTTACGACCAATCAAAGCCATTGCGGCAGCCTGTGCTGGGTCAGAACTGCTTGAGCTGCTTCCTACAGCAGCGTGATCGACAAGCGCGCGCGAGAGATGGGTCGCCGAGTCGAGCACTCTCGCAGGCAGCTTCTCTCCAGCTTTTCGCTGGGCTACTAGGAGGCCCTGCGGTCGGTGTGCTACGGCCTCTGCCGCTTTGTCAGGGTCCCGGTCTGCCTCGGAATGAATTAGAGAAGCGCGCAGGGCGAAAACGCTGATAATGGGAACGCGCACGCAGTAGCATACTTATCGGCCATAACATTAGCCACAGCTGGAACTTCGCCGAGCAAGGTTCGCACCGCAGCTCAACGTTGAAGCCTGGCAGGCCCCACTCTCGAAAATTCTGGGACAAACTTTTCTCGAACTTCGTGACAGCGTACAGGCGGCTTTTGAACGCTGCAGCGTCTTCCGGTGACCATTCAACGGACGTCGCGTGGAGGTGGTTGGCTGTCTGGATGAAGTATTTGCGCATGTCTCCCAGCGTAGTTGCGTCCTCATTCTTGATGTCGGAAAATTAGAAAGGTCAGTGGATGGGAGGAAGGGCAAGAAATGACTCCGCATGGGTAGAAAAACGAAGATGATCCACATGACTCGCAAGCCATAAAAGGTCTTCTTGCGCTCCTGTTCGAGGAGGGGCAAGATACTGTCGGGCAAAAATTTGCAGTTCATGCGGAAATCGTTGAAAATGATAAAGCGGCTCCGTCGCTTGTGGAAGCCTTGCAGGATGAAGGCCGCGCTTGCTCCTGGTCTGAATGACATCTCCTCCGGCACAACGTCAGTGATCGAATACGCGAGAAAGGTCTTGCCACTGCCTGCTGGCTTGCCAAGGTACAGCGCGGCGTTCTCTCTGCCCGCCGCACTAGCCGGGTCGAAAACTCTCTTCGCGAACGTTCCGATGATTAGAGAGGAAAGTGCATAATGTACGAGGGAGAAAAGACCAGCCCAGTGATTGCGTTGCTCTTAACATTTCAGGCGCAACGCCGTGGAATTTTGCTGTGCGAACCAACTCGTCAAACTTAGCGCCCTCGAACCCACTCGTTTGGTTGCAACACTGGCACGGAAGCGTCAAGGAGCGGTGAAGGTGCTCCTCCATGGTCAGGGCAAAGAGGTCAATCATTAGAGAAGCAATGCAGATCTTGAAACGAGACACAATAAGAAGCAGCCGCAGACTATGGCGTTCGACGACGCGAATGGACTATGTCAAGCAGGGCGAAAGGCCTTCCTTAATTTCATTGCGATGTTGATGACGCGGTTCACGAGGGCGGTGTAGTCCTGCTTCGTTAGCTTGTTGACCAAGTTTTTGAATCGGTGCCAGTGCATTACTGTTGTCTCGTCTTGCAGCTGATTGCAGTGAGCGACATGCTCCACGACTGCAGTATCGGCGGTCGTCTTGTCAACGTCCTGCAGCTGAGAGTGGGCACTTATCCACCTGAAAGCTTGCCCCATAGACATGGGGCGGTCGCCTAGCCTACGCAGCTCACTGTCACGAAGATGCACAAGCGCTTTGTTCGGTCTCCAGTTGTAAAATAGCGGAAAGATATTAGAAGAGGAAAACGGGGATGCACATGCCTACAGTGATAACGGAAAGAGAGATAACGACAAGCCGTAAATGGGTCCACGGTCTTGTCGGCGTTTGGAATGAAGATGTAACGAATGGCAGTCGCCCGGCAGTCACGTCCTCTACCTGGGAGGAGGCATCGCCACTCGATGTGCGGAGCGCCTACTGCTTGCATGCATTCAACTAACGCCTGGAACCTCTTCGTTCTTTTTGGCACCTCTATGACGATGTGAGTATTAGAGACGATGGCGCGGCTGTCTTCCCCTTGGCAATGGATGCACTATTGCCAGGTGAGGGAAGCTTAGCCGCGAGCCCTAAGGAAGTGCTCCCTGCCCTCCCACGTGGTTTCCATCGCAATTGTGACATTGACGGACTGAATGGAGAGCGCCTTGCCGGTGTGGTTCTTCATCTTTTTACATGCTGCCAAGATCATTCGCAAGAGGTCTTTTCTGGTGACCGTGTTCACAGCGCCCGCTGGCTGGTAGCAGCCTGTTAAAACTTTGATGCCATATTTAGGGCAGTCCTCTGGCTTGACATACAGCATGTCGTGCGGCCTGCCCTCGTCCGAGTTCTGTAGTATGGCCGCGTCAATTTCTGCTAGGTCTTCCGCGTCATCAGAATCGCAGTCATCAGATTCGAAGTCGTCATCGTTGGTGCCGTCGCTGCTGTTGTCGCATGCTTGCCGCATCGCGTCCATCTTGCGCCTCGCTCGGCCATCGGTGAGCTGCTTGGGCTCTGCCTCGTCTGCGCTTTGTTTAGCAGCTGGCGCCGCGATCTTCTTCGGGCGGCCACGCTTTTTCGGCGCTGGTTTCTGCTTGGCAGCGCCTGCGTCTGGAGCTGCGGCTGCGGCTGGGTCTTGGACAAGACCCAACTGGATCGCCTTTTTCATCACTTCGTTCGCGGGCGTGCCGGGCGGATGCGATGCTATGAGTTGATAGAGCGACTCGGGCGCCGCAATGCCCGTGGCATTCGAGGAGCTGGAGCCTGATGACGCGGCTACGCCAACAAGGACTCCGGTCGAATGAACACCGCCAGCCGAGGCGGCTTCTGCTGTACCCGTTGCTTGAGCAGCAGACGAGACACTACCACCGCCACCATGAAAGTGGGGAAAAGGCTAAATCTATTAACATAATAATGACTAGATCTAGCTGGTTATTCCTATTCCACGACGAGCTAGGAGTACTCAATCTAGTGAGAGAACTCTTCAGGCTGAGTCATACCCCACGACTAAGTAGGAACACTAGAAAACATCAGCTGAGTAAAAAAAGACTTAGAAATTAATCAAAGGAGTATGTGTTTTAATGGTCAGGAGACACCAGTAGATAATCAGTTAGAAGAAGTTGAGCTAGTGGGAGTACTCTTCATGCTGAGTCTTACCCCACGACTAAGTAGGAGCATTAGGGAGTCATCAGCTCAGTAAAAAAATACTTATAAACTAATCCAAATAGTTTGCGTTTTAATGGCCATAACTCTTTCCAGTGCTCAGCATAATACCCGACTGGTGATAAATATCATACATATTTGCACTTTGACCTCCTGAAAAAATTATAGATAACAGAAATATGCTGAGAAAAGTCTACCTAAGATAAAGATGGCGTCTACCTAAGATGAAGATGAAGTCTACCTAATTCAAAGGATGCTCATTACTGGATTAGGAAAGATTAAATATGAACTAGCAAAGAAATTAGTACCATCACTTTTCTTCTTCCCAGCATCTTCTTGTCCAGCAGTGCTTCTACTGCCACTACTTGTAGTGGTACTTCCAGAAGCTGCAGTCACGTCACTATTAGTTTTCCCTTTACTTGCAGATGCGCCAGGGGCCTGCTTCTTCACGCTTGCAGATGCTTTGCTGTAGGCCGCCGCAGCAGCATCATCAGCAGCCAACCTATCAGCATAGCTGACACTAGACTTTTTGTTACCATCTCCAGTCGCCTTTTCATGACCATCTCCGCTAGTGCAGTTTATTTTTTCTCCGCACGCATTACTAGTACAGCTAGTACTAGCGCAGCTCCCTCCTTCGCCGCGCAACTTACTAGTGCAGCAAGAACCTGCACTATTTTCAGCTCCAGGCATAGGAATATTACCACAAGTACTAGTCATATTCCCGACCACCGTACAAGCTCGAGTAGTACTAGAGACGCTGCCTCCGCTTCCAGCCAAAACCGTAGCGCAGCTAGTACTATGACAATTTTCTTCACCATCAGCTTCTGCACTAGTACATAAATTACTAGGGGATATTTCTCCAGGTTCCTGGGGAGGAATACTACTATCTTTTGCTTCTACTGTGAGCGCATCAAGACTGCGTTGCTCAACTTCCTCGTCAGTAGTAGTTGTACTAATAATATTAGTTCCGCGTGCTGGCTCTCCTAGAGGCGCATCCGCTGCCTCCTTCTTGATCGTAGACATCGCACGGTAAAGCTTAACTTTCCAGATGTATCCAGCCACCGCAAGCACGCAAGAATGTGACCATAGAATCACAGAACGCCTCATCGTCGTTTGCTCATTGTAGAGCAAAACATTATCAACTCAAATGATCTTGCTTCACAATCAACGGGTTTGCAATGACGGTTCGTCCAAAAGATCGTGATCTTTTCATTTGGATCTTAAATCTCAATTTTTATCATTTTTCACAATATTTTTTTGATTTTCAAATCACCCTACTGCATGACCGATTTGGGTGAGGCCTCGAGCTTCATCAGCAATCTTGTAAAGAAGTTTGAAGTATTTATCAATCTCTTATATAAACAGTATTATGAAGCTCGCAGAGGTCGTGGTCGAAGTCCTTCCAGGACTACATTCTTTTTTCTGAAGGTCTAAAAAAAAATTCATGAAAATTCGAAAAAGTGAGATTCTCTTCTGAACACAACGTACCGCACAAAGCGCAGGACTTCTGATGCCCTCTACCAAGTAGAGAACGAGGCTACACATTTTTGTCTCATCCACGAACGCAATTATCTGATCAAAAGCACGTCATCAAGTTATTTTTTCATCATCTTCTTATCATCGTCAACATCTTGTATCCAGTACTTAAAAAAGTGCTACTCAAGTAGCCAAGAATCAGAGTCCATCCCTATCACTCTCAATTTCAGAGTCTGTGAAGTCGCTTGCTACCCAATAATCAACGTCACTGTCTTGACCTACACCACCACCACGAATATTGTCCTTGTTCTCTGCTGCCCTTTTCTTGCTTGAAGATGCGGTGGCACTGCTCTCGCCATTGTAATGCGAAAATGAAAAAGTAGAAGCCACGGCTCTCCGAGTACTAACAGCTCCATCAAATCGCGCTCCTGATGAACTGCTTTGCGAAAGGCTGGTAGCCTGAACAGCATCCCCGGGTCTGCTATTCTGTGAAGAGCTACTACTTGCGCCCACATTCTTAGCATTCTGCGCCTTTGCTGCTTTATCCTTTCGAAGTAGAAACATGGGAGCTTCTTGATCCACGCTAAGCTGCTCTGCAGCAGCTGTTTGCGCATCATCTGCAAGTGCATTTTTTTGCGTGATAAGAGAGAAGATACCAAGCTCATATACGTGCAGTTTTATGCAAAGGAGTCATGAAGTAAGAAGATAATACAAAAATGAAAATAAGATCATGAAAATCCAAAGGAAATGCTGGTCATAACGCGATCAAATATTAGGAGAGAAATAGCCCATGATTACCTTTGATTTTTTTTTGTTTCCCGTCCGTTGAGCAAGGTCTCTGCAAATGCAATAGTTTGTTTTGCCACCACTCGTCCTCAGTGATCTCTTTCATTTCCGCGGTACCCATAAGACTGTCGGCACTCGGTCGGAGAGTGCGATAATACCTGTGCATTTTGCCGCCGCCGTCGTCGTTGTGGAGTGCACACAAGTGCGACTCCAGGTCCTTGCAGTGGGGGCAGTAAGCCACGCTTTCTGCCGGCTTCGGGATCCGCACATTGTCCAGCCGCAAGTCCTCCCAAAACTCCTGCAATCGCTTATGCCACTGCGACTTGGTCGACAATTGCAGCATTAGAAAGGCCAAAAAGACAACGCAGATTTAAGCAAAGGAAGGTCAGAAGACTGGACTAAATGTCAACTACAAAATAACGAAACCAAGCCCAAAAGTAAAGAACTAGAGATATTGAGTATTTTTGTCTAGCAAGAATAGAAATAAGTATAGCCATAAAGAGACGTGCCAGCCGCACTGCAAAAACTGCTCCTCGTTGCTGAAATGCGCCTGCCGATCTTGCGCGCACTCAATTAGCCGGAGGATTTCAGTCGGGAGATGCTCGGCAATGCGCCACTTCTTTCGTTTCGCTTTCACTGCCTTAGCGACCGAACCGCAATCAACGGGCTGCGTCAGCGAAGTCACCTCCGGGCCGATGAATGATATACATACATCAGTTCTGACCCATTCACCTTGGGAAAAACATTTCCTGTGGCTAGGATGTCGATCGAGCAACAGCACAAGCTTCCACTTGGCTCGTGTTGCCTCTGGCTGCTGCTGCTTGAACTGCATCCACTCCTTGACGATGACGCTCTCCACATAGTAGCGAAAAACCTCACTACGCATCGCCCCGATGTGAACTTGGTCACCTAGCTCGCGCTCCACTGCCTGAGAAGTGAGTTCATGGGTAAATAAATTAGATCGCAAAGAGGAGAAGTCTGCGGGGCGCACGCTAATGGGCTCCGCGGATGGCCATGCTTCAAGGATTCCGGTGGTCAGGCAGTGCGCACCTGGATCCGAAACGAGCAGGCCAGGCAAACGCGCCCACCTCACCCGCGCGCCGTTGGGAAACGATTAGCCACAAAGACCCAGGCCTGTCTCGTCAGATTTGAGGCCATCGCTCAGGTCGGTGCTTGCGGCGCTGGTGCTGCCTCCCGCACGCGCGGGCATCTCCCCACGGCCCAGGCGCATTGCCCTCATCCAGCAAAGCCGACCCATTCCCCGCGCACTTGCGGCCGATGGTTCTCCCACACCTCGGCGGCTTTGTGCCCTCACTGGGCTGCAGAGACCAACTGCACAGGCAACGGGAATCACGCTCACCGCCCACCCGCAGGCTCAGCCATTCAGCCACCTGCAAGAGCGCCAGCACCTTGGCGGGGCTTTGCCTCCTCGCTGGCCTGTGGAGATTTTTCCACGCGTGAGGCGGAAATATTTGCGATGATTGTTTCGCGAGCGGCAGGAGCCTCCTCCCCACCTGCTCCCAAGTCAAAGTAGCGGCCGCCAAGCCTGTAAGATTTCCTCCGACCACCTGGCTAAACTGGTCCCGCACGATGCTCCGACGACAATAACGCACGAGCTTGGGAAAATATTCTCGCAGCACGGGAGAAAATTAGACGGGCCACGTGGCAGCCAGTTGCGCTGAATAGCGTCCGCGCAGGTTATGCGACGCCAGGGCGCTCACCGGCTCAGCCCCGCTTTGCGGCTGGACTTCGCTCGGCTTATTCGTAGCGCCGGGCTGATAAGTTTCTGGGACGTCAAATTTTTCTAACGTTGCAGGGGAGATCATGCTGCACATGACGTTGCGAGGGTCCGTCTTTCCGGGCTCTGTCCAGATGCTTCCGCAGTTTCCTTATCGGCTTCGCCGCTCGCTCGGCGTGCCCGTCTCCTCTGCAATCCCTCCGGCTACCGATACAAACCGAACGAGACGACAGGCGACACCATCAGGCACGGGCTCGCCCTCCTTTTTAAGAGTCTGGGACATCATTAACGGGAAAGGCTAAACCTGTGCGCCTGTAGCTCTCAGAAGTGCGCCCGGCATAGGTAGCGCACGCACACGAAGAAAGCCAAGGAGATAACTGCAATCGCAAACATCTTCCGGGAAGACCGCGGAAGCCTGGCGAGACCCCTGTCTGGCGCATCGTCCCGCCGGCGGCCTTCGGCCGCCAGGGACGATGGGGCGTGGGCTAGTCCTTCAGTTACGCGGCCGTCTTGCTGGAGCTTTCCCCCGCCCCCCTTGCACAAGGTTACACGGTTGGGCACAGTCCGGGGGCGCACTCTTCGGCGCAGGCTCGTCGTATGGGTTCACAGTCGCGCAAACCTTTAACCTCGTACGAGGGGGGCGGGGGGCGAGATGGTCACGCGTTGCCCCCTCGTCCCTTGGCGGCCGTAGCCAGAGGGACGACGCGCCACGCTGCGCTGGCGGGCGCTGATGGGCGCGCGGTGCGCGCCGCATAACCCAGCGCGAACAGCCCAGCAAGGCAACCCTCTGCCCCTCGTCCCGGGCGGCCTACGGCCGCCAGAGGGACGACGCGCCACGCTGCGGCGGTGGGCGCGTGGTGTGCGCCGCATAATCCAGCGCGAACAGCCCAGCAAGGCAACCCTCTGCCCCCTCGTCCCTGGTGGCCTACGGCCGCCAGAGGGACGACGCGCCACGGCGCAGAGATTAGACCCATGACAGGAGCACACGAGGGGAGCACATGGGAAGCCGTAGCACACAAGAGCAACCAAGGCAAAAGAACACAGACCGACCAAACTGCAACACAGACGAGCCAGGTCAGGGGGCCACAAGCCGACCAGCGCGAAATAACCAGACGGCGACGCCCTCTCTCGCGTATATCGCGAAACGAAAGAAGTGGAAACAGATGGAGGCGCGCACAGTTTTACTCAAACGCCAGCACGTGGAGACTGGCGGGGCCTCCTGCCTGTGGCCAATCTTTTGGAAGAATATGACGAAGCGAAGCCGATAAGCAGACGCGGGAAGCCCTTGCGGGAATTTTGCCCGAGACACTGCCCCGGCCCTTTTCTTTTTTGTTTTGTTAATATTTGAGAGCATTCGCATACTTTGCGAATATTTTCCGAATGCTTCGCGAATGTTTGCGATTATTTGCATAATATTTAGGAACATTCCCCGAATTTTTTGAAGTAATCCCCTGAGTCCAGGAATGGTTTTCGCGCAAGTATTTTCGAATAAGATGAAAAGCCACGCGCTCAGTTTGTACCGCGCAGGAATCGAACTCGATGCGAGCGCTTGCCATTACCAGCCGATTAAAAAAGACCACTTTTAAGGCATCAAAGTAGAGACTTCACAGCAAGTTCATGGCGTACGAGAGCGACCAAGAACAGAGCCACGGCCACGGCAAGCTGGGGACGCTTCACGGGCCTGCTCTGAGTCTCACTGGAGACGCGACAAATATTCAGGAAGGATGATAACTCAAAGCCTACCTTTGTTAGGATTCAGACGGCAACGCTTTTCGTGCATTCCTAGTCCTCTCCTCTTATATGGTTGCTGGCAAAAAC
>CAJINU010000050.1:329837-450588 GCA_905178165.1 Amoebophrya sp. A25
TACGTGCTTACTTGCATGCGTTTTCTTGCAAAAATCATACTTGGTATGAGGTACGTGCTTCCTTGCGTGTGTTTTCTTTCAAAAATCATACTTGGTATGAGATGCGTGCTTATATGAGTTACTTAGTTTCTCAAGATCTATCGTTTTACTGCATACATAATGCGGCTCATGAATCATATGGGATAAGGTTCTAATAAAGTGACGGAGTACCTAACTCAATTCTTCAATATCCATAGGAATAGGAAAAGCGATAAGAGGATTGTTATACACGCTATGTAAGTACTTGGACAAACAACATCCGCAGCTTGGAGTCATGCTCTCTGGTGACATGTGAAGAATCTCCACGCATTGAGTCACCTCATCGCGATGCTGTGCCTGTCTGTTCTCTTTTGCCACGTCTTCTCCTTCGTAGCCGTCGGCGCCCTCCTTGCATCTCACTGCTTCTTAGAGGAGTCAAGTTTCCCGCTGAGAGAAAGTGGCTACTTCTGACAGATACAAAGTGGATACTCCTGAGAAGTATAAGGAGAAGTTAGCGACTTGAGGAGGAAGTTTTGTCATAAGGCACAGTCGCGGAGTAAAGGATCGGCGCCGGATCGCTGGTTTGGTTTTTCATTCATGAAAGATAAAAAATGGTCACTCATGAAAAATGAAGGATGGAAGATATAGAGTCAGGAACTGGATACATTACGGACGAAAATAAAAAGTGCGTGAAGTTAATCAGGAACCAAGAAATACGAAGGAGAATCAGAGTGAGTAGATTGAAGTGTAATGATACTCGAACGGTTCTCGGTCTGGGCATCCATGGAAGTTAGATATATGGACTTTGTTATCCTTGGCTCATGTGGCTGCTTTCTATGGAATTCAATAAAAGATGGAAAAGCAGTCACCGTCTGAAGGTGTAACAAAGGTGAGCGACACTTAGTCTTTGGATACGCCGGCCGTATGGAGGCACTTGTTTGTAGTTCTGATTAGATGTAGGCCCCGGTGGGACAAAGTGAGAGAAAACCTATTGTGGTAATTATGATACAATGTGCAGGATTCTCGTAGAAATCGACGCCAGTCAATAGATTAACAAAACAGGAGTCGGGAGGAGTTAGTCCTTGATGTGAGTTGTTCCCGAGGAAAGGAGCTCTCGGGAGTATATAACCTCAGTGATCATAAGTTCCATCTTGGTGCTTGCTGCTGTCACGTTACATTCCCGCACATCGGGAACGGCGTGAGGAGCTCAAAGCGGTCGCGACTCCCGGAGTACCACGCGACGCGCCAGATGATAGATCAGCCGCACCGCTGTGGGCTCCTCAAGTCGTTCCCGTCGGCTGATCATCTGGCGCGTCGCGTGGTACCCGGCGAGTCGCGACCGCTATGGGCTTCTCAAGCCGTTCCCGTTGTACAAGAACGAGCCACACCATAGCGACACCAGGCGCCTGCTTCTGATGATCTGCCGCGTCGAGTCGCGAGAATGTACGAGAATGACCCACATCATAGCGACGCGAGGCATCTCCTGCCGATGATCTTCCTCGCCGTTTGGTACTGCGCGAGTCGCGACCGAAGTGGGCTCGCTGATGCGTGGCAAGTAGCTCTGTGGCTTTTATTGTTGTTCCGGTTGTTGGTTTCCTAGTTGAAAGGTGAGCGTCGGGAAAACGTTGCCAAAGCCTTACAAAACACAAGCAAAAGCGCACATCTGAGCCATCCGCGAAGGTGCTCAAAGGGGTCCCCCTTTGGGACTTGCGTGAATTAATTGAAGAAGATCAACCGAGATAGTTGCTGATCTGCCGCGTCGCATGGTAGTCCGCGAGTCGCGACCGCTGTGGTTTTCTCATGCTGTTCCTGTTGTACAAGAACGAGCCACATCATAGCGACACCAGGAGCCTGCTTCTGATGATCTGCCGGCTCGATTCGCGAGAGCGTACGAGAATGATTCACATCATAGCGACGCCAGGCATCTCTTGCCGATGATCTTCCTCGCCGTGTGGTACTGCGCGAGTCGTGACCGAAGTGGAGTCGCTGACGCGTGGCAAGTAGCTCTTTGGCTTTTATTGTTGTTCCGGTTGTTGGTTTCTTAGTTGAAAGGTGAGCTCCGGAGAAACGTCGCCAAAGCCTTGCAAAACATAAGCAAAAGCGCACATCTGAGCCATCCGCGAAGGTGCTCAAAGGGGTCCCCCTTTGCGTATGTTGTTTAGATATTTTATCAGCCAGCCAATCAAAAATCAAAAATCATGGTGGCTGATCCTTTCTCCCACTGATAACTATTTTTTCAGCCAACCAGCCACCTTAATTTAAAAAAAAATAAAGATATAATATAACTTCAAGTTTTTATTTAATAGGTGGCTGGTTGGCTGAAAAAATGCTTATCAGTGCTGGAAAGGATTAGCCACCATGATTTATTTTTTTTGGCTGGATGGTTGATAAAATGATAAAAAAAGCTCAGATTAATGAAAAAAAAATGATCATAAATGATCAAAAAAAAGTCGTAAAAAATAATCAAAGAAAATCTTCGAAAAGCAGAAAAAATCATACTTCTACGAAATTAATTGACTACCTCGCTAACATACTCGACTCTTTAAAAATCCATCTCAAAAAGGTTCGGAAGAGGCTACGAAGTCTTTACTTTGACTAAAATTATTCAGCTACCAAAATTAAGACGAATCGCGACAGAAGTTAGAAACCAGAGGGATACAGAATTTATTCGGCTGGTAATGGTGGGCATGCTTGTCGAGTTCTGTGGTCAGTGCTCCTCGTGGGGCTATCTGTGTCTGTATATGTGGGAACGCTTCTCATTAAAAAGGAAATTGCTCAAACTTCTTTCGAGTGTATTTAAATACTTCCAAGCTCGCACATATTCGCAAACATTCGCAAACACCCGCAAAATATTCGCAAAGTATTTGAATGCTCTCAAATATAAACAAAACAAAAAAGAAGAACGCCGCCGCAGCGTCTCCGGCAAATATCCCCGCAAGGGTTTCCCAGGTCTCCCCACCGGTTTCGCTTTGTCATATTCTTCGAAAAGAGTGGCCACGGGCACGAGGTCCCATCGGTCTCTGTGTGGCGGGGTTTCGATAAAATCGCTCGCGCCTCCATCTGTTTCCACTTCTTTCGTTTCGCGAGATACACGAGAGGGGTTGCCGTCGTCTGGTTATTTCACGCCGGCCGGCTTGTGGTCCCCTGGCCTGGCTCGTCTGTGTTCCAGTTTGGTCGCTCTGTGCTCTTCTGGCTTAGCTGCTCTCGCGTTCTACGTCTTCGCATGTGCTCCCCCCGCGTGCTCCTGTCGTGTGTCTAATCTCTGCGCCGTGGCGCGTCGTCCCTCTGGCGGCCGTAGGCCGCTCGGGACTAGGGGGCAGGGGGCTGCCGTGCTGGGCTGTTCGCGCTGGATTATGCGGCGCACACCGCGCGCCCATCAGCGCCCACCAGCGCAGCGCGGCGCGCCGTCCCTCTGGTGGCCGCAGGCCGCCAGGGAGGGGGGGGGGCAGAGGGTTGCCTTGCTTGGCTGTTCGCGCTGGATTATGCGGCGCACACCACGCGCCCATCGGCGCGGCGTGGCGCGTCGTCCCTCTGGCGGCCTACGGCCGCCAGGGACGAGGGGGCAACGCGTGACCATCTCGCCCCCCTCCCCCCTTGTACAAGGTTAAGCGTTTGCGCGACTGTGGACCAATATAACGAGCCTGCGCCGGAGAGTGCGCCCCCGGGCTGTGCCCAACCGTGTAACCCTGTACAAGGGGGGCGCGGGGCACAAGGGGGGCGGGGGAATGCTCCATAGAGACGGCCGCGTAACTCAAGGGCTAGCCCATGCCCCGTCGTCCCTGGCGGCCGACGATGCGCCAGACAGGGCGCCTTGCCAAGCTTCTGCGGTCTTCCCGGAATGTGTTCGCGATTGAAGTTATCTCCTTGGCTTTCTTCGTGTGCGTGCGCTACCTATACCGGGCGCACTTCTGAGAGCTACAGGCGCACAGGTTTAGCCTTTCCCGTTAATGGTGTTCCAGACTCTTAAAAAGGAGGGCGAGCCCGTGTCTGATGGTGTCGCCTGTCGTCTCATTCGGTTGGTATCGGTAGCCGGAGGGGTTGCAGAGGAGACGGGCACGCGGAGCGAGCGGCGAAACCGATAAGGGAATGGCGGGAGCATCTGAACAGAGCCCGGAAAGACGGAGGCGAAACCGATAAGGAAATGGGAAAAGGAGAGAGACGAACTGGCCCCGCGATGTAGGGACTGGCGTGCCAAACTGTACAGAAAAGTGGCACAATATCGAAAACGGCCCAGAAGCACGACTGTCCCTTACCGGTTTCGCTTAAGAGTTTCGCGGGGATTCGCGCGCGGTATGGACTCCATGGGCAGCCTTTCACCTTCTTCCAAAGTATTCGCGCGAAAATCATCCCCGCACTTAGTTAATTGCTTAAAAATATTCGACAAATATTCCGGAACAGTCTTGGAATTTTTTCAAATATTAGCAAAGTACCCAAATGCTCCCAAATATTAAGAAGGCAAAGAATGAAAAGGGAAAAACCGCTGCAGCGTCTACGACAAAAAACCTCGTAGGGGTTTCCTGACTCTCCTCGCCTGTTTTGCTCCCTGATATTCTCCCAAGAGATTGGCTAGAAATGGGAAGCCTCATCGGTCTCCACTTGGCGGCTTTTCGATAAAACCGCGCGCCACACTTTGCAGCGGGCTGCGGCATTTGGTGACCCAAATAGGAAAAAGGGGAGGGCGTACGATAATGATGCGACTGATCTAGGAAGGCTCACTCCCTGCGATCGAACACCTATGGGCTCAAGGGGTCGCTTGCTCAGCGAATGACCAGAAGAGATATATCCGGAACGGATGAGCACAGGCTTACGGCCCCAGTACCGCCCCGGGGTCTTTGTGACTCTGCGGGAAATGAAGCCGGTGCTTCCAACTGCGTTAGGAATTATCCATGGGATAACGAGAAGAACGCGAGAGGAACAGACGCACGCTGCTGCTTGATATCTGTGCGCACCGTAATACTTGTCGCCTGAACTTACCGCACCAGTACACACCGCACCGAATACATATCTACCAAACTAAGGCCGTCAATTCATGAAATGGCGACGCCCTTCCATGGTTCACCTTCTCACGCTTTAGTGGGCTCGCTTGGTTCTCTCGTATTCTTGACGTGGGCCATTTGTGTCCACATCTCCCAGATGTCCCCAGAGTCTCCCAGCCTTCTTCCCGCACTCCTCTCCAGCTTCTCACCTGTCATCTCTCACCACAATAGTACCAGCCTCCTAGGGAGCTCCCTGTCTGTAACAGAGAGACTCAGAAACGAAAAAGCCGCGAACGCTCTCGCAAAAAACCTGCCAGGCTGTTGGCCGTTTTGCAAGTCCCCTAGCCGTTTCAAAGTCCCGAAATGTCCTCCCCTAATGGTTTCGACTTTCGTACAGGTATCGGCTTCGAGGGGGTTGCCGCGCTGGCTCGCGTTCCTCCGGGTTCCGAGGGCCCACGAGTCTGCACAAATTCGCGCCCGCTTTCTGGTTACCTATTTCCTGGACTTCCATGCAGTTCCAAAACCAAAACCAAAAGGCACGGCTGCAGAAAATGACTTTTATTATTATGGCCACCCTCTACTTCCAGTTCGTTTCACTTTGTTTCTGGCTCTAAAACAGGGGCAGAGTCGCCCAATACAAGAACCAGAAAGGGCCCCGCTTTTTTTGGATGCTCGTCCTGCTAAAAAACCAGAAGACTCGGACGCGCTTGCGCTCAGACTTGGCATAAAGTGACATAGTGCAACGTAATTACTATTACTCCTCTGGCTTGCGTTCCTTCTGGTCCCGAGGGCCCACTAGTCACGCGCCCGCCTTCTGGTTACTTATTTCTTGGGCTTCCATGTAATAGCAGAGCCAGAGCCAAGGGCCACGACTCTGGCGAACGGCTACCATAATGGTAAGAGTTATCCTCCTCCCGTTCGTTTCGTTTTCTTGTTCTAAGACAGAAGCAGAGTCGCCCCATACAAGAGGCAGGAAGAGCCTTGCTTTTTTTGGATGCTCGTCCTGCTAAAGAGCCAGAAGACTCGCAAACACTAGCGCCCAAACATTCAGGAGCTTGGGAGCTTTTTCCAAGGCTGGAACTTTTTTAAGCTTCAAACCACTGCGGGGGCTTTTACTGTTTTGGACTGCGTTGCTTCAGTCTTTTTCTATCTCTAAATCTGGAACATCAAGGAAAGAGCTAAGAGGCGAAGCCGTCGCAACGATTTAAGAGACGAATGCCAGAGCTCGCCCCGGTTTGTGATAGGCTAGGGGCCCAACGGATCCCAAGTGCGTCAGGCTTCCCCTTCGGATACTCAGCACCCTCGTCGGCGTTGTCGCCTTCAAAAGCAGAGCCGCCGCGGGCTCACAGAGGACGCGGGAGCTGGGTAGACAAGGCGGCCCCTCGGCGACCTCGAGGCATAAGACTGGAGCACTCTCCCCCAGTGTTTAAGCTTTTAGCGCAACTAGATTCCCCCCAGCTACCTACAGT
Source organism: Amoebophrya sp. A25 (assembly GCA_905178165.1). Lineage (NCBI taxonomy): Eukaryota > Dinophyceae > Syndiniales > Amoebophryaceae > Amoebophrya > Amoebophrya sp. A25. Next base: position 336,301 of record CAJINU010000050.1, read on the forward strand.
GCCTGCTGCTTCCCAATTTTTGCCGCTTTTTATTTTTTTTGGTTTGCTAGCATTTTCGTGAGATTCTGCCGCGCCTTCTGTCCATTTTTGTAAAAGCTTGGAGGCTATTCAAACTGATCCGGCCGCCTGTAGAAATTGGAAAAGTTATGCCTTGTAAAAATCTCTGCCACATCTGCCACGCAAAAAAAAGCCGACGAGACGAAACGGGAGCAGGGTGATTTTCTTCGCGAAGCTGCCACCTCAGAACTTCAAAAAATTGCAAGAACCCTCCCACATTTTTTAAGTTCTGCGGTGGCAGCTCGGCGAAGAAAAGCACTCCGCTCCTGTTTTGTCTCGCCTCGTTTTTGTTTTCTTTCGGGAGTGGATGGCAAGAAGCAAGGGCCCGAATCTATCAAATTCGCCGAGTTTTTTTATTCAGTCACCACAGAAAAAAGCCCCGGGGTCTACAGCTTTCAAGCTGCTGGCCTGTGCCTGCTTTGTTCCAGTCACCATCAGGAACGAGCCCAAGACCAGAAGGACCGGGCTGAAAGCTGTGCAAGCGTGCGCCGCTTTCTGGTAGCCTTAGGCGAACCGCTTCAGCCAAACCCAAGCCAAAGAAACCCAACGAGGCCCAAACCGTGACCGAACTGAAACCAAACGCGAGCGAAACTGAAACCCAACGCAAACGAAACTGAAACCAAACGCAGGCCAAGCACAGACCAAACTTCAACCAGCCGCGAGCCGCTCCAGAACCAAACGCAAACCGGGCCGAAACTCAAACCAAGCCCGGACCAAACTCAAACGAAACCCAAACCACCCCGCGCGCAAATGCAAACCAAACCCCGGCCAAACTCAAACCAAACCCATGCCAAACGGAAACGCGAACCGAACACATTCAAAACCCAAGCGCAAGCCGACCAAACCCGCCGGAAGCCCGCCCGACCTCAAACCAAACAGGCGAGCCCCAAGCACGCCCAGAGCTCGAGGCAGGGCCGAAACTCGCAGCATGCTCGAAACTCGGGCCAGGCTTGGCGCTTACGCTGAGCGGGGAACCCAAAAGGGGCAGGCTGCGGCGCGCTGCTTTCGCGTCTTCTCTGCTCTTCCCTCTCCTTTTCCTTGGGTCTTCTGAACCGCAGGGGGCCCGATGGATGCCAGCATCCACCGCGGCGCGCCCTCGAATCTCGGGGAGCGAGAAGCGGGGAGAGGAACAAGAGAGGCAAAGGGCGGGATGGCATGACGGTGCTGCGGCTTTGGCTGCGCGTGGTTCTCCAGTGCTGACCCGGTCGACACGGTCCCGCCTGTGTTGCCTTTGTCTTCTCTTTTCTTTCTCTCTCGTTTTCCTCTCTTCCAAGAGATTCGAGGGCGCGCCTCGGTGGCTGGTGGCGGGCTGCACTGCGTGCGCAGTGTGTCCCGCTCGGTCTTCTTCGTGCTTGGTTCGCTCCTGAGATTCGAGGGCGCCGCGCGGTGGCTGGCGGTGGGTTATGAGGCGAGTGCAGTGCGCTCCCCGTCTTTGTCTTTCAGAAAGCTCCAGCCGAGCTCTGGACTGCTTCAAGACGGGGAGCCCGCTCGGAGTCGGGAAGCTCTCGCGACTAGAATTCACGCGCGGCCGTGGTCGCTTCTGGTTTCGTTCATCAGGGGAAGAGGATCCACCTCCTCCACGAAATGAAGCCGCTGGGGGTCTTGTCGGTGCGGGGTCGAAATTGTGTGAATTTGATCAATTGGAGGCGTGTCCGCCTGTCACTTGGGAGACACTTAGAGACGGCTCCAAACTGCCGCAAGAACATAGAAAAAACCAGAACGGGCGCCGGACTGCTTCGGGCCCGCTGGAGCCGCCTCGCAAAGCCTCCGGCAGGCTCGCAAGAGGCCGCCGCCGAAGCCTTGCGCGAGGCTATATCCTTCACCACGTAGCGCAAGCGTAACTCTATTAGAATCATTCGCAGACAGATGGCTACGTCTAGACTGGAGGAATCTAGACACAGCGCGGACGCTGTGCGGCGTCGCGGTTCTGATATTAGAACAGATGGCCACGGAGTCCTCTCAATGTCGGGAAGCTTTCTAGTCTGCTGCGTTTTGGGCTAGGCCTGCTTCTGGTCTGATATTGGTAGGCCGCAAGGCTTGCCCGCTTCCAATTTTTAAACGCCGGGCGGGGACAACTGCAAGCGCAGGCGCCGGCTTTTGTGGCAGGCGGCGCAGTTGGGCAAAGCGCGGGCCGCTTCTGGCAGGCGGCGCAGTTGGGCAAAGCGCCAGCGCGTATTTACATAGCTAGAAAATTAAACCAGCCTCCTCACAACGGTAAGGGGAGGAACTAAGCGAGTGCGTGCGCAGCGTGTCCGCCGAAGCTATACACTGCAACGATGTCCGCCACGGGTTCGCAGGGATCACATTCGAGAAGGTAAACCGAAGCACAGCAATCGCCAGCATATTTCTCCAAAAGGGAAAAGCCTAGCACCCTACCACACGACACAAATAGCGAGCATCATCAAAGGAGACACCTGCGAACAGCAGACAGGCTGCGAAAAACAGACAGGCCTCATCCGAGACGCGCGCGACCGGCCTGGGGGCTGATTTCGGTGCGGATTTCAAAGGGAAGAACACTGCAGGCATTTTCTGCGTGAAGAACCTAGAGCAGCGCGAAAGGGCTGGGAACTTATTGCGGGGGGGTTGCAAATTGTGCACCTTTTTGCATTTTTTTGCGCCCATAATCTAGAGCAGCGCGAAAGACAAGGGCTGGGGACTTATTTCAGTGGAGGTTGGGGAATTTCTTGCTTTTTGTTATCCTTTTTTGCACGTTTTCAACTACAAATCGCCACGAGGCTGGCCTTCATCAAGTTGCCCATGATTAGGTGCTGCTGCTGCTTCACCTCAGCATATGTATGCTTTCCTTTTATCATGTGTCGAAAGAAGTAGCATTCTGTTGCAGAATAACTCTCACACCTTCGCTCCGCGTGTGTGTCTTCCTTATCTTCATTGGAGATGCATCGCTTCGGTGGCAATCAGAGTTTGCGATGCCAGCTAGCGACGGAAGTCCACTGACAAAAGGCCCAAAGGTACTCGCTTCAGGAGTGGGCTGCTTTGTGGATGAGTATTTCGATGAGATGCTCCTTCAGGGTTGGACGCGGCCCAGTCGGCAAGAGCGCGCGCTTTACATGGGCGCAGTGGGACCTACATAATGAGGGAAGTCAAAAATGAATACACTTCATAGCACAAGACGTAAAAATGATTATTGATTCTATGTGAGCCTCTTCCGCAAATCCGACCTGGCGCAGTCTTTGTCAGAATAAGACTCTTCATGTTTGAGATTACACCAAGTTTCTTGATATTCTAAGGGCTACATGCTTATTGATATTATGTTGATACATATACTCGATGTGGGTCAGTCGAATTTAAGCTGGCAAAGCACGCAAGAAACAAATATTTTGGCCAAAATGAAAAGGTCTGACTCCGCACTGCACTTCTACGGCCTGATGTTCTTGGAGAGCCTCTTCTGCGGTTGCGCACTGGCTAAACCGCGTGAATTCGAAATGCGCAGGTCGAGGACATTGCAAGTTCATTCTCACGACCGAATATCAAGTACACAATGACTCATTCCAGCATATGCGAATCCAGCACTAGCTACTTAGTTAATGATAGATCAGAAACGCGCAAGATCAAGAAGTCTAATCACGAAAGAGATTTTGTTCGTGATTTTTGTTACTGCTAGAAATCCACTCTGGATGATTTACACAAACGATTTTTACGCATCACGGTGTAGCCCTGAATTATGGATCAGGTCGACACAACGTTCTCATGGGGTACTTACACTGATATTGAGAGGCTTCAACGATATAAAGATATGCTTGGGATGACTCCTGAGGAAGTCGTAAAGAATTTTACCTGACATTTTCTGATTCGCGACTAGTAAAGCGTAGAACAAGGGACCGCTATATTACCTGTCTATCTAGTTTTTACCCTATCTTTACATTAGCACAAGATGTTTTCCAGCGCAAAACGACGGCGTGTCGACCGAAGCTTTACCGAACGTTTCCGAGACACTTTTGAAGTTGTTACGTCTCGCGGAGCGTGTCTCTCTTTTTTACAACAACGACCGGAGATCGATATCAGGGTGAGCGCAAACCAGGAGGGTCCTTCGACTGCTGCGTCAGACGCATCGCAGCTAAAATGCCCTTCAGGTTCTTCTTCAGTACTAGAAATACCGTCTGCGGCGGAGGGGATCAAAAGCCCCAGTGATTATAAAGGAGATGGTGATCGTAGTCCATCACATGCGAACAATGAGGCAAACAGGAGCACAGGAAATGTTGAACGCCCTTTGAAGCTCGAAGATGAACTCACAAGGAGGACGTCTGCCAAGAGCATATTTCAATCTGGTGATACATCAAGAAGTCGTGAATGCAAACTTCTCGCCGAACAACAAGACGACCCGTTACATACTGGTTGCACGGTATGGGAGGCTGCCGAGTTGCTGGTCGACTTTCTGGTGCACGGTGACTTCTTTACGGAATACTACTATCCGCACATATTGGAGCTAGGCGCAGGAACGGGCGCGGTCGGACTTACTGCCGCAGCTGTCGTCCCATGCGAAAAAGTCTTGCTCTCCGATTTACCTAGTATACAACCCCTTCTCGCACGCAATGTTGCCCGCAACTCTTTTCTGCGGACCGAGTACGGGGTGCGGGCAATCGCTGGTGTGCTCTGCTGGGGAAAGGATGGACTTCTTCTGGACAAGACAGATAAAAAAGATTGTAGTATGACTAGTCCTGTGCAGCTCAGCACTACCTCCATCTGTTCCTCTAGTACGAGAGGAGACTCCTCTGGCAGCTGTGAAAGTGATACCTCAGCTACTAGGACATCATCTCCAGATTGTGCTGCGATGGAAGATGTGCATGATAAAATTGATTTTTCTAGTGCTTCTTGTAGCGGACAAAGAAGTGAGCCTATAGAAACAGCTGCTCATATGGGTGCGTGCGTAGACTTCCACAGTCCGGCGTCTACTGTGGAAAGTCCAAGCGGGGCCAGTGCGGTCTTTCTGACTGCAGAGGAAGCCGAGGTAGCAAACGCGGTGAAGGCACGGCCCGACTTGTGTCTCTGCGCAGACCTAGTTTACAGTATGCACCATGTAGATCTCTTGCTCGCGACGCTGGAAGACCTCTTTCGTCGAAACAACGACTTGTACGTTGTCTGGGCACAGAATCCAAACCACGATCCTTTAGCGTGGGGTATGTGCAAGCGACAGTTGCGTGAAAGATACGAGGTCACAAATTTATGGCCGGCATTCGAGCAAGGACTAGGAATAGCCTCCTCTCGCCAAAGCTCTATTGGGAAGCGAGGATGCTTTGAGAAATATTTTGACCGGGATGTAAGCACAAGCGATGGAATCAGCTGCGGAGCAGCTGGCCACGACGAAACTAGTACTAGTTCGCTCGATCTGCTCGGCATTCGTATCTCACCCGCAGATGTGGATCGGGTCGTGTGTGCGTAGAAGTTTATGGAGTCTCTTCGAGATAACCCTAGTAACTATAACAGAACGTGTGTAAGTAAGACGGTTCGAGTACTTCATCCGGCATCTTGGCCTTGACCAAGGGTTTTCTGGTTTCTTGTTGTCTTTGATCGACATATATTTTGTCTCATACTGCAAGGCGACCGCGGCCGACAAATCTCCCCGTCCTAGTTTCTTCCCCATAGCGTATTGTGAACATACAACGTATCCATACTAAGAAAGCGACTCGCGAGGACGACGTCACCGAGTCACTTAGCGACGGTTTTCCCGAATCATGTTTGATATCGCACGAATGCGTGCTCACGAAGGCATCTGCATAGATGTGTCGCATATTCATTGCGTCCCGTTCCGCCTGCAAAAAAAGAAGCGACAAGAGTTGGTATTTGAGTGCTGAGAGTGATGTTTTAGGAAGGAGCGACCGAGTGATGAGTCAATAATAGGTGTTTTTCGAGCGACGTGGAGTGTGCGTTAGCGCTGCAACTGTCTTTTCATCTTTTTTCCTACACTACACGAAAACGAGGCAACGCTAACACCTGCCTGCTTGATCTAAGTATCCCACATCCCGACCACACCTCCACATGATTATAGAAGGTGAATGTGATTTTTGAAACCTCACTTGTGCTATGATTCCAATTTAGCGGAGGTGGCGAAGTTGTGACATGAAGCAATGGCTCCCGTCGAAATAGACACATGCGAACGCCATGCTTCGGCGGCAATGGGGGCCTGGGATACGGCTCGCTGCTCGGCTACTGGGAGAGCTTGATACCCGACCATGACGGTTCCGTCTCTGTGTTACAGAACAACAACGTAGTACCAGGACGATTGCCGATAGTAAGAAGATCGAACTCTGCGCGGATCTTACAGGGTTCGTTACCTCCTACGAACGATTGTGTTGCTGGTAAGTGGGCGGAAGACGAACTGTGACCATGTCGGACACCGGCGCGATTAGATATTGCGCAGCATGTTGCTGCTGCTCCGGTCTCATCACCGCGATTGTGCTGATTGCTATTTCGTTCTCCGTTCTAGAAGCCACAGAGATGGGGTTGAATTATTCCAGCGTTTCGAAGAGCGTAAGCCAGGAAAAACTCTATCCTGCGGGACGACACATGCTCGGGGTGGGACACAGCTTCAAAATCTACCCTAAGGACCAGCAAACCGTGCAGTTCCCCGGGGATAAGTACAAGCATTTGGAAGCCCGTACCTTCGACGGCCTCGAAGTCATTCTTGACCTGCAGTTCCAATAGTATGAAATGGGTCTGTTTGATATGAGATAGTTGTGCGAATACACGCTTCTGGATCTTGACCGTTAACTTGAAGAAAGGACATACGCATGGGCTATCGATATGTAATTGAATATTCATATGCGGGATACCTTTTTATAATGGATCCGTTTGTGTCCCTACGTAAGTCATTAGCGCTGGGTTATAGAGTATGCCGCGTAGAATCCGACACGTCGCGTAAGTAGTTAAGGATGCAGATACGCGGCGTGTCGCTTAAGCGGTGACTGAAGCAGATAAGCGGCGTGTCGCTCAAGCGGTTACTGATGCAGATAGGCGGCGCGTCACTTAAGCGGTGACTGATGCAGATATCCGGCGCGTCGCTTAAGCGGTGACTGAGGCAGATAAGCGGCGTGTCGCTCAAGCGGTTACTGATGCAGATAAGCGGCGCGTCACTTAAGCGGTGACTGATGCAGATATCCGGCGCGTCGCTTAAGCGGTGACTGAGGCAGATAAGCGGCGTGTCGCTATGCAGATAAACGGCGCGTCCTTGGAGCGGTGACTGATGCAGATAGGGCCGTATCGCTTAAGCGGTGACTGATGCAAATATGCGGCGTTTCGCTTAAGCGAGCACTGATGCAAATAAGCGCCGCGTCGCTTAGTTAGTGTTAGTAACTGTGGCAGATAAGCTGGCCGTCGCTGAAGTGGTGACTGCTGGTGCTGCAGATATGCTGGTCGCGGCCTAAGGAGGGCGTCGGCTGTTGAACTTGAGGAAGGCATAGGAAGCACATACGGGAGACAAGGCCGAGGCACGACTAAGGGGAAGCAATTGTGAGGCGCCTAAGAGCGACAAGCCAGAGGCACTTAAGGGGGACAAGCTTGTGGCACCTAAGAGAGACGAGCTCGAGGCACTTAAGGGAGACAAGCTCGAGGCACTTAAGGGGAGCAAGTGTGGGGTACCTAAGGGGGACAAGCTTGTGGCACCTAAGAGAGACGAGCTCGAGGCACTTCCGGGCGGCAAGAGTGAGGTATCTAAGGGGGACAAGCTTGTGGCACCTAAGAGAGACGAGCTCGAGGCACTTAAGGGAGACAAGCTCGAGGCGCTTAATGGGCCACTTCGTGAGGCACTTCTGGGAGACAGTTTTGGGGCACTTAGCGGGTGGAGGTACTTGTGGAAAACATGGCCGAGACACTTGAAAGAGGGCTGCTCATGGTTATGCGGCGGTGGGGATGTTGGGCGCAGGGCTGTGGCTTGCGCGACACGTGCCGAGGGCCTCCTGCTGCTCTTGTCCACGACGGGTCAAGGGAGGGGCAGATGATGTGCGAGCCTCTTCATGAATGTTCCTCTCACGGAAGCTTGTTACTGCATGGTGACTTTATGACTGAGCTCATATAATGTACTTATAAGTCTTTTCGCTAATACCCTCGGTTGGTGGAGGACCTCACGAGCGTTCTTCGGATTTATTACGACTGGGGTTTGCGATACGATTTTGCGTATGCTATTGTGTCAAGGAACATGTTGCGAGATACTGCCAGCACATGGACTGCCTTCGAGTTTTTTTACAATCGAACGGAGATAGAAGCAGCTATGCAGACGCAGCTGACGCAACGGATCGAGGCGGTACTTTTCTATACTCATCGAAAAACTGTGAAGACGCTAATTAGGTTGTTAGTTTTTTCCCACGACGATGAATGGCACCAACATCCATGATTTTTGTGCATGGGATGCACGAGCAATTGGAAGAGTCGGAGCCTAATCTTCGAAAGCAGAATAAAGAGTAGTTGTTGGTTTCTTACTTGTCACCGGTTGTAACTGCTGGACCTGATGACGGATGCAGTAACATAGTGAGTAGTTTGATGCTCAAAGTTGCCTTCACAGGATGGAGGACTGTTGGACGATTTGCAGTTACTGGTAATCAATTTACCATCTGCATTCGAAGAGGAGCTCACTGCAACGGAGCAAGTTCGGCAGGAAATTGAGCAAGTGGAGTTTGAGGTGAGGGACGCAGAAGTTAAAGCCGCGAATAAGAGGAGACGTAGTTGATTTTTTAGAAGTAGCTTGCCATTGCCTTGTGATCTTCTTTTCATTGTAATTCCTACACTGCCAAGAACTAGTAAAAGTTTTGTAGTCAACTTCATAGAAATATATTTTCTTGTTTAGCACAGCAGCCAAAGCGTTGTACAACGATGTACTAGCCCGCGCATGACTTCATTTCTTCTCCTCATCGACGATCTTCAGGTATGTTCGATGAAGCAAAAGTAGAGGAGAATCAGAAAGTATTTGAGGCACGAAGAATGTTTAACGACAAGCAGAAAATGCTCCAAGAATTAACGCAGGACATGAAGGCAGAAATCACATCGTATCGCGCGATTCAGCGCAACACGAATATGACCACGCAGAACATGTTCAACTACATATGGCTTCAGAATCTTGAGGGTGCCGCGGGGAACACTGCGCGGCTGCATCTAATGAAGCCACAGGTATAAATACAAGACACTCTAGAAAAATTATATTTGTAGGTGATATTCTTGTCGGAGCGCGCAACGCACAGAGAAGAGGCAGGAATCGTAATGAGGGACGAATACGCCTCTCACGTTCTGATAGGTTTTGCGTTGTTGGACCGATCCGCATAACAAAGCGTGTCCCACCGCGACGACTACACAAGCCTTCACATGTACTAGCGGTCAGCCATGCTTTGTCGCGGTGGAGGGCTCTAATTTGCAAGGAACCGATTTCGTGCGGATCTCCAACTCAACCGACTGTTCGACGAAGCACACAAGCTTCGCGTCAGAGAGCTATGCGCCATTGACAGGACCTTCAGACCGGAAAAAAGTCTTCAATGTCGGGAGCATTTCAGGAAGTACTAGTCTTTTCAATGGCCGTGCAATTTTCGTGGTAACAGAGACTTTTGTACAGATTATGTGAACGTCCTTTACGAAAACCTACACAACGTCATGAAATATATCATTATATATTGATTACTTTCTTAAAAATGTTGGCAAAATGCATAACAAAATAGCTAGCCCTTCGTCAATTGTAATGGTTCACTAGTGCTTCATACTAATATGCAGTTCCTTCATTATAATTTTTGACTTCAGCTCTGTCTGACGGTATCGTTTGTTATTGCCGATTCGCGCAGCATCCACAGGGCTGTAGTTACGAAATATTCGGGACTAATATTCCGGTCGGATTGTCGCCAGCCTTCACGCAGATGGGGACGTTGTCTGTGACGTAGTAATCGAGGCACTAAAATATCATCCGTTTGGAAACAGACTAGTTAGGGAGTTTCGTTAGCACTATGGGCGGAAGGCGCTGCCGAAGATGAATCGCGGCGTTGTTCATGAAAAAAACAGGCCCTACGTTTCATGATGGCATTGACTAATAACTTGTTGTCATGAGTAGAAGGTTCTGTACGCAGTGGTTTTCTCTGATTCCTTCTGTAGATTTGATTCGAGTAGATGCTTTGATTCCTAGTATTCGACAAGCGATTTTTCCTGTATTCAGTATCACGGTCGTGTAGAATACGATCGTGCGACTTAAAAGTTCAAGTTATGGTTGGCACGAGAACAGCCTCAAGGATGGTCGTATAGACTTCATAACCAGAAGTAAGTCAAGGTCCTGCGCTTTTTGCACTTCGTGTTGAAAGATTGGCGCACATTACGTTACAACTTAGGCTGAGACTTATATATACGGTAAATGAAAACTATAACAGTCTTAGGCCAAGGAAGTCAACAGAGAGAATTTTTGGAGACGCATTTTTACAAGGCACCGCTTTTGAAGGTGACTAGCAGGCACACTTATGTTCCACTTGAATTGTGTAGCAGCGATGGAAGAAGCAGCAGTATAATTGGAAGCACAGGCTGGCAGTGCTGCTGAACGGTTACAACGAAGACAACAGGACCCAGCAGTTGAGGCACTTCTTCCTGTATCATGTGTCATTCTTCGGACGACAAACAAGGATACCATGGTTCGTGTCGGTAGATTCTCAGCCACGTTTTTGACGTGTGTCAATGTCAATTGTGTATGGTGACACGCGCCGGACCACACTGAGCAGTACAACGACCACCTTTCTAGTCATGGATCAGGCAACTCATGTTTCTTTTCATGAGACGGAAGTTGATTGTGTGCGCTCTTTTTGTCATGAAGACCGGATGATTTTCTTGCTGGTAACACTTTTGTCGAGAGTCGAGAAGACTATCATGAGAGAACAAGATCCTAGATGTTCTTTGCCAATGACCGAAGATTTTTTCAGAGATAACGCTGGGTCCTCTGGCGACCCGCTTTGATTTACACGGCTCTTTCTACAGCACTCAATTGCGAATTCTTCATTTCTGATTCTCTCGATTTCCTCTCACCTCCAGTTCAGATTATAGAAAGAACGCCCAGTAGGTTTCAAGTAAGTAAATTCTAGTTTCTTAGTGTCGCGCTTACAGAGCGACAGCAAGAGAGACAAGATGGGTATCTTGCGCTCCGAGACTATGGCACCCGGAGTCTTGGTACTCCCGGCAGAGAGGGCGCCGAACTTCGTCAATATTTTAGGAAAAGACACGCAAATTCAATTTGCCGACATGAAGGGAAGCCAAGTGAACGCTGTGCGCCCCTACAAAAAGTATATCCAGCGCCTGGACGAGTGCGAGCGCATTCTGAGGTGAAATCGATAATGTATGCACGTTGACTCTAGTACTCATGTTCAAACAAGGGATCTATAGTAAGTGCTTTCGAAAGAACGGCTAAAGTTCATGCAGTGTAGCATCAATTTGTCAACTCTTAGTCGCTCCCTCAAACTTCCTACCTGACACAGGTTTCTGCATGTCGAGGTGAACAAATTCGGATTTATGTACTTCAAGAACTGCGTGGACGGTTTTCTCGACGAGTCCGACAACTACAAGATGGATGCCGTGGAGAGCGACTTGAAAACTGTCTATAAACAATTTGTGGACTTCAAAGCCAACAATGCTGCTTTGATTACTGGTAAGTTAAATTGTGATATTACACCTAATGCGTCTGGTTGTTGGTACAAAGATTGCTTTGTTTGCACCTGTTTTTCATAACGGATTGCGGTAAAATCAAACGAATTGGAGTCTACGCTCTTCCCGAACTGTTAAAGGATGAGAAGTCTTTTTTGGCTTGTTGCGATTGATATCATGCTTCCACCTTTCGTAACCAACAGAACGCAACCAAGCTATCGAGGAAAAATGGGTTGTGGAGACCTCGTTGAGCACCTTTGGTTCGGTTGTCCGCACTGGCGCAAACACGGACCAATTGCTTGATGGCTCGAAAATTGAAGGCGGTAAGATTTTTGTTCGCTTAATGTGCACAAACGTCGAGAAATATGGTAGATACTGGCATCACCCGGGCTAGGAATACTTAACGACGCCCCTATGGCAGTCTGCACTGACCTCTGTGCGAGATTTATTGTATTGTATTGAAGTGCTAAGCAGCGTGATCGTTGAGATACTGAAACACGTTGTCCTTGCTCAGTTTGTATTTCTAAACATTTTTTTAGGAAAGGTATGACGTTCTCGAACATTGCGGGCACAATTAACGAGGAGGACCAGCAGCGATTCGCACGCTTTCTCTTCCGCATGTCCCGTGGAAACTCGTTCACCAATTTTACGCCCATTAGCGAACCCATTGTGGACCCGAAGACCGGAAAGGAAGTCAAGAAGAGCGTTTTCGTTGTCTTCTTCCAAGACGTCAAGGGCGTTGGTGAGGGCGTCCTCTACAACAAAATCCTCAAGGCCTGTGCGCAATTCGGAGTCAACAACTACGAGTGGCCCTGTACTAAAAATATAAAATGGATCATGATTTAGTGTCTTTTTGATAGCCTAATCTACTGCTTTTGTGTTTTACTAAACAATCAAGTCACGCCTCTTTCTGTGTGCGTATTTAGTTTGCGAAATACATTTGTTGATGTAAGCCTCTGTCTTACTCGCAGTACTGCGTTCTCTTGTAATTTTGTCACTCTCTTCCAAAACACAGTTTCCGGCCAAGACGCTCGTTCGCGGTTGGCCGTCCTGACGCAGCTTGTTGCCGATAAGAAGAAGGCGCAGGAGGCCTACGAGGGCTTCATCGTGTCTGAGAGTGCGCGACTCCTCTCCCAGACTCGCAGTGGCAACTCCCTTATCGAGGATTGGCGTCTTTTCGCTATCAAGGAGAAGAGTATCTACGCAATCCTCAACCAGTGCGACGGCGAGACCACCATGCGTATCAACGTCTGGTATCCGGAATCCGATGAGGAAAGTACTACGGCAATGCACTACACAAATGTCTGACAAGAGTGGATGCTTCAAGGAGTAAATGAAGGAACATATTTTACAACCTACCTTTTGGTGAAATGATGAACCCTGCAACTAGGTATTCGATCTATTTTGGTCAAGCATAGCAGTGCTGATGGTGCCGCCTACCTCATCTCCGACGCCACTCGAAGTATGAAAAACGCACCGACGTACTTCAGAACGAACGAATTCTTGGCGCCCTTCCAAGACCTAGTGAACACCTACGGTGTCCCGAGATATAAAGAGGCGTCCCCGGTGCCGTTTGTATGGCCGAAACTTTGAAATTTGTTGAGGTGTGACCAGGTTTTTTGAGTAAGTGGTTGCTCTTAATTCCTGGGGATGCTGTGCAGTGATACTTGCTAGTGCTGCTACAGCTTATATCTTCTCGTCGAGTATCGTATAAAGTTAATTCTACTCACCTTTTCCTGCCTCTTCCTTTCATTCTGAACCGCGGTGACGTTTCCCTTTATTTTCGGTATCATGTATGGCGACGTGGGTCACGGAACGCTTATGTTCTGCTTTGCGTGCTGGTGCATCCTGAACGCGGCGTCGCTCAAGTATTCACAGCCCGGATTGTACTCAGCGCGGTATATGCTCCTCCTCATGAGCATTTTCGCTGTATACGCTGGTATCATGTACAACGACTTTGTGTCGCTTGGTATGAATCTCTTCGGCACACGATGGGCGACCGACGCAGCCGAAACGGACCCAATCCAGAACTACTACCCGCTCTACGACGTAAAGAACCAGGGCGGACCAGGACCAGTTCCAATTGGTAAATATGTTCACCTTTTATCTTCCTCAAATACTTTTTGAGTTTAGCGTTTGTTCGTTATCATGAGTCGGCCTTGTTCTTGTCAACTAGGACAGGGCAAATAATCATGTGATTGCCCCGTGGAATAAAGGTATTGATCCGGCATGGGCGGGTGCGCAGAACGAGTTGCTGTTTATGAACAGTTTGAAGATGAAGATGGCAGTGCTCTTCGGTGTATCACAGATGCTTGTAGGTGTCCTTCTCAAGTGGGCCAACGCGATTAGCGAGCGATCAGTCGTCGACTTGTGCTGTGAATGCATTCCCATGCTCATCTTCATGGTCTGCTTCTTCGGATACATGGACTTCATGATCATGTACAAGGTAACAAACTGTTAAACCTAGCTTTCTATTGTTGCTCTTGCTTTACCTCGAGACGAAGAGTGTGAAGAACATTATTGTCATAACTCGGACCGTGAATGTCAAGTTGTACGCAACTAGGAGATCTTTGATATACACCCTATTTATTTATAAATGTTTTAGCTTGTTCAAACTGCTTTTGCAATCAATATTTTTGTGGGCCGCTGGTGTTAACCCTCTCAATCCCTTTCTTGAAAACAGTGGGTGACTCCGCTCGACAACCCGCCAAGTCTGATCAACAGTTTGATCTCTATGGCCATGAAGCAGCCGGACAAAGCTCCACTCTGGGATGGTGCCATCGCTGTCGAAAGCACCCTCTTCGGCCTTACCCTTTTGTCCGTCCCGTGGTTGCTCTTCCCGAAGATCGTCGTTCTCTACATTATGAAAAAGATTTTTGGATTAGTGGTTTGATCTTTTACCAGCTGAGTCGTAATAAGCGGCCAACAGATATGTAAAGTTCATACCTTTTCCTTTTGTTTTGCCGGTGACGAACTAGAAGTCAAATGTTTTTCCTTGTCCTTTTCCTTCTTCATACCTATCCAGTCAAAAGGACATGAGGAACACGCCCACCTGCCAGACAAGGCCGGAACCCACGAGGAAGTTGAGGAACACCCGCCATTCGCTGAGGAGGCCATTGAGCAGATTATCTTCACCATCGAGTACGTCCTTGGTACAGTCTCACACACAGCCTCCTACTTGCGTATGTGGGCACTTTCATTGGCGCATCAGCAACTTTCTTTATGAAGCAATGACTGGAACAAAAGAAGATATATCTATTTGGATTGAATTGGTTACTTAAAAGTCGTCAGAGAAATCCCAGGCACATCGCCGAATAGATGCAAGCCACCAATCCGTTACTTAGAGAAAAAGTTTCTTAGGAAATAGGCCATCCTACCTAGTAGGCTGTCCCACCAGCAATTGTTTTCTCTTTCATACTCCCTCGTCTTCTTCCAGAAGACTTTAGCTGGTGCTATCGGCAGCGGAAACCCAGTCTTCGTCTTCCTCGGCTTTGCGGTTTGGCTTATGGTTACATTCGCAGTGCTTTTGTGCATGGACTCGTTAGAGTGCTTCCTGCACACTTTGCGTCTTCACTGGGTCGAGTTCCAATCCAAATTCTTCCACGCTGACGGCACTCTCTTCGCTCCGTACAACCACAAGATGCTCCTGTCGCTCGACACAAGCTCGTAAGAGGGGGCTGCTTGTAGACGAAGTAGCAGTTGTTTCAGGAAAGCCAGTAGTAAAAGAAGATGCGTTACAACTAGGGAGGAAGTTGATTACGAGTTTCATTGGTGGGGACGACGAAGAAGTGGGACTAGGATTGCTCTGCATCAGCGTAGGGAATGTGTCGGGGAAAAAAAGTACATGACAATGTTTCTCTTGCAGGGAAAGACGGGCGCATTGCCACCGACACCATTAAACATGAGCATGCTCGGGGAACATCAGCACACGAGGAAACTACTTTTTTTCGATTTCATCATCCTCTTCTTCTGGGAAGAAAAGGAGCAGCGGGTTCTATAGTCGGGAGCACTCGGTTTTAGTGGGTGAATGCCTGTAATACCATACTACTGAATGGTGAGATTCTTTCAGGGGTTTCGTTCCTAGGTGCGGCCTTCATGTGAATGCTTTGGAAATATTGTCGTCGCACCAAGGGACGGGATATATGCTTGGATGTGTATTCGCAATTATTTCTTCTTTCCGTATCAACACCGTCATTCGACGGGCGTTCCCTTTAACAATGTTGGCGTCCGTTGAAGCTGACACATCATTCTACTAGATAAACTCCATCGATATGAATCAACGTCTTCATGAATATCACAGATGCAGATCTCTCTTCTGATGTCCGGACGCACAAAGGACACAATTCATGTCTTAGATATATATTTCTTCACTTTTCACTAACACTATTCCAATATTATTGCCTGACTTATCCACGATTCAAATTTAAACGATACGAATTACTACGTGGTCTTGGTTTAGCAGGTTACGAGTCATTGTTTTATCGGAGGCTTACGGGGCGCAGCGGCCAGCTGTAATCTCCTGGTTCTTGGGCCGCTGCTGCCAAGTAAGTCATTTGCGTCGCGGAATTTGGCGATTTAATATTCCGACGCTGTAGTGAAGAATTGTCAGAGAATACGGTCACGAACAACTCAGACTCAGTATCACTGGTTGCGAGAGTCTTAGGTGACCCTTTTCAAACAATTTTTAGAGAAATTCTTGATATACAGGACGTGTGGAGGGTTCTTGAAGAAAACATTTCGTATCCTAAAAGCATCTTAGCGTGGCTTTGTGTTCCCGTGGATGACCGGAAAGAAGGAGGAGAGCAACGGATAATGAAGCACTAGATGACGGTAATCAAGAGGGCGATAGAACGCATAAGCACACTAAGCTGTCATTTGACAGATTTCAGTTGCTGCGTGCCCCCGAGGTACCGGCTAAGGGCTGGCCAGTGAGGGAGGGAAAGAACGCGTGAATGAATATATATGACTCAGGGCCGGGCGACCCCCCCTCCCCTCCTGTGGCCTGGTCTGTGGTGGCGCGCGCGCGCTTTCCCGCGCGGATTTTTCGCGGATTCTAGTGGTGGAAAGCGTCAAAACTTGGCGCGGGCCTCCCCTTGGGCCTCTCAGCGTGTTCCTAAGGGACCTCCTGGCCTCTGCTGACCCTCGCAGGCGGGAGGTCTCCGGGGTAGAAGGCCGTCGGAGGCGGCCACGGTCGCAAGAGCAAGCAAGCCGATGACCAAGGGCCCGGAGGGTACAGGCGGCACGGCTGCGGCGGCGAAGCCTAACGGATGCACTCAGGGCACAAGCAGGCACCGGGGCGGGGGCGCAGGCGGTCCCTCGGGCCCCTTTTGAAGCCTCCCACCACCATCGGAGGCCCCTAGGGAACAGCCAGGCAGCTGGAAGGGAGCGGAGGGGGGAGGTCACTGGGCCCCCTTTTGAGGCCTTCCCCCCCGGCAGACGGCTGGAAAAGGGGCCCAGGGCGCCCGCACCCCCCCCGCTAGGGGGAGGGGGCCGTCGCCCCGCGCCCTGAAACATAGATAAGTACTAGATAAGTGTTGGAGAAAATTCAAGCAAGGACTGCAAAAATCCGGACCGTATTCAGTCTTTCCGGGCGCGATGTGAATCCGCAGAACACTCGCCGCCTACTGCTCTTCTTTAAGGAAAACCCTCCCCCAATTGCGAGCAGAGAACCTCGGGCGCCCTCCAAATCCCCGCGCCCCTCCAGAATCCCCCAGCACGCATCTGCAGGCTGATGCGGTGGACTCTGGAGGGGCGCGGGGAATCACATGAAACGAAACCAAAAGACAGAAAAACCGAGGGGGGCAAGTTACAAAAGCCGCGAAGCGGAGCACTTCCAGGACTAAGCGGCGAAAATAGTGACCGCTTTCGTGCAGTTCTTGGCTGACTTAGCGCCGTTATATTGTATAAGTATTAGCTAAGTATCACGTATGTACTATCTAAGACTAAGCATTATATAAGTATTTCAATTTCTAACGCAAGGACTATTAGAATAGAGAGTTCACGAGCATTGACGTGCAATCGGTCCACAAGAAATTCCTTATCTTCCTACACCATAGGTAGCCATCAAGACATGTTGTGTGCATAAGGGTCCGTTAGCGAGTAAACATATCCAATTAAGTATTTTGTCCATTTTCGCGCGTCATATTTTTGACGCATATTCTTGTCATTGCTTGTCATGCATATCGTCTTGCATTCTGGAATAATATCCATGTCGTTTCTTTTCGGTCTCATGGAGAGCCACTGCGTCTAGATAAAACATCGGAGCAGCAGCATTTCCGCTTTACTACGGGCACCGACATAGGTCGCAACCCATACCCAGACGACAACGGCTGTCGCTTTGCTGTGTGGCTTTGCCACTGCGAAGACCGGGGTCCATAGTTAGAGCGGTGCACGGAGCACGCAAGTTATTGAGGCGCCGCTGCTGTTGTCTCCATTAAACGCTTGAAGAATCACAACTATCCATATTCGCTGCCGGATATTGTCGAGATGCTGGCGCATTACTCGTGAACCGGACGCGGAATGTTTGCTAAAGTAGAGCAGATCTGCTCGAACGAAGTCCCTGAGCCACTGCGCTACGAAAGCTCCCCTGAAGACATCGTGTCACTACGGGTGTTGCACATTGTGTCCTAGTTGTCGCAACGTGTAGCTAGATCGCTGCCTTTCCAAGAACGTGCGCCGGGTGAGCAGAAAGCGTTTCGCAGGCCGAGCCTTTCATAATTTGGTTGCTTGAAAAACAACACGTGGCCTGCAAATTTCGGATAGATTCCGGAGTCTATAGCGCTTAAAATCTGTGACACGGTACTCGCCTTGCTGGCACCAGCGAAAGCCACCCTCAGAGGCGAGTAACACTGCGTCTGGTTTGCTGTTGCTGCCCGTGACTATATGACAACCTCAACAACTTGATGTGAATGATTCACAGGCTGCAACAACCATCAAATAGTACTCGAGAAAAGAAATACGATGGGCATTTTCCGGTCGGAGAATATGTGCAGTGGCACATTAGTGCTGCCTATGGAGAAAGCGAGACATTTCGTTGACGTGCTAGGATCCAGTGCTAACCTGATGTTCCAGGATGTCCACGCGAACCAAGTGGCACCGCAAAGACCGTAGCTATATACATAGTAACTGTTGCTGATTTACCGTTACCTCGAGTTATGGGCGCTATGTATGTGATCTTATTAGACAGTGCTCTGTTGTGACCGTCATGCAATATTTGACAGTGCTCTGTTGTTACCGTATTTCCTCATTTTGCAGCTCCCTATTGCGTTCATTATTTGGCGTTCATCTCACCCTTCTTGCAGGTACAAGAAGTTTATTCAACGAATAGAGGATGTGGAGCGAGAGGTGCGATGGCTGATTGAAAAGTGTAAAAAAGCAGAATTGCCTCTGTATCAGAACGATCTTGAGGGATTTCTAGCAGCGCAAAGTTCAGAGCCCTATAAATTGGATAAGGTGGAGCACGAGGTACGACAGGCTTACCACAACGTGACGCGGCTTGACGACAATAAGCAGCAACTAGTTTCCGCGAGAAACGCGGCAATAGAAGAACGACACGTCCTGGAAGCCGCGTCAATGGCACTCTTTCATCAGAGCAGTTTGTTATGGTACTGTGAGTTTACAGAGAGTCTTCTGCAATTTCTCCGTCAATATTAATTCATTTCCTGTCATTTTGGTGTTCCGGGGGTTCTTTGGATTGATGCGTGTCGATTGCGAGTTTGCACCTCTACTTCTGCATGGTGCGTATACCAATTTACCTTTGGGATTGAGTGGGTCCTCCACATAAATGCTGTACACTAAGAATTCCATAGCTTCACGGTTCATATATTGCGTCAGAAGGATATGGATTAGGTGGCGGGTCATCCTCGTCTAGCTCACGGCCTGGTATAGAGCGCAGGGGCCTTTTAGATGGAGATTTCGCGGAAACGCAGAAATTAATGCGCAACTCAGCCAATGGAGTGGACGAAGAAACTATTGGGACGCCCTTTGTTAGCGCGTCTTCCTCGATGCAGTTCAATAATGCGGCCGGCGTCATAAACCAGGTGTACTAAATTACACATTTTTACTACTGCTTGCACTCAGAATTTTGATTCATAAGTGACTACCTTGGAATTTTCTGCATGTCCCAAACAAGTTAGAGCTATACTCACCAAGACTTTAATTTTGCTTTTCCTTCGTAAAGCAAAGGTGTTGCCCTCGCGTGTTCCTTTGGTTTCAACTTATTGTAGTATTTCTTTTGCTTTCAATTTTAGAGCGAGCAGCAGCGGTTCGCGCGGTTCATTTTCCGATCAACACGGGGTAACGCCTTCACGCATTTTCGGGAAATTCACGAGCCATTGACCGATCCAAAGACAGGCGAAGACTGTCAGAAAGCCGTTTTCGTGGTCTACTATCAGGGAAACAGCTCTTCCGCCATGCATGCGCGGATTCTGCGAGCATGCCAGCAGTTTGGTGCGAACTGCTACCCATGGGTCACGACGGCGGCGAGAGGCCGCGAGAAACTCCGGCAGATTTCAGTAGAGGTCAACGAGAGAGAAAGAGCACTCATGGCTTCCGAAAAACTACTGAAAGACGAGCTGAATTTTATCCTGCAAAGGCAACCCGGAAGCTACAACTCGTTGCTGGAGGACTGGCGGCTCTTCCTCATAAAAGAGAAAGGTACCAACTAGTATGTTCTGTGTGAACATGCGCTACATCAAGGACATCTCTGTTTCTGGATTATAGGTTTGATAAATTTTTCAACAAGACTTTTCAATGACTCAAGAACATTTATGAAAACGATAATATGCTTGTTTAGAGCTAAAGAAAGCCGCGATAATTCATCGAACTTGAACTTCTCGCTCTTTAGGAACTTACGCAGTGCTAGATATGTGCGAAGGAGAGGGAACTACGCTCCGAGCACAAGTATGGTATCCCACTGCAGAAGAGGACTTCGTTCGAAGAGTCTTGATCGCCGAGTCCAGGTCAACGCACTGCAGCGCCATGCTCATAACAGACCGTACTTATTGAAAATTATACGCACTCTTGTGGCCCCTGTGATTTTTGCTTTTTGAAGAACTTGACGTTGATCCTTCTTCTAATTTACGGGGACCTTATGAAGCAGTGCCCAAACATTGCGTCACGACCACAGGTGTGACTTATAGCGGTGGCGGCGGGCATGGGCACGACCAGCAGATGCCTCCAACGTACTTCAAGAGCAACGGCTTTCTTGCGCCATTTCAGACTATGGTGAATACCTACGGAATACCAAGATATCAAGAAATGACACCAGTCTTTTTTTCCATCGTTACCTTTCCCTTTCTCTTTGGTGTCATGTTCGGAGACGTAGGGCATGGACTGATGCTGCTTTCCATTGGCATCGCAATCACCCAGCACGAAAACAAGATCAAATTTCAATACCCAGCGGTCTTCGACTTCCGATACATGGTATTAAAAGCTCATCCTGAACAAGAGAGTGCATCTTCGCTTCACATCTGGAATCAGGAAGTCCGGGAAGGTGTTGTCGCAGTTAGCAAGCGAGCCGGATTGTAGTAATGCTAATTGATACGAAAAAATGGCGTCCGAATTCAAAACTAGAAAATCTGTACTTCCATATTGACAACTCAGTGCATTATGATGGGATTTTTCGCGATATACGCTGGTTTCATATACAACGACTTTTTTGCCACGGGAATGAACCTCTTTGGATCGAGGTGGCGCAACACCGGCAAAGAAACAGATCCGATACAGTACTATGAGCATCTGATTAAGGAGGAGCATCGTAGACTTCAATATTTCTCATGCATAGTAGTAGGAATCGGAAACGCCACATCTAATAAATCAGCATGATCACTCTGGTCTACTAAAGATTGAAGACTACTTCCTTCTCAGACCTAGCAATAATACTGACCATTAGTTTACAACCAAAGGTACCTTGTCCCGGACTTCGATCCGTCAAATCGAGGAGACAAGCTTATTCAGAAGGAAGGTGGCGGAAGACAGTACTACGCACAGAACTTTGGCCCTTATCCATTCGGTGTTGATCCCGCGTGGAAGGGTGCTAGCAACGAACTGAATTTCATGAATAGCATGAAGATGAAGATATCGGTGTTGCTCGGCGTCGCCCACATGATACTAGGGCTGCTTCTCAGGTTATCGAACGTCATCTACGAGAGGAATCGAGTGGACTTCATCTGCGAGTTTGTCCCGATGATGACCTTCATGATTTGCTTCTTCGGATACATGGACTACATGATCCTGTACAAGGTACTTCAAACTGAAAAGCCTTGTTGTAGTGAGTAGGAAATAAATAAATGGAAACAAGGTTCAGGCATCGCATCTAATAGTTAGTTTCATCTCACATCCATGATCCCTATCAAAACAGTGGGTGACCCCGATGAACGAACCGCCATCTATCATAAACACGCTGATATCAATGGTGATGCAGACAGAAAACAAGACGCCGCTTTATGCAGGCGCGGCGGAGACGCAAGCTTTTTTACTCTCCTGCATGGTTTTCAGTGTTCCCTGCCTCCTTATACCGAAACCGCTCATACTGTGGGCAATAGGTACACATCTGAAGTTTGCGTACCAGGAGCGTTCATAGAGGTCCGCATGGTCCACTTCTCTGTTTTCGTTTTCACACTAACAACATCAACATGGGCCTTTTTTAACCCAATGATTTTATTTTTTTTTCTAAAGTTGCCTCATCGTTCTAATC
The DNA here is from genome assembly GCA_905178165.1 of Amoebophrya sp. A25. Lineage (NCBI taxonomy): Eukaryota > Dinophyceae > Syndiniales > Amoebophryaceae > Amoebophrya > Amoebophrya sp. A25. Next base: position 358,655 of record CAJINU010000050.1, read on the forward strand.
TCCACAGCGAAGCGGCGGACCATGCAACATTCGCGAGGACAGACGTTTATGCCACTCTCAGAAACACAACACGAGCCAGAGCAAAAGGTGAAGTTTGACATGGGGGAAACCTGCATTCACCAAATCATCGAAACGATCGAATTCGTTCTCGGTACTAGGAATTACGAACGCTCGGATTTCATCGTACCTACCTGCTCCTATCCAACGGAGGTAAATCGTCATATCAATATTTCGTTACAGTATTTCTACACGACATGATCTTACCACAGGCACCGTATCGCACACAGCGTCATATTTGCGATTGTGGGCCTTGTCTCTTGCACACCAGCAGCTCTCCGTTGTCTTCTTTAAAATGCTTTTCACTTCGAGTCTGACAGGGGACGATTTCTTTCTCGTACGCGCGGTGAAGATCTACATCAGCTTCTTCAGTTTCATGGTCGTCTCCGTCGCGATTTTTATGAACAGGAATTGTGAATGGAGGCAATCCTTAAAGGCCCGGTATTTGCTCTTTGCTTCGGCTAAATCAACAGATGTTTTTTAGGTAGTTTTAGCTATGCTATAATGATGCTCCACCCACTTCCAACCGGTACTTTTCCCCACCTCGTCCTGCTTCATAGTACTTATCGGAATGGACGTGATGGAGTGCTTTATGCACACTTTGCGCCTTCACTGGGTCGAATTCCAGTCCAAGTTCTTTCGTGCGGACGGTTACGATTTTCTGCCATTTCGCCACTTGCGACTACTGACGCAGGCAACGCAAGCGAGTTAATGAACACGTTACTACATATGTTCCCGTGGAAATTGGTTGCAGGAAGTGCGCGTGCTGTGTGCTGGGAGCAATAGTTCGTGAAGAAGGTGGCTGCGGTGCGGAAGGCGAGCTATTTTTTTTTCAATTCATTGCTGCCCGGTAGCGCATCGGATGCGCGCGGAAATGTCATGGACAGAAAATTTGTAAAGTTTATCTATTCCGAGTAATTGAGTAACTTGTCATGCACTACAACCATGTCATGGTTCCCGAAAAAGAAGACTTGTCAGAAAATCACCCAAAGAATCCAATGGAAACACTTACTCGTATCAGCAATGACATCAGCTGATGTCCGCGGACAATCCTATTCTATCAATTGCTATCCTGTGAACTGTTGCTTTTCAAAAGTAAAACTCCGAGCAAGCAAAAGGCTTGATTCGAGGCTTGTGTTGAATTAGGAAGGTAATTTCTTGAGAATTCGCCGACCACGCTGTCGCGATGCCCCGTTCTCTCGACGGCAAGGAAGCGATTGGCAACCTTCTTTTTATTGTGTTTGTAGCTCCGCGCGCTCACGTGAATTCATGTTGCTCATAGTAGATATACTAGCTTGGAGCGTCCGATAACATCCCTCCCACTAGGATCCCCCTCCTCCCCAAAGTAAGAAACTAAGCACGGCAAAGATGTAAGCGATACGCGTTTTCAAATTTCGAAAATTTTCCACGTTTTGCCATCGTTTGGGGATTGAATCGCGTGCGTTTGAAGTGCTAAGATCCCAGAAATTTTTGATTTTAAGCCCTTTCCATTCCCTGAGATTCAATTTCTTGGATTTGCATTCTTTCAAATTTCGAAAATTTTCCTCGTTCTGTCATCGTTTTGGGATTGAATTTTGAGCGTTTGAAGCGCTAAAGCCCCAAAATTTTTGATTTTAAGCCCTTTCCCTGGAATTCAATTTCTTGGATTTGCATTTTTCAAATTTCGAAAATTTTCCGCATTTTGTCGTCGTTTTGGGATTGAATTCGGTGCGTTTGAAGTGCTAAAGTCCCAAAATTTTTGATTTTAAGCCCTTGCCCTGCGGTTCAATCTCTTGGCTTCGCGTTTTTCCAATTTCGAGAATTTTCCACGTTTTTCGTCGTTTTGTGGTTGAATCTCGTGAGTTTGAAGGGCTAAGATCCCAAAACTTTTGATTTTAAGCCCTTTCCGTGCAATTCAATCCCATGGCTTCCTGGTTTCATGGTTTCGCGGTTTCATGGTTTCGCGTTTTCTTGGTTTCCTGGTTTGGGTTCATGGGTTTGGGGTTTGGGGTTTGTTTGTTTTTGTGTCGGAGGTTGTGGGTTTGGGTGTTGGAGGTTGAGGTTGAGGTTTCGGAGGGGAAGTGTTTGCAAAGTTTTATTGCTCTTAATATTTCAGAGCAAACTGTTTATGTTTTGATCGGTATGGCTTTGCACTGCTGACGAGATCGGTGCGTGATTGGTGTGATCTACAAACTTCTTTACAACATGCTGGTCCTGTCTTTGACTGATTGCAGAGTCTTTTAACAAGTAAAGTAATTCCTGGAAAAGGTCTTATATAAGCTGAAAGAAAAGTAGACCTAGCGGTGATCGGTATACTTGAAGTATAGAAAAAGAGGTTGATGAAATAGCCATGAAGTAGAAGTGGATTATACTTCGATAGAATCTTCTCAGTAAGTAGTATTTAACTCTTCCAAGAAAACACGAACATAACCGATTCAAAGAATTTCAATTTTCCACAACATGGAGGATTCATTAGATTTCACGGGTCCGTCTTCTGCCGAAAAGGCTGCTGTCCTCGAATGGTTGCATTCGTTTCAGCGTGGATCCGTCGGAGATTTCGCGCAGCTGATGGACGGTCAATTGCTCCGACACGTGGCATCTGCGATCACAGGGCATGGCTCTCAGCGCACGAGTGCAGGTGGATTCGCATCTGGAGGGTTCGAACTCGTCCGAAACGACATAGCAGACAGTCTGGTAGATGCGCCGCGCCGCGAGCTCTTCTTGCTGTCGACGAAACCGCTCGCAGCTATTATTGGACGACAGGCAAAAGTGGTGCGTGGCGCAACAGACTTGTATGCGAAAAATCATCCACTTACAACTCTACGGTGAAATCTATACACAGACTTGATTCCTTTTCGAAGTGCACTAGTGCTTACTACTAGAAGATACCGAATCCATGGTGCTTGGACAACTAGAAGAGTTCTTGGATCATGCTGAAACTTGTTTACGCGTATTAAAAATCTGTTTAAATCAACATCAGCTCTCTACTTTATCGCGAAGTGGTCTAGGGATCGTTCAAGGCATAACTTTGCGTTCATAAGTGGTATCACCTGTACCGGATGGTGACGTTTCTCATTCTGCTCGCTGTCGAGTGCCCGGAGAAAAATCAGCATATAGCCGGAGTGATCAAGCTATCAGGTAGCACGCAGCGCGTGGTTATGCAGATCATTCAGTCACTGCACGATGAAGTGGAGGCATTCGGGAAGCAGCGTACTGGACCCACGTACTCCCTCGAAGACGAACGGGATAGCCGGAAGCGCCGCGATGACGTCCTTCTTGCGGGAGCTTCTCGGGACGAGGCTGGCGGAAGTCGAGGATCTTCCTGGCGCCCTAATTCGGACGTGGTAGAAAACAGCGCGCATGGTAGGGGATAAGCTGAACGTTTTCAATCTTACATTTCTCGAAGTGATTCAGTAATCATAAGCTCGTGCAAGAGTGTCGCTAGCCATGTACACGGTTTTTCACGGTCGGTTTGGCCATCGTTCGCTTGTACGATTGAATGTAGCTCGTCTATGATTTTATATTTGTTTCACCATCATTGAAGTACGAGTACCTACAGGTCCTGCTTCCAGTAGTGCAGGAATCGCGAGTTCTGAGAGTCCGGCGAGTGTAGCGCACCTTCAGGACGAGTTGGAGCGGTTGCGAAGTGAGCTGAGTACGGCGAAGCGGCGGGGCGAACGTTCTGAGCGAGCGCGTGAGGAAGCCCTACACGACGCTGCAGTCGAGCAGGAGACGCAGCGCGAGCGGGAGCGCGTGCGCTTTGCAGAGCGCGAACAGGAGTTGCTGGCGCAGCTAGCGCAATTGCGGGACCACACAGACGTATTGCAAGCACAGGCGGACGACTATCAAGCTCTAGAAAAGCGCTATGAGCGCGCGCGCCGCGAGGCGGAAAGATGGCGCGCGAAGTACGAGGAACTTGTGCGACAGGCAGGTGGCACTGGAGAAGGGCAGCAGTCTAAGAGCGGCAGGTCGGACGCACTAGCGGATGGTGAAGAGGGAGGCCCGGATGGCGCCGCGGTGGGAAAGTCCAGTCGCGGAGGTGTCGACCCGTCATCGTCAGCGGAAGAAACGCTACGTTTGAAAGTCCGGAAATTGGAAACTGAAAAAGCAGGTCTAGAAGAGCGTGCTTCCATTCTACACGAGAAACACGAAAAAGTTTTAGGCTCGCACCAGCAACTTCAGCAAGTCAAACAACGTTTAGAGATCGAGGTATACAATTCCATGCCCGTTTGCATGAGTTTACTACTCACTCACTCACTCACTCACTCACTCACTCGAGCTAAATCATCGTGCGTTTTTTGACAACGATAAATGGCTAGGGGCACAGGTTGAGTTTGGCTTTAGGCTTCATTCTACTCTGCTGAATTTCTTCAGCTTGAAATCGTGAAAAGCCTACTCGAAATCGTACATGGCTTTATGACCACCACAGATCGAGAAATTGCAGCAGGATTTGCCTGTGCACGACGGTGATACATTAAAGATGCAGCTGGAACGATACCGGGACCAGGTCGCGGCGCTAAAAAACGCTTTAGAAACGGTGCGATCGCAAGTCATCGATAGTGACGCTTCGGAGCAGGAGGCGCGGGCGGCACTGGAGGCGCATGCTGAGGCCTTGCGGCAGGAGCGTGCCCATTGTGCTGCTCTAGAAAAGCGCCTGGAAGACATGGCAACCGACAACCGCAGTGACACACAGCAACAAGGTGCCGATACCAGACCGAAAAAGACGAGTTCACAGCAGGAGATGGAGTTGGAGCTCCGTTTGTTAAACCAGCGCATGGAGCGCGAGAGAAAAGCGAGTCGAGACGAGCAAATGCTCATGTCTTCAACCTTTCATGAGATTGGGCTTCGCTATCATCAATTACTGAGCGAATATAAGCATGTTTTGCGAGAAACTGGAAAAAGAGATCGCTTGTTCCAGAAAGACTTGAGGTCCTGAGGCGATGGACCCTGAATTACCTAAATGGAATTGCAGAAAAAATGTCTCTGGCTCTTGCAATTTTTACTAGGGTTCACAAAATCGCGCTGCCTGCAGCAGTAATAAGTTTCCTCAAGGACATGAAATGTTGAAGTTGGAGCCCTCCTCCTAGGGTTCGCAGACTTCAGTGTTCTCAAGTAGCAATAACGAAAAACCACGAGAGATGGGGTGGCTTGTTGAGAAAAAAGTTACAGCTGCGAGTGCTGTCTTCGCTTGCAAAGGGTGAGAGATGTATTTTCAAGTTTCGAGACAGCAAAACTGGCAAAAATTTCCGTGATGGACAAGTGGTGAGGTCTTTGCGAAAAAAGGCTGAATTGTGTCGTTGAAAACGGTGAGAGTGCGCAGACAAAGATGTCGTAACTACACTAGCTCGTAAAAAAATCATTTTCTTAAATTTGTTGCTGCTAATGTCCATCCTCTGATGAATGAAAACATCAAGGACTGCCATAAATGAGCATTGTTTTTTAACATCAGATACTCATTTTCAGACAGCACCTACCTCCATCTGCAACGACCTGCGATAACCTTCATAGGTCTCGAGATAGGGTGTTGAACTACGCAAGCACATGGTCTGGCTGGTGTGGAGAAAGAACTTTTAAACGTGAGAATACACCCTATTCAAGTTTTTAAAAATCCTCTTCTTGTATTTATCATCTGGGCGTAACGATGCGTAGCCTGAGGGCATCATCCGTGCGGAAGCGCGTGCAAGCTCGAGGACGAATCTGACGCGAAAAAGCGTGCTTGAATCTTTGGTCGAAGCGGTTTCGGTATACGGCGATTGTTCTTAGTCTTGGCTTCTGCGCGGAAGCACGCGGCTCGGTCATAATAATACGACGAGGAAGCGGAGGACTTCTTCCTCGAGAAGGATTTTTTACTTACTATTTGCGCTAGAGCAGGCGGAAAACGCGGCAGAAAGAAGAAGAGAAACCTTGTTCTTATCAAAGGATTTCTCCGATCATGGCGTCGAGAATATCTCCCGTGAGTCCGCGTGAGGAGGTGAAAGTAACAGGCGGGGGATATCGGCCGGAGGGCATGCCAGATATGGTGATAGGACAGGAGAATGACCCGGTAGACTACGCAATCAAACCAGATAAGGTTCCCGGTGCGGTTTTTGCCGACATAAAACAGATGGAGAAGGTAGATGTGGCGGAGGAACTCCAGAAAATGGAGGGCTTCGCAGACTTGCTCGGCGATGGTCCTTATTCAACTTGAATTAGATTTGGTCACAAATATGAATTCGTGAAAGAGTACTTGTAATAGATAATCGTTGTTGATATTGCTCATTTTGATGATGCCATAGATTCATGGGAGTCATGTGCTCGATTGATTCATACAAATAAATGTGTATGCACGTAGTTCTACTAATGTCTCGTACTTCATTCTCAACGACCGTAATTCCTTTTCGACTCCCCAGGTGACGACGGCGGAGACTATTTCAAATCGGAAACAGAATCATATTCCGCTCTGATTGCACGAGCGCAATCATTCGAATTCTTTACACTCGCTATAATTGTCTTTAATGGTATGATCTTAATCTTTCTTGGAGTACATGAATAAAGTTTCCGGCTGAGTTTTCTTTTCTTCAGTTGTTTGCTTTAATCGTAATCGTAATGGTAATTTCTTATGCGTTAATCGTAATCGTAAGTGTCCTCAATCTTCTTTCGTAAGTCATGGCCTTGTGTATTCCTGATGGTTTACAGTGAGCAAGACAATGAGACTAATTCGTCAATGTTAACCTCCTTATAACCACAGGTCTGTGGATGGGGTACGACACGGATAACAACGTGACGTCAGAGGGAAAGGCGGTTGAGACACTGGGTGACGCTAATTTAGACTTCGTTATCATGGAAAATTTCTTTGCCTTGTATTTTACTTGCGAGGTGCTTATTCGGTTTGTCGCGTTCGAGAAAAAGGGAAATTGCCTTAACGATTTCTGGTAGCAAAATTGTTAAGACCATTTATGTTGAGCGCTCAACACATCAGGAAGGAAAAAAATACAACGGCGGATGATGCTTGAAGATAGACTTCCAACTGCGGAGGCAGTAGAACAAATTGCTGAAGACAACAAGGAATAAAGTCAACGGGAAACTATTTATGCCATCAACTGAGGATTACCTCGCTAAGCTCCGAGTCACCAAGCTCCACGTAGTCCTCTCCTACAGGTTCAAGTTCGATTCGTTTCTCGTAGGCTGTATGGTTCTAGAAACGTGGGTAATGCCATTGATTACGGGCCCTGGAGGTGGTGGCAGTGGTAGTGGAACAGGCAGCCTTTCCATTCTGCGTTTACTGCGTCTTATTCGGCTTACGCGGCTAGTGCGGCTCATGAGAAGCGTGCCAGAGCTTCTCACGCTGCTGAAAGGTGATGAAAATTTGTTGACATCAACCGAGGCGAATGTGATGAGAATGTAGTTTTCCGTGGTCATGTTTCGTTTCATTAATATTTTCAAAAGGGTTTTGCAACTGATGTGTTCTGAAAATTTCAGGTATCTCGACGGCGACCAAGGCGGTCGGAAGTACCCTGCTCTTGCTGTTTATGGCGCTCTACGTGTTTGCTATCATTTTCCGGCAGAACATAGGCTCTGCCAATCCGGACTTTTTCGATGACTTCGGTTCAATATGGAAAGCCGCGTATACGCTGTTTTCAGCGGGTACGGTAATCGACAACATCGCGCCGCTCTTGTACCGAATGAAGGAGGGAGGCACCGCCGTCGATCTCGTCATGTTCTTCCTCTACATTCTGATCTCCAGTTTCACCATCCTAAACATGCTTATCGGTGTGCTCGTGGAGGTACTTACTTTTAGTTAGTAAGAATAGGGTGGGATGATGACTGGAATTGAAACTTACTATCAATGCGATGTTTGCCGATGTTTTCTTCGAGTAACGATTCAGTTACAGCATCCATATTTGTGAGATAAGAATGTTACCTAATCATAGTGCATATACTGCGACTATTTCCGATCTCAATGTCGTGGTATATTGCTTCGCTGCTAGGTCGTTAGTTCCGTTTCCGTTGGGGAGAAGGAGAAGGCAGTTATCACTGGTGTAGCAGACCAGCTGTCTTCCGTGTTTCGTGACATCGACGTGGACGGAAGTGGCTATATTAGTCGATATGAGTTCAACGAAATGCTAAGTGACACAGTGGTGAAGGAGAATCTGATCGAAATTGGGATCCAGCCGAAGCATCTGGCACTGCTGGCAGACGCTTTGTTTGAGGTAGAAAGTGAGGAAACAGCGGACGCCGAGGGGGAGGAAGGCGCAGACCAAGGAAAAGAAATCTCCTTCGTCGAATTCCTCAGATTTGTATTTCATTTTTCCCACAAATACTATACACTTACAACTTCGTGAGCTATAGGGGTAGTAGTTGTATCTTCATGTATTTGTTCTCATTCAAAATTTGATATCTTATACTGCTAACGGAAAATTTGTGATGCGGACTTGCTTGTGGGTATCGTCAGCATATAGAAAGTGGAATTGAAAAATGATGCTTCTAGCTTCAACTTCACTCTTTCTTGATTTCACAACCATCACAAGGTGCTTCACACGCGGCCACAGAACCCGGCTAGTGTACTAGATATATCGCAATTGCGGAGACACTTCACAAGGACGATGGAGAGCTCTCTGCGATACATGGATATGAAGTGTGAGAATGCGAACACCAGAAAGGAGATGATCGGGCGTCGTATAGTCCGTCTCAAGTTATGGCGTTACTGCACAGATCCAACGGCTCTAATACTGGATCATTCTTCATTGATGTAATTACATACTTAACGATAATTCTCAAGTCTAGGCTGCATGGTTGAAAAAATGTACACTTCTATAGAATAGGTTGATACATCAACGCATCGACTAGTTGTTGTTCGATCTATTTTTGTACTGCCTTTATTCACAAGGTGCTAGAGAAGAAGAATGGAAGTGATTTATATGAACAAGCATAGAACTCACGTCTATACGCAAAACAAGCAGATACGGAAATGAAAATGACTTCTAATGAGGCAAGAAACAGAGAATATGGAAGAGAGTGCCGACAGACGACGACAAGAAATATCGCAGTTGAAAGATAAAATCGACGCAATGCGGATGGAACTCGAGAATAAAGGAGCCGGACACGTCCTTGAGATGCGGAAGAAGCGCTTCGGAATGTAGTTGAGAGGTGTATAGTAGTAGACCTTCCCATCGCTTGCGAGAATAGGTAGAAGAATAAAGCGGAGCATGAGTGAAGTTGTACAACCTTAACCTTGTCTCTGTGTCATGTAGCCTTCGACAAACGTTGTTTCTGTCTCTGATTCATCAATTAGATCTAACCCCCTTGAATTTAGAAATGCATTACCCTCAGAGCTACTTAACGATACGACTTTACAGTTATTTGAATGCATGCGTACCTGCAAGGCCCTTTTTTGTGTAGATTGTCAGTGATGTCACCCAGGGATGCAGATATATAGGTAGGTTGGAAATAGCTTCTAGGGGTACGAAATGCAAATAAATGTCCCTCGTTTTGAGGAGTTCGTTAGGTTTCTATCGCTCGGCATTCTTGTCAACCTCGCCTTATATCATCATGTATTTCGATGACAACGGAACCATTGCCAGTCGCCTTAGTTCTTAACTCTCTGTCTATTATAACCAAAACAGCAAAAACTCTTTTCAAAGATATCAACGCAATAAACAAAATAAAGAACAGGAAACCATTCTTACCATTTGGACATTACCATTATCATTCAATAAATCGTTGGTCAATGATATTACTCTTACCATTTTTTTTTATATGAATCATTCAGGCGAGGGTCAGGGGCTGGATCCTTTTCTACAAACAAGAACTTGCTATTCTAATTTCAATACTCAAATATTTAAGCAGCAACCGGTATATTCTGCACTTTTTTTGAGAATAACTAACAATTTCAATCTGCGGAGCTTCTCTTTTTCTCGAAACATTCGAAGAAGTCGCACTTATTCTGTGACGAAGAGATGACGCTGGCAGGATCGCAAACGCGCAGACAGCTTTTCCGCAACACCAGGGGTTCAAAAATTCAAGCTTGCGGCTTTTTGTGCGACTCAGTTCCAGTACAAGGATAAAAATAGAATAAATTCCCGTTTGATCCCGTGCTACGAGGGATGCAAGATCCAGGCTCATGAGATCTGGATTTTGTGAGCAGCATGCCGTAGGACTGCTTTCCTCGAGAGTGAGGGAGAGAGAGAGAAAACGAGATTACTGCACGATCAATTTTCCAATCTGTTGGTAAAGATGTTCGGCGAGAAAAGCAAAGAACAGAATGAGCATTGTACAGTTTCAAGATCAAAAGCTCAAGGTGAAAAGCTGGCTGATTGACGAGTGATCGATATGATTGCAAATAGGAGATCTTCACTGTCACCAAATCCAAAACTTCCAACGCAGGGATCAAGTGGATAAGAGGAAGATCAAGGGATCTGCCACAGAGAGATCCATTTCTAACAAGATTCCCTCCCGCTGTCGTGAAGACAACAACCAACGCCGTTGTTTGGGGTCAATAATAGTGTTCCTTGTCATGAACATGATTGCCAGATCAGTTAGTTTTACATGATTTAGTGAATGAAGGAATGAATGAATGAGTGAATCATTTTCTTAAAGAGTTGAACACAAAGATAGTGCAACTAAAATTCTGAAGGCGCATATGAATTAGTAGCAGCAAATATATCACCTCTCCTCTTCGTGAGAAAAATAATACAACGTCACGCAGAGCTAAAAACATTCTCATGAAATCATTATAAACAGGTATGCGCGGCGGTTCTTCATTGCCGAGGACCAAAGACGCAACCATCGATCGCATTGCATTTTAGACAAGGATTGACTGTATCGAATAGAAAGCGTAAGTCACTTGATTTGATTTGAGAAAGTGTATTAAGTAGCCACTATTACTATACAGAAAGAGGATAGCTCCATCAGCATCACTGCTGTAAAGATGTCGTGCGGCATGTATCATAGTATATATGGCTCCAGGGGCACTCCTCAGGAAAAAGGTGAAGCCCTCGCCGAAGCAGGAGAGATCCTCTCGCCGTTTGATTCTGCTAGCGCGGCGGTTAAGAAGTTGGAGGCCGCACTTAAGCATCGGCATTTCCAGTTTCCACCAACGGACGCAGAGGCGCAGGAGAACGAAAGTCCCACAGATCTCGCTGAAGCGAAGCAGCGGCTGCTCTCGAGCTGCGACACAGCACGCATGGAGCTGCTCGCTATAAATGATGCTCCTTGCCGGGGCTGGATGGTGGATCTCGAAGCCAAAGCTGAGGTATGGGCTAAGAGGTTGATACGTCTGCACCAAGTTGTCGAGGACGATTGCGATGCTCTGACGGTGCGCGAAGGTCGCTTTCTCGTGGTTGACGGGGTAAAGTGCCCCCAGTATATAAAAGACGGCGCTTCTCGCGTTGCCGCTGCTCAAAGAATGAGCAGCCAGCTACTGCAAAAGTGGGGCTCGAAAGGGGCGATCGACTTCATCACGAGTAAGAAGGCTGAAATCGGGCGGAAGGTGGCTTTCGAGGGGATCGAGGCTGTTGCGGAGCTTGTCGACTATTGGGATGCCGTGCTGCGACAAGTGAAGGACGACCTCGGGAAGGAAACTGAAAAGGTTGAGCCACGCGCTGACGAGGGGGATGGTGATGGAGAACCCGCATCAGCGAAGCGTCGCCGCGTGGAAAAGGGTGCTGCAACCGACAAGAAAAGCAGCGAGGTCGGAAGTCGAGAAGAGGAGCGTCTGCGTGACCAAGATTTTGACACCGATTCCGAGTCTGAGCCTACTATCTCACCGCTTTCCACTCAGCTGTTTCGTGATAACCACCGGATGTGGGAATATGTTCGAGAGTTACGGCGATGTGGAAACGACATCGAGGACGCGCACTGCGGCGGTTCGACTTCGTTGGCACCGTTCATGATGACGGCCATTTCTGCGTCTCTGCAGTGTGCGTCTTCCCTGAGAAAGCAGAAAACGCAATTTGCGGACCGGCGGGGATTTCGCGTGCTCATCGCCGTTTCGAAAGTATTTTTCGAAGAAGACACAACTTGGATTTTGGACAACGATATGCCGGATAATTGCATCCAGTCGCTAACTACGAAGCTGGCGAATGAGTGGACGCATATCTTGCACGGAAAAGACCGCAGAGGACGCGCGATATGGACCCCCGAGTACTTAGGCGTTGAAAGTTGGGAATTTCTGAATCACATGGGACGCTTCGTGTGTGAAGACGTCCGCGAGTTGATCACCGTTGATTCGCTGCGGGACGGCCTGAAATATGCGCTGAAAAAGCCAGCGGTGGGACCAAATGTAACGGCTGCGAGTGCTGCCTCTGCCGGGTCTTCCTCCTCCGCAGCTCCAGCGCCATCAGAGCCACCTGCTGAGCCTGCTGCTTCCTCGGCGTCTTCGTCGGCTTCTTTGCAGCGCGATCGCTTCGGGCGTACGCCAGTAGTGGAAATCGCTTACCTCGCCCCGGTGGATAGAACCCAGAACGCGAAGACGAAATCCAAGGGGAAAAAGTGTCCGGGGCCCCATCCTTCTACTTTAACGCTAGGAACGGTGCGCCGAGGGAGGGACAGAAACTGGTGGTATGTCGATGTGGATGATGCGGGCGTGAAAAGATGGCAGATCGTAGGGCTTATATTCGGGCGGCTGAACGCGTGGGGGCCGAAAAAGGAAGAAATCGAAGACATAATTTGGCGTAGTTTGAGAAGTGAAGGAAAAATTCGTGGCGGGAACAAACACTAGTGAAATGTAATGCTGATGGGTTTTTCTCTTTTGTGCATAAGAAAGTACACTGGAGGTGCTTGGCGAAGTGGCGTTTGTTCACCAGAAGAGTCAAGAACCGCAAATGTCGTGAAATCACCAGCAATTTTCAGTCGCTATTCAGTTAGTGGCTGCGCTTTTCGTTATATGCGTCAAAAGTAATTCTTTAAAACTATGCCCTAAACTGAGTCAGCCACAGCCTCTACGGGTTCACATCGACCGAAATTTCTTTCAAAGAAATGAGCGATTGTACGTGTTAGGTTTTTTTGCCCATTTTCCGACTTTTTAATGCCCCAGTCTATCTTACTTGGTCATAATGTTCTCATTTTCTGGTTCTGAAAACTCTGTCCAGTGGAATTCTATTATTTACATGGGTGTTTATTGAAGGCGGAAGAAAATTGCGTATATCTACCCCAATTATCTCAGCATAGGTAACATGGTAATAGCAAAGACTGAAGCTTAGCACGGACAAATGTATTGATGAAACGATAGCATAAGCAAGATCATTGATGGAAAATTATCATTAGTTTGGAAGTAGAAGCGAATGAAATGTGATGAAGTAAATATGGTATTGTGTGAACGAGAGCGGCGCTGTTTGATCAGCATCGCATAATTGTTTGAATTCGATTAGTATGGGGCCACTCAGTAGCGGGTAGAAGTCGTCAGGGAAATCTTAGGCAGATTGCCGAATAGATTCGCATCATCAGCATGAGGCCACTGCTTGGCATTGAATGTAGCGCCAGGAGTTACCACGATCCGGGTCGGCTTCGATATATTCCAAAAGCCGTTTTATGACTTTTTTCCGTTGAATAATTGTGCTCGTGAAGTTCTTCTTCCACTTACTCTGCACCACAGTGGAATCGCATCCTTCGTGGTTGTCTCGTTATTCTTCCGTGCTTTTACAAAATGAGCCAGACACACATGTCGAGAACGGCAGCATCCGTCAAAGTTTCGCCAACTGAAAGCAGCATGACAAAACTAAATGGCGCACCAGAGAGGACGGCTTGCACACTAGGTATTCATATGAAGTGTGGAAGGACTTTGTTGCAAAAGCATGATAAGAAACGCGCCCTGTACCTCCAAAAAAATTGGTCTGTGAGCTGTCGGTTGGATGAAAAAACTTTTCTCAAGGCAAAAAAGTACAAAGAACCTGAAGAAAAATAATAATCACAGCAGTGGCGATATTGCCACAACTGTGGTGAAAAAAAGTGGAGGATGCTTCTCCATTCTGGGCAGTGAGTAGAGGGATATCCTTGGAGGGAAGTGGAGGCGTCTGTCCCGAGTGAAGAACAACAGCGGCTCTAATATCATGTAGAAATTTGAAAAATATCCCCTCCAGGAGCCCTGGTTAGATCTTAGGGCCCCCGTATGAAATAACATGCTTGGAATTTGCCTTAATAATTAGACGACGGCTTGACTGAATATGCAATAACTTGAATTTTCCCAATTTGTGTTTTGTTTCTCAAATTGTCGCGTCTGGCGTTAATAATGCTACTTGCAAATTATGGTACATCGCGGCTGCACTCACCTTGAACTTACTAGTATTGTTTGACTCGTCATCATTCGTGATCGTGCACCATTAAGGTTGCCTCCAGGACAGCATCTCCATACTAGCATGTATATTACTTCGTTCATCTTCTAACTGGTGTAAAATTTCTTGAGTTCTAGGTTGAATAAGCGATTGACTTGCCAATGGCGTCGCGTCCTTTGAGTGCCCCTGCTACGCCAGCGCCAACGCAGCTGCAAGGCTGGCGAACTCGGCGCAACGAGCAGCTGTCGTTCTTAGTGGCGTATGATGGCACGATTCCGACTCGAAACGCGCTCAACCTGTGCACGGACTTCTTTCTGAAGCATAAACCTGCGGCGACGCTAGATGTCTTGCACGTGTACGATCCGACGGTGCAACAGGGCTTGCCGTACGCGTCCAAGGCCAAGACTTTAGCGGGTATACCCACAGATTGAGACTCCTTGCGAGCCGCAAGGGGCCCACCAAACGTTCTAGTTTCAGGCAAGGGTTCCACGTCCTCCTCCTCTCATCGATGCAAGAACGTTGTAAGTAGTTGCTTCAACCCACCAACTAACCAATTGTCTCTGAGGTGAACTCGACGGCCATGCGTGTGTGTTGGGGCCGCACCGTTACAGGTCTCACGTGGTTGGTAAGATCTTGGCGGAGGGAGACAGGGCCACGCTCATCGGAAAGACGGTTTTGCAGTTCACCGAAAAGACAGCTGCATTGGCGGCACAAGCGGCACCGGCCGCAGCAGCGACTCGACTACCGCGACCTGCGTACATACAGAACCAAGTCGGGCTGGGGCATTTGAACCTAGAAGGAGGAAACGTCACTTCAAAAGAGCAGAGTCAAGTATCTATCGACCTGACTGTGATGGGCCACGTTATCTTTCATACCTTTGACTCCTGAGTAGAAAGTTTGGCATGTGTTTAAAACAAAGGTAGAAAAGAGGGTAGAAAATTTTTCGCGAGCTAATTGTAGTTTGGCTGCAGGTTGCGGTTGCGTTTTTTTTGTCGCCACGAGAACAGCCAAGGATAGTTCAGCTCAAGCATGAGAGTTTTGTTTTTCTTTTTCGCGCATCTAGATAAAGAATATTTGGAATACATAGTTACTCCTCGTTTTTTCTTCTAAGGAACTCTCGCCAACCGGAGAAGAGGAACAATTGGCTTCAAGTAAGTACGTCGACTTCCTGGTGCTGGGGTTTAAGGCAACTCGCCGATTTAAGTCCGTAGATGAGGTGCTCCTGTCATCAAGCATCCATCACTGTATGCAAAACGCCTCTTGTAGTTTGGTCATAGTGCGGAATCGCTTTGATCCTGGGGCTTTCGCAAAACACATGTCCGTGTCTGAAGTTCTCGCAAAAAGAAGATTTCAAAAGTACACTTCTTGCATACACGTCTACAATTACACATTGCAGTGTCGACGTCTGACTTCTTAGATAGGTGTGACACAAGCTGAGATTATCACGTTGGGCGATTCAGTCTGCGGATACCGATTCTGCATCTTAAATGTTACTTTGTATAATCTCCTGTTCTCATCTCAAAGAAATTGCTCCTCCTCTCGCCAGATACGACTTTTTCGGCGGCACGGGCGGGGTGGAGAGTCAGAATGACGCCGTGCAGCGCGAGATTGCGGGGGAGGCTGAGGCCAGGAGCAGGGGTTGCCATATCCTCGTTTGCGTCGATGGCAATCCGTGGAGTGAGAAAGCGATTAGCGATGCTCTTCGCCTCTCTGGCATCGAGAAGTCGGCGTTTAATGAGGCGCGCAACGACAAGATCACTATTTTGCACATAGTGAAGCCCGAAGTTGTTAGTATATGTATGGCTAACAAGATGGTTTGTGTCCTCGTTTAACTTGCTGTGTAGGTTTCCGTTGGCGAAAGCAAAAGAACACTCAATTCGCTAGACCAAGGAGGATTTGGATTTCTTACAATCTATACAAAACTCTTTTTTTAAGCGAAAAGCAGCATAGAGAAGAAATCTAGCTTTTTTCATCAAGCGTGGCGGTGATTCCGCGCAGCAGACGGAGGACGGCGAGCGGCCACTCGAGACGCCCTACGAGCACCTAGCAGGAGGCTACGCTGGCACGTCCCGGACAAGCAGTAGAAGCGCCAACACGACGCATAGATCGGAGTACAAGTCGTCAGAGCAGTACTACCGAAAAATGGTGGGGCGTTGGGTAGAGCGTAATTTCCGCGAACAGCTGGTGAACGACGAACTAGCTGACGATCGTAGCTTACGAGAAAGAGAAGCTCGATTGTCTGTGCAGAGGCAAGCGGTGGACCGCGCTCGGGATAAAGCCGAGATACAAGAACTAGAGGCGCGCCGGACAGAGTGGGCGGACCGGGAGGTAATCTGGGAGCAGGAGGAGCAAGCACGACAGTGGACTGCTATTAAGCGGCGCGCATCAACAAGCGGAGCAAGAACGACAGCCGCTGCTCCACCAAACAAGTCTTCCTCTGCGGCAGAGCAGGAGGAACCCGCTGCACGGCCTGCGACGGCGGCGAGGGGATCTAAGAGCACAGTGAAGAAACCAGGAGAACTCATGCGAGAGCGCGACGCACCTGTTCACCGTCGTTCCTCAGTGCGGCCCGCAACAGCCGCAGACGCAACAAAGCGCGCGGGCAGTAGCGTGGTGGGGAGTAGAAACTCAAGTAACAGCAAAGCGAGAAGTGAAAGCGACTATCTCGTCGGAGGAACACAGCAGGTAACGCTAGATGATAATTCAGGAGCGGTGTCTGTAAGCGGAGGTAGCACGACCGCACCCTCGTCAAATGCCGGCTATAGGTCTGACAGTGGCAACAGCTCTCTCGATCCTAGCAGCAGCGCGGCAGCTGGCGCAGTAGGCGTGCGCAAAGTTCGATCGGCCGTGCAGACACTGCGTCTGAATGCGCGCCTGTGGACCATCCGCAAGTCGCGGAAGCACCTCACGCGAGACGAGAAGCTAGCGAAAATGTTGTCGAAAATCGAGTTTCGCACGAAGGCAGCAACAGCCGGACGCTCCGTGGCGCAGGACATACTGCAATTTGCCGAGAGCGAGAATGTCAACCTCCTCTGCATGGGGACTGACGCGGGGCGACTGAAAAAACTGCAGTCCTATCTCGGATCGGTGGCGGCGCACGTACTCTGCGAGTCGGACATTCCGGTTGTTATAGCGCGCTACGACGAAAAAACGTTCTCTGGGCTCATGGACAGCAAAAGTCGCGCCCATCCTGCGGCGCCTGCTCCATCCAAGTTGGAGGCTGCTACGACAGTTGGCGCAGACCCGCAACAGCGTTTGGCTTTTTAGGAGGAGCATTCGCTCTCATTAGTCATCTGGTAATGCTTAGTTTACAAAAGTGTGCATGACGCCGCTAAAACATTCTCATGTGAATTTTGATTTTATAGTTTGCTTTTCGTTCATAAACTTCACCTTTTTCTTCTCCTCTTGACAAAACTGAAAATGAACTAGAATGTGCATTTTCCTGATCATGCCAATGAGTCAAATACTATAGTACATCTTCATACATGTTCCAGCAACTCAGTGCCCTTGTTCGAGTCATAGGAGACCAAGGCTAAGATAGAAAAAGTATACATTAAATAAATCAGGATTTTCAAGTTTTACCAGAGGTTTGCACAGTGCCTGCAAGGACAATGGAACCTACTCTGGTATGTAGTAGTGCTCTTACCTTATTGTCCATACTTTGCGAATGTTGCAAAATGTTGCAAGTAAACCATCATTTATGATGTAATAGATGAAATAAATCGAGATATTATTTGTCCTGGTATATTTGAACTTGTTTCTGAGGGCTTTTTAACACAAAGAGCTCATCCAAATCCAGCATAAATAATATCAACTGCATGGTGATATAAGTGACCGAAAGCTACTTCATTGAAATTCCGGTGGTCTGCGCTTTTACTGCGATTGAGTGGTTGAAATTCATTGTCTTCGAATCGCATGCGCATGTGAGACATACCTCATAATGAATGTTCACCTAGATGTACCACATCAGCAATTTTGTCTGGCGCTCGGGCGGAATGGAAATGGACCGATCCGTATTATCTTTCTCTGCGGCTGGTGGGATGGGCGATTTTTTCGCCGAGTGAGGCAGGCAGGTGAAAGAGGTCGTATGGTCACTGGTCACGATATTGTATTCCAGACAGAGACGGAGAGGTTACTTGACTTCTTCTGTCGAGGGTAGTTTTGCGCATCACCCCGAGTACAGAATCTTAACGGCGGAAAAGTCTCCGTAAGCACTTCCGTCAGTATACGTTTTATGTTGCACCGTGGCTGCCACTCAAAGAAATTTCTCGTATTGCTAAAATATTTTTCTTGCAGCATCAAAATCATTTCGATTTCTTGCAGCAGTAAAAATTTACCTCAAGCTCAGATCTATTTCTTACTGGCGATTCAATTCCGTTTCAGACAACATATCGGTTATGATGACTGTTAGAATGTATTCAGGTCTCAGATGTTGATCAAATCAGGCGGCTCAAGCGAGATTCCCCCCGCCTGCTTTTACTACACAGCTTACTCAGTATGGACATGATCACCTTCATGGACAGGCTTACTGCCGTGTGACATTGTTACTGGTTATATCGCGAAGGCCCATCATTTCAACAAGACAAAGACAGGCAGTGCTATAGCGGTTACTTAGACTTTGCCAGGTAATTCGTGAGTACTTAGCCACGCACACCCTGCAAACCCTTATTCATTACCGCCATTGATAACCTGCTGCTTCCGCTCGACCTTAGTTCCCCCGTCAACATCTTAAGAGCATTAAATTCTTCGGACAGAGAGATAAAACGCAAATACAGTTTGTGCGACTATGGCGCAACCTTTGGGCGTAGCGAGCGGCCCATCCCGCGAAGAGGTTTTGCGCCTCGTGCGCGGATATGGCTACGCTTCGGAGACTCAGCGACCGGACCTAATCCCGCGACTCTTCAGCAAAGAGGCAGTATACAAAGAGAAACCGAAGAGAATCATGTGTGGCATCACCGCAATCACGAAATATTGTGAGGACCACGTACGCAACAAGGAAGCCTCAGTGAAGTTTCACTATTTCGAGAGTGCAATGATCTACGAGTCAGGTCACCAGCTCAGAACTTAAGTCACGAAAACGAAAATGAAAAACGCACCTTCGGCAAACAATTTGGCACTGGTGGTACTTACTAGTTTGAGCACAGCGCAAAATGCAGGCACACAGAAGAAAGCAGCTGCTCTGCCGCAGGGGGTGCATTGCTTCGTGGAAGATAACAGCAACGGAGAGGATATCACAAGACTTCTTGTTACAACCGCACCACTGGATCTTCGCACAACACTACATGCCGGGCACGCGATGGTGCAATGGGAGGCGAAGTTCGACTCCGGAATTGTGGTGAAAAAGAAAACGAAAAAGGGGGCAATCAGAGAAGTCGCGTGGGTAAAAACGAACTCTGTGAACATGTGCCAGATGGCGCGACTGCGTTTTTGCCTAGAAGACGGACTCTGGAAAATCTCAATGCTGGCGGAGTGCCTCTATCATTTGCATGCTTACGAAGGTGACCTAAAGAACAAGTCACTTGTGTGGAGTGCAGATTGCGCGACCAACTTCGACGAACGCTACACAAAGTAGACAGCACCACCGGGGCTATGGGACCCCGCACTCATGCATTGCAACACAGCCGCCGCCTCCTCCTCTTCTTCCCCGACGAAGGAAAACGTCGAACGAATTATAGTGCCTCCATCCATCGCTCCGGGTAGTACAAGAAATTGTAAATACATTTCTCAAACTATTCCTTCCACGAAAAGATGAAAACTTGTCCCGAACCAAAAACGAGAGAAAGCTAGTTCCGAGCAAGCTCAGTCGCTGCAGGAGCAGCAGTACGCGAAACTGAAAACTCGTCGAAAGCTCCCAAATTGATCAAACGCTTATCCGAAATTACTGGCAAAAGGTCGAAGGGCCTCTTGCAGTCAGGGTAAGCGGCACTTCTAGCAGTGAAGCATCGGCTGACGAATCAGCAAAACAGGCACGACAGCCAACCACTACATTACAAGATGTTTCAGCGAAGAAGTCAGAAGGCAGCTCTACCTCCGTTGTCAACCCGACTTTCGTAGAGCCTCCTGCGAAGAAGAGGAAGCCCACTACGCAAGAAGAAGCACAAAGGCCACCTGCGAGTTTGGTGTGTGGTGACAACCCTTTCAGAGATTCCTTCACCTTGCCATGATTGATGCGCCTTGAACATTGTGGACAAGCTCCTGCTTGTTGTGGTTGCCGCAAGCATCACAAAAATCCTCTCAGCACATTGCTTACGTCTCTTTATTGCTGTACATTGCATTTGGTGGTTTTTCTTGGTCTTTTTAGATCTATTGTTCTTAGTTGGTCTTACCTGCTTGCTCAGAAATCGAAGAGCAGAGAAATTTGCGGAAAAGTCTACCAGGCATTTCCTGCAACGCGGTGCAATCGCCACAAACAACTTTGTCGTGGCGCTTTGGTTGTTCACAGACCTTCTGCTATTGCACAAGGACCATCGGTCTAAGGAATCTCTACGGTGTCATGTGATTCAATGTAGTGTATTGTCGCCAACAAAAAGTGCTACATTATGATGTCTCTTTGCGAGGCATAAGCACTGAACAGCATCGGAAACGGATGCATAACATCGGACTCCGCATATATCGGTACCAGAGATTCTGAGACGGCTCGAATCTGACTATTTCTGTGCTTTGCTACGTCGGTCAATCAGGATTCGTGTCAATTCTAGTCCCCTCGCAATGCTACATATACATTCCACCCTGTTCCAACTCATACCTGCATTCGTATCGGTATAAGCAAACTCGGTTTCCATCCACACAATCAGCACTCCTCGTGGTAGATGAAGATCTTAGAAAGTAGTCACCCTCTAGATTTTCCATTTTGAATCTTGAATTTGGTCTAAAAGCAAAAGACACAGAAAGTAGTTGTGATTGTTCAAGTGTCATCGTAGTTCTTGTTTGCTCGCTGTTTCTCGCAAGGAAAAGGTGCAACGATCGACACCACTGATTTTGCGTTGAGAACACCGGAGCAATGATTCCGACTCAGTGAAAGGCTATGTAAAGGCCCCCAAGGAGCAAGGATTCCGACTCAGTGACTCGACCTCAAGATTGGGTAAAATCATCATCATCATGATCATCATCGTCATCGCCTTGCTTGCTTTCGATTGAGGGTAGTTGCGTGTGCTCCTTGCGGTGTGTTGATACAATGGTCAGTAGTGCTGAGATTTCGCCGCGGCGGTGTTGTCGTGAAGATGATAGGGATCAACGTGATCAAGGCCGTCCACGTAGACCTCGTCAACTGCGAAACAGCACGTTGCGTCAACGGCGACGCCCTTCGCGTTCAGTCGAACGAGGAGTGGCTCTTTTGACAGCGACGTCATTGGCCTTCTGCGACTCTGGGATCGCGAACGATGTACTGGGAACACAGCATGTTGGCCCACATACGTCCATCGAGGACCAAGTGACCTCTAGTGGCCGGGCAGTCTTAGTTCGTAGCGAGAAGACGGCTCCGTTGGATGGGCAAATTCCGGGCAGAGGAGAGAAAGGAAGAACCGGAGACGGTGAGAATCGAGAACAATATAGTAGAGCAAATCAGGCGCTTCGCGACGCGCATCAAGATGCAAAAGTCATCACACAGGACAGGAGAGGTACAACCTATTTGCATCACGATGAAGCAGAGCAAGAGCTGCAGGTAAAAGATAAGGGTATATTCGAGCGGGGGACTTCATATGAGGATCAAGAATGGGAGCAAACACATTCGCACGCTGACAGAGTCGCAGAAACAGAGGTCGTCGTTAGAGGCGCTTTCGTTGAGCCCAAGAAGCCACGGGGATGGTCAGCTAGCTCACCAGTTAGAGAACCAGCGGCCGTGCCGCGGCTCTTGCGCTCCCTACCTTCGTCTTATACTGGAGGAACACAACAGAGCAGCATTGTCGAGCAGCTGGGAGCGAGGAGGACAAGTGAATCTGTCGCAACATCATCAAGGTCCGCGACGCCAACCGTAGATGCGCCCTCAATGCTGCTGATCCTGATGTCAGGCGTCGGCGTCTCTCTAGTTGGCGGAATGGGCTTCCATGTGGGGTACTCGAAAGGACACACAGATGGACAGCGAGAGGAACGGGAGCTCCAATGGACAGAGGCAGGGAGCACAGGAAAGATGTTGGAGGAAGAGGAAGAAGATTTATGGCTGAAAAGCTAGTTCACCGGGAACCTCCGTGTTTCATCTTCAACTTCTCTACTCAAAGTAAGAATGTTCGACAGATTTTTTATTGGCATCGTACAAACATTTTTGTTGTTGATTGATGTCTTTTACAACAGTTGACAGGGACAGATTACTAGCGACGCTGTCATGATGAAAGTTGACAGATGTCGCTTCCTTAGTAACCATCAATGTAGGAGTATCTGCGTTCATTTCTTGAGGAGTCGCGAGAGCTTGGTGAGACGGGGCACTCTACTGGCGGCACGGGAAGTCCCAGCAGTTCGATTTATGTTGTAAAATCTAAAATCACGACTCTCGAAATGTACTACGAGATAGTGAAAGAATTGAACTCTAAGGATTAGTTTTGAAGGAGATATTTCGACTTCTCACATCACGCGTTCAAGAACAAAACGATTTGATGAATAGAATAAATAGTTTTTGTGCTACCTAATGGTGTTCTGTGCTCTATGGATGTAGTTCTACTTTCATACCAACCGGAAGCGGGATGCGGGAGGAAAGCCGTTGTATCGGGGTTCACTCAGTCCAGGAATGCGAGGAAAAATGCCGGGTGGTGGTGGCTCGCGTCCTTCAGGAGATGCGGACTCCGATGATTCTGATGAAGCGGGGGTAGTCGGAGGAGCGCCCACAGCGGGGCGCGGTGGCGGCTTACGATTGAGCCTTCGTGCGCCACGAAAACCACAACCGGAGGCTGAGAGCACCAAACCACTTACGAATAACTGCGCTTTTACCTTCAGTATACCATAAGTACGTAGCTGCCAACAATTTAATACGATCTAAGTATGCTTCTTCTTGCACCTGCACACGTCATAATCCGCGAAGTCACACACTCACACCAATAGTATGAGATGGTAGCACCAAATACTTGTGTTTAGGGTTTTTGCTAAAGTTGTACATTTCTTTGTGTATGATTTGATGAGCAGAAGTTCAATGATGGAATAAGTTGTGCCAGATTCATCTTCTCCGGTGATTCGAAAAATAGTGCAGTATCAGGAGGGTCGGGAAGTCTCGGGTCGGTAGATCCTGGCGGGAGTGCGGACTCGGTCCCGCTCAAGCCAGCTGAGAATGATGCCGGGGCAGGTTCCTCACGAAACGTTCCAGGCTCACCTCGACCACCTGCGGTACCTTCGAAGTCTGCTGCGTCCTCAGGAGAGGCAAGCCCTTCGAAACAACCAAGCCCTTCAAAAGAACCAAACGTAAAGGCACCACCACCAGCAAAGGTAAGGGTCAACATGTTATTGTATCCTCCACTGCAACCATTCTTGGCTTGTCGCTTTCTTGTAACGTTGAATCATCCGCAACCATTCTTGGGTTTCCAATCCAGGATAGTATTCATGTATAGAAGAAAGAACGAATCCTTTTCGGAAGAATGAGACGTCTGGCAAAGGGCATTGACTTGTTTTCCAGAGAAACTATACATGTTGTAGAGAGTATCCACTTTGTAGAGAGATGAAGAATTTCAATGACTCTTCTTGTGAACACTGCAATCTGAGTTTTAGAAGACCTCTAACAAAGGGGATTCTGAAGAAGGACGGCGCGAAGAAAACAGACAAGAAGAAACTGAAGTGGCGCGACCAGGCAGTCTCCGGCAAGAGTCGGGAATCTGTGACCTTCATCCCCGATAAAAAACAGGATGGCGCAGACCTCAAGGGATTCGCTGAGGCGCTCGCTAAGCTTGAGGAATCTAAGCGGGACGACGATTCAGAGGTTAGTGATGACTTTAGCGATTAGTAAAGCAAACGCAAATCATTATCCGAAGTTGTCGTGATTGATCGCCACAGTAGATTGTTCTCTTCTGTTTTTGCTAGCGTCGTGTTGTCACTGTGAAAGCATCTAGGGCAGCTTCATGCCGTTGTCATTTCAAAACTCCAAAGGCAATTTCATTCACTTTTGCGCAGTTATCCGATCCAGAACGACATTCCATAGCTTATCCATGGATTTCAAGGCGCAGCCTTGAAGTACTCCCCTGTCGCAGAAGAAATGGTAGCAATATGAATATGTTTGATAAAGAGGTTAATAGTTAGTACTATTTGTTGCTTAATTCATCGCACACATCACTTTGTACTGGTGTTCGCAACACGTAGAACAAGAGCATTTATCGACTACGAGGTGGAACCCGGCGTCAGACAAGACCACCTCTACGGCCGAAGAAACGGTTTTTGTACACGAGAGACACAATCACCGTGACGTTCAGTATTCTGTTTAAAAGGAGATCAGGGAGGTTGTGCTGCAAAAAAGTAACCTCGTGTCTTGCGCTTGTCACGACGGAAACCTGGCTCCATGGGTCTCGCTCACTAAAAAGCGTAGTCTTTGAGTGCGGGGGATTGAAACGCTAGAAGAGGCCTCCACGTCTACAAACGACGGTGAGTTTCGCTCTCGACATAAAGGGTATCGGATAGCCACCTCCTTAACTGCTAAGAAGTACAGCGCCAAAAAATCGACGAGTCAAGCGTAGGACTTCTAGACTAAGGATATTAAAAATGCACTCCGCCCGTCGCTGGTCGCGTCTCGGAGAAATACGCCTGTGCCAGAAATAGAAACGTTGAACTATGGAGCTCTAGCAGGAGTCGAAGCATACGCACACTTATGAGAAAGGGACTCAAAGTATTATCTATTACTTGATCTTGTTTTGCATCAATTTCCTCATGATAATGCGTTCCTTTTTCTGGGGCCGATCCGCAGAAACTGTCTTATCTCGCTGGTGGTAGAGCTAGAGAGTGGCTACTTACCTGAGATGCACTGATGATGTGGCTCTAGTCGGGTTCAATCTGCAACAGAATCGGAAGAAATGAATAGAAGCTGAGCATTTTTGAAACTCCTACTTCTTGGATTGTTGTATTCATCGAAATCAATTTCAAGAATTCATTGACTTGAAGAGAATAAGGCTCTGGCGTCGTCTTCAAAAGTTTGATTTTAATTGGCATGGCTTAGCAATACAGTTTTGATTCACTCCTGTGTGACATAGGGCTGAAGTAATGAATTTTTACTCCCTAGCTACGACAAGCTAATTCTTTTGTGTCTTAGTCACAGGCGTTTGCGTTAGTTGAAAAATTATAGGGTTTTTTGTCGAGTTTGTCAGACATTGATAAGAGTCTTTGTGACGCTTGAAAATAGGTATTGACGAATGTATCATTGTGACCACGCTTCTCGTTGAAGAAAAGTGCGAGTGTTGTGCTAGAGCGTTGAGCCAATTTATTGATTGTTTCTGTGGTCCATTACGAACGCGGTCCAATTTCCATATGGATTCGAAGGCCAATGATCTAGTTTGGTGAAATTATCAATCTATTCTGATTCTCTATTTGTTTTTTGTAGTGGTTGGTCTTTACTTCCGCAGACAAGGTCGATGAGTAGCATAGGCTTTGATTCACCAGACGTTTTTGGTTGAGTGCTAGCCTAGGTGCCACCACTGACGCCAGAGATTGTTAGTTTTCCTTGGATACTATGAAAGCACAACAACTAGTGAAACAAACTTTCAATCCATGTTCAAGTAGCTACAAACTTGGTAATTTTGCGTCAATTGAAAAGTTTTTAGGTAAACGAGATATTAATCGTGACGTAATTTTTTAGTCTTTCTATTCTAGTACTTTCAGACAAGCAATCATCTTTTGGAGAATACAATTTCGGGGTCGATAGATCTTCAAGACCGCACTACCATCAGAAGCGGGGCTACAATCCCAAGAGAGAAGATGGCGCATCCGCTCGTCGCAGCTACGCACCTAGCTAGGCCAGCGCTGCGTGAAGGCGCTACTGCTGGGCGAAGCTATTACGCGCTTGCGCTTTATATTTGCGTCCAGAACACTAAAAATGCCTTGCGATGTTAAGTAGTGGACCTGGATCCAAAAACTAGTTTTAAATATAATTCCTCCAAAGCACACCAATATGAAAAACTATCACAGGAGTAATTCGGCCGCATACCCCATTTTTTGAGGGAGGTTTAGGCTAGTGCTCAAGGCCGATAGCAAGAATTTTATCGCACGAATGTGATTGCCACATGCATCCCTTTTCTAAGGTAAAAACCAAAAATCAAACCATGGAGTGAGTGTTCAAAAGTCCTCTGCTTCTATTATGAGATGGGCTAGAGCGGACGGCCGTTCGCTCCATCAGTCCGTCGGTCGGTTGGATTTCACCGCTCTCCATTTTGGAGACCGCCGAACTCTTTGGTTCTTCGTCGCACTTTGCCCCCACTCGGACGGTCGATTTTCGAACAGCGAACCACCACTATAAACTGGGGTCACGCCGTGAGATTTGTGAGGAGTGGCCGCGACACAACGGATCCTTTGCCTCGCTTCTAGCGGCTTACTTCACGCGGAGAAAAGCGCTGTCGTCCTCAACAAATTCGACTCGTGGCACCAGAGGTTCCAGTGCGGCGTTCACGGCCGCCGCACCAGAGGGCGCATGTTCATCGCAGCATGATGAATATGCCTCGTCTTTTTCGTCAGGCTGCCACACGGAGCTTGTTGTCCCCCAGCGAAACGCGATTTCTGCTACTGCGCAGTCGAGCTTGGCGGCTGCGTGGTGCTACCTCGACCTGGCAGGTAGCAGGGGAAGACAAGATCCTGTTGATAATGATTCATCTGAACGTGACAAGCGAGAACTTTCGCGCGAGGATTCGGGAGTTTTTTCTAGGCAATTCGCGCATATGGGCAGTGGCTTCGGAGGAGCCGCAGAAGCTACCGGGGCGTCTGATACAGCGCAAGCTAGACGGTCTGAATCGCCGATTGAAACTCAAACACTACAACCCGCGTCCGCGATGCCGCGCCTCTCCTCATTCTCGCGGGTGGCTTCACCTCGACGGCCATCGACTTTATCATCAAGTGGAGGCTGCGCTGCTACTGATACAACACTTAACTGTCTCGCCGCTGCGTCCTCTGTCTCAGGTGGTTCTAGTCTTTGTCATGTCCCGAGAACGAGTAATTCTGGTAATTGGCGGGGGTTCCTATCTCGGAGTGAACAAATACGAAGCACTCGTAGTAGTTTTGGGAATGATGGGAGTAAACCCGAACGTAGTAGCGGTACGAGTTCCGCTGGTAACGGAGAAGAGTTTAGTAATACAAATGCTAGTCAGAGTTTCAGTTTTGGTTTTCTTGATGAAGATGAAACCTGCAGCAGCAGTGACGATAAAGGAAGCCAAAGGTTGAATATTGTCGATGAAATATATCTTCCACATGAGGTTGCAGAAAAGACGATGCGCGACCATTTTCCTACTATTGTGGAAGGTCGGCGTTTTATGCGTGTGAAAGGCGAGAGGACAGAAAATAATATACGAGAGACAGTAGTAGACGCAGGCGAAGCTGTACATGCAGACGGGCGGACAGAAGATAAAAGAGCGACAGCAGATAGGGGTGGCCACTGGGCTGTAGATGGGGGCGAGACGGTAGAGGAGGTAGACTACGACGGCCATGGCGTGCTTTGCGGTTCCCGCATTCACACTAAGCCAGTGCGCCACACGCAGATGGAAAATTTCATGCGACTCATAGCGACTTTGCGGCAGTGCCCAGACCAGCCAAAAGTTCGCGATTTCTTTCAACTAACTCAGATGACTGCCGCTCTCATGTTCCTTCTCTAACGCAGCCTCGTCCTACTGGGGCTGTGTAGGAGCTCTGAAACATACTTATAGATACGAGCACGTTTGTTAATATGATATGGCTTTCGAGAACTAGGGAGGTGGGGGATCTTTTCAGAATTATTGTTGACCCATCATGTCTCTACTTCCCATGCCAACTTTTTCAGTGATGTACTTTTTTTTCAACTTTTATCATGAGAATGCTATCAGCTATCTCTTCGACAAAAAGTACTAGAAGACGACATCGTATTAGATGCAGCTGAATAATTCTAAGAGGTCCATGAAAATATGGTGGCACTGAAATAATAGATCAGAATAGAACTACGAATGTACTAGTTCTCTGTCATGGTGTGGGTCTGCTTAATCACGTGGCGGGGACATCATCCGAAGAAAAAGTTTAGGCTCGCTCTGTTATAAGTGTACAATCAGGCTGGTTCGGCTCCACCTCCGCTTCCCCGTTGGTTTAAATCTATCGATGATGTAAAAGTAGACTTTCTGAGTACATCACATTACGGTACTAGAAACAAAGACAATAGCGCATCGGATAATGTCCTAGTAAGTGGTATGGCTAGACATCAAGATAACAAAGCTGTACATGTAGCGATTAACGTGTTACCCAGAGATCTCTTTTGTTGGCGGAACTGACACAAGGCCTTGCAGAGGGCTTGTCTAGAAACTAACATAAAACAAGCGTGGTGGTATGATGAATACAGTGGTTTTGCTCATGTGAGTATTTCTTCCTTTATAGGCTTTGCACTCTAGTAAGAGACAGTGAAACGTCTACGTCACGAAAACTCCACTGCGTTCCCTGGAAGTATCAAAGTTGTACATTTCTGTAAAAAAAACACTGGGAGGCGAACTAACTTAAAAAACTCGGAACTGAGTAAAGACTTTGAAAAGTAGTATCACGCAGTCAGGAGGTTCCCTGGTTCCCTACTTCTTTGTCCTCTCAGAAGATCTGCATCGTGAGACGGGGAAAAAACCCGAAGCCACTTCATTCCGCGTGCGGCAAGCCCCGGGGGGAACCTCTCGATCTGATTTGATCGCGCGATGTCGTGCACATGCTAGAGACGACTGGCGTCGGCAGTCACCCTCCTAATCCAAGTGTAGTTGAGTGTCTGAGTTATAGTATCTGAGAACTGTGATTATGCATGAAGAAAAGTAGATATGAGGTTGTTATCCACTCTTAGAAATCAACCTCGAGCTAAAAAATGAGACACGACGAGAGACGATGTCTTTGGTTTTGTGCAATGAACTCGACAAAAGAACTCGCGGAAGTTGACGGAAACTGAAACGAAAGTAAAAAAACAGGATTTCAAAAGAGGTAATTTAGGTTTCTCAACAGACCGATGTTGAGTATTATTGTATTGAAAAGGATAGGATCTGATTACAACAGCATGGACCGAGTCCTACAAGTCCATAAAATTTCTCGCTGTCTGTCCTTCGGTTTGGGCGTCAGCCTTGACTACTCCAAAATGAACATGCTGGAAAAAATGAGAAAGTCCTTGACAAGGATGTACCTACAGCACTAATGCAACCCGAGAACAGACGACGAATAATGTTGTAAATACTTTGAACATGATGCTGAAATGCGATTTGGCTAAGTAGTTGACACCAGAAAAGACATGGCGTCGTGGCGAACTGAAGAGGAAATAGGAGTCGGGACGCTCGCACTCCTTAAGCGTCGCCCTTGAATCTCGTCCGCAATCCATCCCTGACTTTCGAGTACCTTTTGGATAAATTCGAGACAAGGTACGAAGAAAATAGGAACCATGGTGTGGCGAAGTGAGAAAATGCGAGCGGGGACGCTCGTCCTGCCTGTAGAGGGTGCGAGGCGCATCGTGGACGCGATCGGGTTCGAGGTGAGTTTGCAGTTCCGAGATCACCAACAGGCGGGAAAGCTGCCATCGGCGCGACCGTACAAGCGGTTCACCCAGAGAATAGAAGAGCTCGAGCGCATCGTCCGCTACTTACAAGAAGAAATAGCACTGCGAGGCGTGGATCTCAGCACTACGAGAAGCAAATCTGGTATATTCAATCTGATGTCAAGAATTCAACATGAAAGCATATATGCGTGGTCGTGGTGCGAAGGCTAACGGTTGAATGTTTTTCTCTTCGTCCACTAATTTGAATGAATCTACCTAGACCGAAAGATGACCCTTGATTATAATAGCGATCATTGTCTAAATATTTTCGCTTCCAGTTTCGTCGTATCTGGATCATGCGCGAGAGATGGAGAGCGAGATTTGCTCTCTGGATAGCGTAGAGGGAACGCTCACAAAGGTGTACCAGGACTTTTGCTCTTTCCAGCAGAACAATCTGAAGTTTCTGCAGGCGAAACTGACGGCAAAAGAGGAGATCTTCGTCATCCGGGTAGTCCTAGGCCATTCGCATACTTCCGCCGGAAGCAGTTTGCGTGGTTCGTCTGCGCCAACCTCGCCTTCGTCCTCCTCTTCCTCCTCATCTACCACGCGGTCGTCGTTGCCGCTAGCTAGCGCGACTTATGGGGAGGGACTTAGTCTTTCATTCGTTATCTAGGAAGGGGTGACTTTGGGGGGTGGTCCCGTTTGGATGCCCTTGATGAAAGTCTGATAAAAAACCGCTAAGCTTCGGACGGACTGGGAATCGGGGCGGATGACGAGGGAGCAGAGCAGGCGATTGTCGTGCAAGGACGGCCAGTTGTACTTACGCGGCTATGCGGGACCCTACACCAAAAAGACCGACTCCGATTCCAGCGCTTTCTTTTCCGAGCCACCTACGGCAATGCATATGTTAAGGCTCTGCACGCTCAGGAACCTTCATAGCTGTAGTTTTTGGCTGGTTCTTAAGCAACTACCAGCAACAGCCTACTACTTGTGAGGCCTATAGAGATATATTCAAGAATCAGTTGAAAACGCTAAGTCTCCGTATATCGAAGACATACCAGAGGAACTGGAGCAGCTGCCCAAAGGTGGTGCGCTAAGCACGTTTCAAATGCAGCAAGCCGCGAGTGCAAGCGTACCGGCCGACACGACCACCACAGGTAGCACTGTTGTACGCAAAAGCGTGTTCCTTGTTTATTTCCAGGATCACCAGCCAAGTGCGCGTGGTGGTCGCCCATCTTCTACTGGCGACAATAGTGGAGGAAGTTATATGCACGCGAAACTCCGCCGACTATGCACGCAATTTGGCGCAAATGTCTACGACGTTCCCGACGACGAACGACGTTCCGGCGCACGCATTCAGCAGTTAGAGCGAGAAATACTCGATCGCACGCACGCCTTTCAAGCGGGCTCAGTCTTCGTGCAGGAGGATTTAAAGAGCATGCTGGCGGTAAAGATAAAGAACCAAATTATTCTTCTCACGAGGCGTGTGTAACACCTCAGCTCACGAAGGGTCGTTTTGAGCATCGTTAGATCAAATGCGTCTCGTACAGCCATTTTTCAGTTTGTGCGCAGTTGTTACCTACTGTGTCTGTGGCTGTCTCGTTGACGACTCCTTTAGAGGGTCCCCTACTAGCAATCGTCATCAATTTCAATGGATACTAGATCCTTTTTTCTAGCACCAACGACAACGAAAATAGGTCCATCCGCTGACAGGGAACCCCTTGATTGAGGACTACCGGCTATTTCTCTTGAAGGAAAAGAGCCTGTACGCGACGATGAACATGTTTCAAGGTGAGGGAGCGCTCTTGCGGTGCGACGTGTGGTATCCCGCGTCCGAAGAGGACCAGATTCGCCGGCTGCTCATTAAGCACTCGAACGCATCTCAGGTCTCTTCAATGTTGGTGTCGGATCGATTGGCAAACGATTACATCGACCACGCTTATCACGGAAAGAAGCCAAGGGGTGATGTAGAGTATGAGAGGCAATATTAACTGGTTGTACTTAATCACCGTACCACACAATTGAATTTGAGGACTAAGAATAGTTTTCTGCGATCATTGATTATTGTTGTCTGGTCCAATATCGCCTCTGGATCAGTCCTATGTAAAAAGTTTCAGAATGATTTTACTCCTTATACGAGAAGTAGCCTATCGACACTAGAACCTAAGATCGAGCCTGCACCCTTCATTCCGACCCTAGAACGGCTGATGGCCTGGCCGAGCTGCGACGTGGGAAATGCGTTCCGCCTACTTTTTTTCGCGCGAATGCGTTAACGAAACCCTTCCAAGAGCTTGTCTTCACCTACGGGGTGCCGCGGTATCAAGAAGTTTCGCCTGTGTTGTTCACAATCGTGAGTTTTCCGTTTCTCTTCGGTGTGATGTTCGGAGATATCGGACACGGAGGCCTGCTTTTGCTAATTGGCATTTATCTGTGCTTGAGCACTCCGTCGAGCGCGGGATCGCGGATCCCGTCGCAAAGTGCGGAACCGAGAAACCAAGGGAACGGTTTAGCAAGTGCTGAGTCACTTCTGAATGGCAGCGGTACTGGTGCTGAGACAGACGGGCCACCAGGCGTGCGAACGCAAAGTAGGACACCGCTTTCAACGCCGGACAAATGTGACGCGAATTCCCCGGGAAACATGCTTGATTATGGAGCCACATGACACGACGGTTTTCGCAGTACATTTTCTTGGAAAGGATGCTGAAACATATTGGTCTGCAGGATATCTTCTAGTAGCTCTCAGCAGAGATAGTAACGCGTGTAGTTTTCTAGGGAGTACCACGGAGGAATGATGCATGTTTGTGTTGAGCAAGCATACTAAATTTGATGCCTCTGTCTAATGTCTTGTGCCGACGCCTCTGCGGTCAGCGCGATACATGATCCTGCTAATGGGGTTCTTCGCATTTTATGCTGGATGGATGTACAACGATTTTTTCGCAACGGGCACCAATGTGTTTGGGAGCCGGTGGTCTCCCGGCAGTGACGAGAAATTCGAATTGCCCAGGCACCTACATTTGGTGGGCGACGTGGCGCGCGAAATTGTGGATCCGACGCATGCAAGAAGAAGTAATCCAGGAAAGTTTTCAGCCGAGGGAGCAGACGCGGAAACGGATGAGGGCGCAGGAGTACTTCAGAAAGCCGGCGCTGCACTCTCCGGGAGACGTGGCATAGTCGACAGCGCTGATTTGGTCGCTTTCGGTGCAGGCATACATGACAAGTCCAAGGAGCCGGTGCTGATGCAAGACCCGCCATTTGACGGCGCCGCTGCGACCGCGGTACTGGAAAGCGAAAGGACGATATCTGATACGGGGAAGCGGATTGATGGACAGCAGCCCCTCGGCGGCGCCAGTAGGTTGAAGAATCTGAGCACTCCTCGGACAGAGGAAGAGCCGACTCGAACAGAGGAAGCGGTAGAAGCGGAAGCTGCAATCTTTCCACAAAGCGATGATGGCATTATAGCTGACGACCATCGGGGGACAGGGGCCGTGAGCCTTTTCCAGCTCCACGAAGACGTCGTCCGACGCAAAGCGGAACGAAAGCACGCCGGGGATGACTTGCCGCATGGAGGAATGTACTTGCAATTGTACATCGGAGCCGATAGATTCAGTAATCTTGAAGCTTTATTTTAGTTATATTTCATCTTCTAGTTCCGGTACTAACTGCATCTAAGAATGAATTGTGGTTTACTTTCATGTCATCTAAATCTAACACTATACGTGGTCCTGATCTCACACACGAATTGTGGAATTGAGAATTCACGAGGAGGATTATTTGATCATGATTGGGTGGCTGGAATCAGTTACTTACTACATTACCCTTGATACGCCCTAGAACACATTCGTTGGGCGTGGGTGCTCCGGCAACTTCGGCACAGCGCTTTTCCAAGACACCGGTTGAGTTAGAGGTTGACTCAGAGCAATTCTTGCTGAACGGTGTCCAGCAGTTTTCTTCACGCGTGCGAGCTGATGCGGTTGAGGCAGTGAGCCACGACGTCGTTGCAAGTGCAGACATACTCGGCGCAGGGCAATCCTTTGCGAGGGAGGCAGCGCATCGACTCAGCAGGGCGTCCTCGGAGGTCGTGGTGAAGGAGACTACTTCAAAGAGGCAAGGCCCGAGGATGCGAAGCACGCCCGGACGAGACAAGACGTGGCTCCCTCTCTACGACGCTGGGAACGGCGGGGAAGGGGACGGCCCGTATCCATTCGGCATGGATCCTGCGTGGTCAATTGCTTCGAATAAGCTACTCTTCCTGAATTCCATGAAGATGAAAATATCCGTTCTATTTGGCGTAGTGCAATTAAGGATCATTTTTGTAAGCTGTGCATCACAGAATTCTTCGGCTGTTGCAGCTAATAGTGCTTGCATAATATAACTATCTCTTTCCTAGTACGTCGTCGGGTCCATCGTCTGTTGACGCTGGGAATACAACGACAGCGCCTTGACGTTGGTAATGGAGAAGGGGCAGGGACTCAAGACTAATGTGGATTGTTCTAATACAGATGGCAGTCGGGGTCTTCTTGCGCTGGGCAAACGCGTACCACGACGGCAGTTTGGTGGACTTTTTGTGCGAATGCGTGCCGATGCTCACATTCCTCATATGTTTTTTCGGGTACTTACACATTTATCCATTTATACCAGTATCCATTCAGGATCGAGTATTGTTAAATTGCGAATAATCTATTGCACTACAACTTACTTACGAAGCAGACATGATTAACTTCTTGTGCGATACCTCATGAAAAAAATTGGGGTTTTTGTGTAATTTTGGCGCCATCACGATCTGGAATTCCACGAACCACCCTACTTCTACCAGATACATGGACTACATGATCTTGTATAAGTGGACGCATCCGATGGCTGAGCCACCATCAATCATTAACTGTAAGGCTACCGCGCAAGCATCTTCGGCATAATCCTTGGTCCCTTTTCCACTTGAAAAAGGGGCCAAGGATGCACGCAGGGATGGCATCGCTCTAGCTCTAATAACTGCATGATAAATATGGGCATGGGCGGAGACAACAAAGGCGTTTTTTATGCGCATGAAGGGATTCTCATGCTTATTTGCCTTCTCTGCGTGCCCCTTTTGCTGATTCCAAAGCCTGTCGTACTGTATCTGCAACACAGACAGGAGGAGCAGAAGCGATTGTATTTTTGACACTACTTTTGATAACCAACTACTGCTGTAAGGTCTACTCCCTTGTTCTGAGGTTAGTTGTGTCAAGCTCTATGCAACAAGTGTGGTCCGTTAGAGAACTGTCGCCAGACAAAAGGATAGACAGTTAGTTTCATATATCAAAACGGCTTATATCAAGACGGTTGCTCCTATCCCTAAGAAAGTTTCAAAGACAGAAGCCTTCTAAACCCTTAGGTCACTGCAGGAGATGCGGTCTGAAGATGTAGAGGAGGGCCCGGACTTCGAAACTCCAGAAGAAGAGTTTGAGCTTGGAGAAGTCGTGATTCACCAAATCATTGAAACAATCGAGTTTGTTCTGGGCACGGTTAGCCACACAGCGTCATATCTACGACAATGGGCGTTGAGCCTCGCGCACGCCCAGCTCAGCGAGGTTTCACTACCCATACATTTCTAAAGTTTCCACGGATACTAGACTTCAGCGCCCGATAGCTCTCCCTCCGCTAGAATCCTCCACCTCCTTCGAGCATTTTCTTCGCCGCGACGTGCCTCCCCCGCTCCTCTTCCGCCAGCTCGCGACGCTTTCCTGGCGAAGTGGTCCGCGCCAGAGGAGTCGGAACAGAGGCGCCGCGGAATTTAACAAAGGAGGCCGCTTCTGTCTCTGAGGTTTTTGAGATGTCTCAAGGTTTGCCTGCTTTTGAATTTACTGCAGGGCTTCGGATTGGGAGCCTTGAGCGCGTAAGTCTTTGAGGTGGAGACTTGGGGCGAGATTGCTGGAAGCTTTTGGCTTGCAGCTTGAAGCCCGGGGCCGCTTTCAGTGTGAAGATTTGAGCTCCAGCAAAGCTCGAGGCGTAGGGCTTCGGGCTTGGCGCTTTGAATTTGAAGCTTTGGACTTGCAAGCTGAAGCGTTGGACCCGAGGGAAGTGCTGGGCTTGAAGGGTTTGGCCTGAAGTCTTGGGTCTGAAGTTTTGGACTTAAGATCTTGGGTCTGAGGCCTTTGGTTGGAAGTGTTGGGCTTCAAGCGTTTGGCTTGAAGTCTTGGCTTTGAAGTTTTGGGCCTAAAGCCTTGGGCCCGAAGTTTTGGGCTTGAAGTTTGGGGCTTGAGGCTTTGGGCTGGAGTTTTTGGACTTGAGTTCTTGATCTTGAAAAATTTTGAGAAGTTTGCAGCTTAATCTTGGTTGACAAAGTCAGCACTGTGCGGCTTTTGCGCTCTGGGATTGAATTCACTGGATTGGAATTCCTCAAGCCCCAAAGCTTTCGATTTTAAACAGCTTCGCCGAGGCTCAATCTCTTGGCTTCGAAATTTGAGAATTTCGAAGCTTTCCGCGTTATTTTGTCGCCTTGGGATTAAATTCGCTGGATTTGAATTTCTCAAATGCCAAAGTTTTTAACTTTAAAAATTTTTCTGAAATTCAACTTCTTGGCTTCGAATTTCTCAAATTTCGAAGCTTTCCACGTTATTCTATCGCTTTGGGACGGATTAAATTCGCTGGATTTGAATTTCTGTAGGGATCATGGATCTTGTGATATACTGAGTACTAACGTGATCGAGATCCTCCCCGCGTTCCGCCTCTGAGGGTCAAGACCAGGATCACCACAAGGATAAGGAAGAACAGGGAGATCACCACCAGGATGATCAGGATGAAGAAGGTCAACACGATAGGAGTCACATCGTGAGGAAGTTCAACCGAATAGCACGGCCCAGGAGAAAGGTCAAGAGTGAGAAGGTTCAGGAAGTAGCTAGGTACTCAGTAAGCAGCAGAACAAGCAACAACAACAACAGCCACGGCATAACCTAACTGCGTGCAGGTTATGTAGAGTACCGGGCTAATCCCCATGGAAGTTCATAATCAGCAAGTTACTAGTGCGGTTTGGCGTTGCATCTAATCTGCGTTCGCACTAGGTGGGCTATTGGTCAAACAATTTCTCCAATCCCAAAATTTTTAGTTTTAAGCAGTTTCGCTGGGATTCAATTTCCTGGCTTCGAGTTTCATCCTCAAACTTCGAAGCCTTCCGCATTATTTTGTCTGGGGTTCGTTGAGTTCGCTGGATTTGAATTCCCCAAATCCCAAAATTTTCGATTTTAGGCAGTTTCGCTGAGATTCAATTATGTCTCGGTTTTGAATTTCTCAGATTTCGAAGCCGTCCACACTATTTTGCCGCTTTGGGATTAAACTCGCTGGATTTGAATTTCTCAAATCCCAAAATTTTTAACTTTACGCATTTTTTCTGCAATTCAATTTCCTGGCTCGTGAGTTCATGGGTTTTTGAGTTCGTAAGTTCATGGGTTCTTGGGTTCCTGACTTCCTGCGTTCGAGTTTATGAGTTTATGGGTTTGGGGTTTGGTGGTTTTTGTGTCGGGGGTTCAGGGTTTGGGGGTTGAGGTTTCGGGGAGGAAGCGTTTGCTGAATTTTGTTGCTCTTAATATTAAGCCGAAGCGTTTGCTGCAGGCCCTTCTCAACCTACAACTCGTTCCAGCGAGGGAGTAGATTCCGCTGATCAGTAGCAGTTCGCGAAGACAATTAGGTGGTAGAGATATTGGTAAGTGTCTGACGATCGGTTTGGTTATTAAACTCGCACGAAATATATCACTGAAAGGTGTTCATCGAGTATTCGCTATTATCTGCGTTTGTAGTGGAGTCCGAATGGTTGCGCCCAGTGGTCTGTTTTTTTGTTAAGGCTTCTGATGGTGCCTCGTTGCCAAAGTCTATATTATCCGTTTTTCCGGTAAGATCCCTCTAGAAGCAAAGGGGGAATGAGGATGAACGAGCAGGAAAGGACAGCTGTCATCTGGGTCGTTGAAAAGACTTTTCCCCTCCTGTATAGTCTCTGCTCTAAGATTACCCGTATCTGATACTGATTCCAATAATCTGATCCCTATAGTCTCTGCTCTAAGATAGCGTTCGCGGCATGGTTCGGCATAACTTGCGCGGTGTTGATGGGCATGGATTCGCTCGAATGCTTTCTGCATACCTTGCGGCTCCACTGGGTGGAATTTCAGTCCAAATTTTACAAGGCAGACGGCCACCTTTTCCACCCTTTCAGGCACTCTACGACCCTGGGCTTTGATGATACATGAGACCCTAGGTTTTGATGTGATGGGGAGAACAAGTCTTCTTGCTTGTTCGGAGTCAAGTGGGATGTGGTGGAGATGACTGCCCCGTTCTCTGTGTGTCTGTGTTTGGCTTTCTTGACTTCGATTTTTAATCGCTGGTATAGATTTTCGCGCAAGATAGAAGTTCGTTGGTTGCTCCTTCTCTCTCAATTTTCTCAATCGTCAATGTGTGCTGTTTTCAGTGTATTTTTCACTTGTTTCACCCGCCGTCTGGAGATTTTTCACTCCTGTTCGGACCCACATTACAACACCGCTTGGTGTGATCTAATTTTGAATTTTGCGAATAAGGAACTGAAGATGGCAGTCCGTCATCATGCAATAAATCTAAAGACGATGTAGTATGTTGAATACTTAATCTGCATCCATTTTTATGACTTAGAACTGTGCCCTCAGTAGTCTATCAAAAGCATCTTCGGCCGCGAGCTGAGAAGGGTGATGTTAAATTATCGGTAGCAGAAGTGAAAGAGAGCTGGTGTCGGAAAATATGAATCAATGATATCTCGTTCAGTAAGAATCGGTTTTTGAGATTTGCGTGCAAGAAGTGTGTCGCAGCTAGAGAAAGAGCAGTTCCCCTCTCCCCATTGCATCGCCAGAGCACGGTCGTTTTGTATCTGTCGTGTCCATCGTTTCTAGACGTTCCCTATGTGCTCGATTCATTGCTTTGTAATTTTCGTATCGAAAGAGAACTACCAAAGTTGTTTCGTAGTGCACATCATGATCCATGACGGTTGAGCCTCGCACAGAAGATGATAGTGTAGCCTAGAACCTCGACTCAGTAGTGACTCATGTGACCGCGAAGTTCCAGCCAAAATTATGGTCGTTAGTGTACTGATTCAACGTCCTTATAACGTGACACCAAGAATCTTAGCTGCATATCAAGAACAGGTCCATGAAGATATTGGCAAACGGTCTGAGCACTTGTAGGTCTTACATCAGGACTGATTTGATCCGTTCCAAATGATGTAGTTCGTCGGATGCAAAGCCGTCCTTCCTCCACATGGGAAACTACTCTCGAAGTTGAGGCCAAGATATGTCTCGACGTGCTATGGTGCACGCGTCGGAAGCACGCCCTCGATGGAGCACGGGCACCATCATCCGCGAGACCATCGGGCGGCGCCTTTTGTCACTATGCATCGGTCTTGCTGGCAACGCAACCGCGGTTTACCATACTTCGGCGCAAGATCGTCTCCGACCTGCAGACAGCATCTTTTTGCATGAACGCGACAGCTTAGCGGATGACAATAAAGGGCCTGATGATGCCCGCGAAGAACATGCCTCGCTTTTACCTATGGAGGAAGAAGGGGCAAAAGCTTCGCGTACTAAGCAAGGTTTAAGAAGTAGACATCAACGTTTAGACGAAGTTTCTCCAAGAGAACGGTCGTCCCTATCTGCAGCGAGTGGAGCCAGTAAGAAGTCACTGCGTCGTGAACATGCGGGTACAAGTCTAGTACAGAAGACAGCGGTGAGTAGGGAAAGTGAAGATGGGAGAGAAACAGTATCGGCAGTTGTATCGTCCCTTGCTCAGGTGGTGCGCGATTCACCTGATGGTGAGAGGCGCCGAGCGAACGAGTACTTTGAGAACGATCTACTAGCCCAAAGTGGTCAGGAACTGGTAGCAGGAGAATTCTTAGGACCGAAACCTGGCTATGACGAGCCCTTAGACGGTATCTCTTTTCAGCTTACGGCTCTTGGTTTTAGTCGACAGGCAAATCTTATGCGTTCTTCTCTTCACTAGCATCTTTGTCTCATGACTCGACGCATCTGAAAACTACTTCAGTCACTGGCCCCAACAACATTGAGATCTAGAAATTCACTATCGTTGAAAGGAAAAAAATTTCTGCAGCGGAGGTTGTATCCTATTCGAGCACTAGTATCTTTCATTGGGATGTATCTATGAGATGGTTCTATGGGTGCTTTTCATTGGACCCAGAGCAGACTAATTCTTGAAAGTTCTAGCATGTCCCCCTTAAGATCGGTTCCTTTTGGTATTTTCCAGGTTCGGCGCGTTTGCCCGGGTATCACCAATTATCAGACAGTGGAGCTGGCGCAGCTACCGAGTACATATTTAAGGCCCTTCTCGATCCACCCCTAGTAGATTGGATGATGCATACTCGTGTTGCTCTTTCCCTACAGTAAAAGAGAGCGACCGAGATCCATTTGTTGATTTCTTGTAGTTGACTGGCATCAGCATAATGACCCGAATGAATATCACCAGTATCGTCGCGTCATTTCGATCCAACACGTGTTCAGTTCCCTCAATTTTTGGTGACAGGATGTTTGGTTTCAGCTTTTCCTGTACGTAGGGGGTGTGATATATCCTTTGATAATAGCTCTTATTTTTTTATTTTTGGTACTAGCTTGGAGCGTCCGATAACATCCCCCCCACTAGGATCCCCCTCCTCTCCAAAATAAGAAACCAAGCACGGCAAAGATGTAGCTGATATGTGTTTTACAAATTTCGAAAATTTTCCACGTTTTGTCTTCGTTTGGGGATTGAATCTCGTGCGTTTGAAGTGCTAAGATCCCAAAGCTTTTGACTTTAGGCCCTTTCTCTGCGATTCAATACCTTGGGTTTGCATTTTTCAAATTTCGAAAATTTTCCACATTTTGTCGCCGTTTTGGGGTTGAATTCTGTGCGTTTGAAGTGCTACAAAGCCCCAAAGCTTTTCACTTTAAGCCCTTAGGCCTGAGCTTCAATCTCTTGGCTTCGCGTTTTTCAAATTTCGAAAATTTTCCACGTTTTTTTTGCGTAGTTTTGGGATTGGGTTCTGCGATTGTGAACTGCCAAGATCCCAAAACTTTTGATTTTAAGCCCTTTCCCTCAAATTCATATTCTTGCGTTCGCGTTTTTCAAATTTCGGAAATTTTTTGCCTTTTTTCGTCGCTTTGGGATTGAATTCTGCGAGCACGAAGGGGCAATATCCCAAAACTTTTGATTTTAAGCGCTTTCCTTGGAATTTGAATTCCTAAATTCATAAATACGCAAATACATAAATGCAGAAATTCCTAAGTTCTTAAATTCCTAAGTTCTTAAATTCCTAAGTTCTTAAATTCCTAAACTCCTAAATTCCTAAACTCCTAAATTCTTAAATTCCTAAACTCTTAAA
This sequence comes from Amoebophrya sp. A25, assembly GCA_905178165.1. Lineage (NCBI taxonomy): Eukaryota > Dinophyceae > Syndiniales > Amoebophryaceae > Amoebophrya > Amoebophrya sp. A25. The sequence continues at coordinate 399,903 of CAJINU010000050.1, forward strand.
TTCAGAAATTCGCAAGTTCATAAGTATAAGTTCGTGGGTTCATGGGTTTGAGTTTGGAAGTGGGAGTGTGAGAGTTTGGAGGGGTTGTGGTAGAATTTTTTTTTAGCTCTTTAATATTTTAGGGAGGTCTTGCCCGAAGGCAGTAGCGATCTAATCTTGCCGGTGGAAGTAGCGATCCAGAAGTTAGTGATTCGTCATTGGAAAACTTTTTCCTTGCGAAAGCGGCTGAAATTTCAAAGCAGGAGGCGGCTCTGCAAAAGCAAGAAGTGCAGACGGGACTGAAGCTGTTACCCGGAGAGGAGACTTAAGGCCACTGTAACCACATACTCGACAAGCTGCTTCCTGGCTATTTCATCTCCAAAACCGGGATCGGGGATGCTCAGCTCCGCGTCGTCAGTTTCATAACATAAGCAGTGAGTGCCAAGACACAAAATATTTGACTCTAAAACACGCTGTTCGGGTCTCTTTTTAACGTTGATGGGCTGATCGCAGACGTGCAGTCGTTTTTCTACAACGGGCTCGCTGCGATGGTGAAGGCGGTACAGAGATGCTTTATTTCATAATCCTCTAGTCAAAAAAATGCAGCGGTCTTCGACTGCGTTCTGCGTCCTTTGATTGAAATTGGTTTATGAGCTCGTCTTTCTGAACGCTGCATCCTGTTGATAGACAGAACGACATCTAGACACCGCATCTTCTGACAGACAAAATGAAATGAAGGAACATGTGGGGCTTTTTTTCTGTCAGGCTCCCGTCCTAGACGCGACAAAATAACTTGCGGGTTGGGCGCAAGGGTATTTGTGTCAATGTACAAAAAATGCCATTGCTAGCTCGAAGAAAGAAGTTAAGAAGTGTTTCAGTGGTCACTTTTTTCCTGAGATCAACTAGCAGGCGCCTGTGTATTCTGATAGTGTTAAGATTCGAACAGCCCGACAAACTCAGCCAGAGACTGGCCGCAGAAAGGCGGAAACTAGTCACAGCGAGCGCGAGACTAGTCACGGCAAGGCTGAGACTCGTCACAGTGGACGCGAGACTAGTCGCAGCAATTTCGAGACTAGTCACGGCAAGCGTGAAAGTCGTCCCAGTAAGTTGGAAACTGGGACGAGCCACAGACAGGAAGTTCGAGACTAGTCACAGGAACGGCCACAACCCCCACAACCCGGACGCAACTCGTCACAACTCCCAGGGCTTAGAAGTAACAGCGCCAAACGCTTGCCGAGTGGGCTGGCCTTTCTCGCGTTGGCGCCCCTCGATCAATACCAACGAACTTGCAGGTAAAATCCGTTCTAGCGAAAATACTGCTGGGTCTTACATCGCTGGCAAACCCAAAGACACTGATTCAGACAATAACGTTTCCGATGGTTTTCGTTTCGAGTCCCTTCCGCAATGCGAGCCCCACTGGACAACTTCTGATGATTTTGGTACTGAACATTAATTTAAATTTATTATACTTCAATCGGTCACCTTATCCAATATCGTATTTCAGAAAGGCTAGCATTTTTGTATTCGAGGACTTAAGCCGACGCTCGCTCCTCAGCTCATTCCAGGGCTGACACTCTCAATGTATTTGGTCACAGACAGTCAGTTTTCACCACCGTCCACCAGGCACTGGGACTGTTCATCTACACGATGTATTTCTGTGGTTTTTCGCTGGAGTATATGGTTGCGCGACACCACGTTTGGGTGCCGATGTATATGCGGCCGCCCCGACGGCACGTCGCGGGTCATGTTGCGGACCACATTCGGCAGAGAGACGATTTGCTTAAGACAAGGGAAATCAAAATCATATAAATCACAATTATGAACCTCTTACAACTTTACATACTCCCAGGGTGGGAGGTTTGCCACCCACTTACTTATCGCGGCGGTCTCGTTTTACATTGTCTTTTGAATATTTTCATTGGTCATCGAATTTGTGATTTTGATGATCGAGTCTAATCTTAGGAGTGAACATTATCGACGGCTCAACCTGCTCCAGAATATGCACGACGGCATGTACCGAAAGCTTCAGGCCGGCAAAGGATTTTTGCTTTCAGCTTTGCAGGGAGAGGCACAGCAGACTGATGAGATGAAAATTATGGCCCTTCCACTAGCCAACATGATGGATCGGACTTATGCCTAATTTACAGATAAATGATCACTGGTGGGTTTTGTTAATGAATTGATCTTTCTCACAGACAAGTGCCATCGAGCAGCGTCTTAAAAATTTGCATTAGGCCTTGCATTACTTTGAATGTTCTGACTCACAAATCGTCGATGAAGCAGCATTTAGTTGCTTGTCGGAACCCGTAAAGTAGAAGTAGACTATCTTTACTTGTGTCTTACGTTTGTCAGAAACCTTCCTCTTCAGACACGCTACTAAAGAATATGAACAACAAATAAAACTATTACTACTTTTTTCTTATCATGCAGTCATGGTCGAATCCATTGCGACAGGCTCTAACAAAACAGCTGATGAGCGAACACTTCTTGTGTACCAGGTTGAGCCACTCTTTCGCGAGTGGAAGCCACAAGGGCCTGGTGAGAGCACCAGCTCTGATGAGGAGAGTGGTGCAACAGGCGAAATATATCACGAAAATACTGGTCGTGGTACCGATGCGTCTAAGCAGGATGCAGAATGGGAGCGGGGCCGCTTTTCGGCAAAGGATAGCGTCGATGCAACGGCTCCTAGTACAAAGGGTGAGTTGGCGGGATTCATGAGCAGCGCGCCACACAGAGACCCTGTTGAAGGGTATCATTGATCTACTTAAAAATTCTAAATCTCATGTCACGCTGGATGATAAAAACCGTCGATGAAAAGCAGCTGATTCGGAATCGTGTCCCCAAACAGAAGCAAGACACTTGGTTCAACACCTAAACGAGCAGCCATTAGAGATCCCGTTAGCGAGCGAGAATGGACTGCAGGCAACAAGATAAGCCGAGTAATTTTGATTTGCTAGAGATAAAGACTATGAATGTTATTATGTTTGATGATCTTGAAGCAACAACTACGTGATACTCGTTGCGCCGACTTTCGTTGTGTGCCATTTCTCTATGAAGGTGACTTTGGGTGCATAAAGGGTTCCGTCTTGAATGATATCTAGTGTGTGTTGCAAGTTTAACAGTATAAAAGTTCTTGATCTGTAGAAGTTCGTCCGTGGAGGTGACAAGTTGAGTCACCACCAGTTTGCAGCATTTATACAAGAAGTGGAACTTTTTTTTGCGTTGATTCATTTCTAAGAATGAAAATGGATTATGGTGTTAGAGCTGCAACATCTACTTGCATGTGTGCAATGTGTTCACTGACGACAGAGTCGATTTGCAAAAGTCGGAATAATATTTTACAGAGACGACCAAAATCTGTTTTTTAAGATAGCGCTTTGCCGCTATTTGAGGGAATGAAGAAGGGAATGATTGCAAATATGGTCCCTGGATTAAACGGGCGGTTGTTATTCTAGATGGGCCGCGTCATGTTGAGGGAGTAGAGTAGCGTAGCAATCTGTCGAGTGAAAGACTCATGTTTTCAGACGAGGTCTCTTACAAAAAAGAGCATTTTCAGAAGTTCTCTTTTTTTTCGTGTTTTTCTCCTCCCAGGACAGGGATTTGCGAAGAGCAGTCCGAAGACCCACTCTGTTGAAAAAAAAACAGCCCACTCTTTCGTTATACAAAGAGTAAGTGCTCGCTTTTTCTGTGTTTCGTTCTTGGAGAAGTGGGATTGCTATGATTGTTATGCCGACACAATCTTTACATCTACAGCTAGCGTTGCGCTAAATTGTTCGAATCTTAATTGTACATTGAGAGAAAATCAACGCGTTTTTTCAAGCTTTCCTGTTGAGGTTGGCAGTGTGTTACATCGAAGTTCCTTTACAGCACGGAAAAAACATCGCGGGGAACCCTGATTCTGCAAGATTCTTACACAGCGCGACAGTAGAGGGTAGACTTCTCAAATTTTTAGTCAACGGAAAAAAAGATCAAAAATGGGTTACATGACCGCGCCGTCCGCGATCCACGCGGATCAAATCCGCGCGTTCTCCCGTTTGTTGGTTGACAATGCGCCACTTCTGGAGCGCCACCCGCAGGAGGCCGTCCAGGCCATCGAGATTGGGTTTAAGTCTCTCCCGAAGGAGGATCAAGTAGGCATTGTGCAGTACGTCGATCGCACTTTAAACCCGCCGGAACATCCGTTCATGTACAGTTCCTCCTCGTTGCGTATGTAGCTTCAGAAGAATGCTACCCCTGCATGGGACATGATTTGCATATGGTCATTTCCATGTGTTGTCTTTAGATTTTTTAGAAAAAACAATAACCTGAAAGTTTTTCTCTCTGTTCGTGTGTCAAGAAGTTGGCAGTGGTAGTGAGTTTGCTTGAGCTCTCAAAGCATAATTACCAATTAGGTCAACTGAGAACGGCGTGACCCTCGGTGCGCACGACATTGTTGGGTCTACCTTCTTCATCGCGATGAACATGATGTTGGCGTTCACTGTCTTCTTTCTCTTGGAGCGCAATACTGTCCCAGTTCAGTGGAAGCGATCGGTCACTGTCGCAATGCTCGTCACCGGAATTGCGTACTTCTTAAATTGGAAACTGAGTCTCTCTCTGCAATTGCAACGGCAGATGTTTGTGTTTCTAGGTGATGATGATTAATTGACCAGTAAATTTAGAAGTGAAGTTCAAGTCTCTTTCCGTCTAAGATGGAGTCGCGGACGAGATTCGGCTGTTCGGCAACTCATGGCCATCTTTAGATCAGTAAGTACGGAATGATTTAGAAAAATTGGGAACTCATATTTTTCAGATTCTGGAATTACTTTTACATGCGCTCCGCCTGGGTTATTACGCAGCAAAGCCCTACGGTCTACCGATACACTGACTGGCTTATCACCGTGCCGTTGCAGATCGTCGAATTCTACCTCATCTTGCAGGTAATACTTTGACGTTTTGAACCAGGTGGTATAGTTCTGCGGGAACTCAGAAGTCTTCTATACATTCCTGTAATCGAACCTTTTTTTAGATTTTCAGAACGATTGCTTACACCTAAAAAGGCGACCACAAACGTTTCGATTATGCTGTTCTGGCGACTTCTGATCGGATCTCTCGTCATGCTCATCGGTGGTTTCATGGGTGAGGTCGGCGCATGCTCCGTCCTCGTCGGATTCGTCGTTGGTATGCTCGGCTGGTTGTACATCCTCTTCGAAATCTTCTGCGGTGAGGCAGGCGCAGTTGCCGGCAATAGTAACAGCAAGGCGTGTGCATCCGCATTTAACACTTTGCGCTTGATCGTGTCTGCCGGCTGGTGCATCTACCCGATCGGATACTATATGGTCTACCTTGGCCCGACCTTCTCTTACCACGCCGATTCCGTTGTGAACATCATCTACAACTTGGCAGGTATAGCTACTTTCTTGCTTTTGCTTTTTCCAAGGAACAGAATCCAGGTAGGATTCCGTGGTGAATGTGTATGGCAGAAATGGCGTTTAGATTCTTTTGGTAGGAAATCTCTTTTCATTGAACGTGAGCACTTTGACAAATTAAACTTCAGATCTCGTGAACAAGGGAGCATTCGGAATTGCCATCTGGGCCGCAGCCAAGAGCGACGTGAAAAAGGGACTGTTGCAGTAATTGCAGGCGATAGATAAGTTCAGACATCGGGTCGCCTTTTGAGAGACATGTTCATTATTTAGGTCAGGTTGATGATTCCATTTTGGCAGAGCATTACTTCTGGTGGGGTACAGACACAACACAGAACAGATATTTGAGGTATTGTTCGATTTAGAAATACTACTTCACAGAGACAAAATTGATCAGATTTCTCATCCTTGTTGCTCAATCGCATGATGTAAGAGCGCCTCTATGGATATCGCATCCATCGAGGCTGCTCAGAATGGGGAGGGCGAATGACCAGAGCTGCGTGAACTAGTGGTCAGGCTTAAGCAGTTGTACAACAGGACCGCAAGCGCGACGACCATACACACACAGTCTCAACATAGAACGCGCAAATGATTCGTTTAGTGTTGGTAGGATATGCAGCGGTCACCCTGTCTACTGTAGCCTTCCTGCGCGAATACTAGGGTATAGCAAGAGGGATGAAGAATCATGATCAAGAGACTTCAACAACAGTTTGGTACCATGTAGTTAGCTCTTCACGTCACGATTTAGTATAGGCGGTAGTCGCGCGCTAGGCTACAGCGCAGTAAAAGTCGAATTAGCACTGCAGTTCTAGTAGCAAATAGTAGAAGATTGAATATACAAGTTGATTATCGGTTGGGTACAGCAGTAGAGATTTAGAGGTCCAGACTCCGCTTTAAGATTCTCAGGTTGCAAAAGTCATCATATTGGATAGGATGCAGCACATCACAGCTTCTGTTTCATCGACAACGTGTGGACGAACACCGGAGTTGGCTGGACACGAGCAAACGTTGTGGCTCTAACTGAGAAGCTAACGACGGTTGCATCGCTTGTCCGGAGAGGAAGAAAAAAGAGGGAAATATAAGCTTATCACTCGAGACGGCATAAATAAAGCGCCCCTGTGCATATTTCTCCACTGGTTTTCTTTTTATGTTCGTCACAAGCTTCAGCGAGCAAGCGACGAGAGGACGCAAACGGAAGTAACACATGAACTTTAAAAATAGGAAGCAGGTCACAGGTCAGATCTTGATTAGAGTTGAAGGCATCTGTCATCGTGAGAGCCAATATATTGTACGACAGAACCACATTTTTGTTCAATTGCATGTGAGGGATGAGGGAAGTCTGTCCGCATAAAAACTCTGAACACTGCTCGAAAAGTGAGTGCGCGTTTCTATTTCTTCACATGAGTCATTCCTTTCCCCGAAAGCTGACGCTTTTTTTTAATTCACAGAGCGCAGTGGCGCTTGTGTGTCTCGTGTGTTTTTTCATTCACATTGACTGAAGGCGCTATCAGAACCTCGTGGTTTGATAGTAGTCTTTCAACCGTATCTACTAGGGTGTAGAAAAGGTCGCTACGGTGAGCAGTAGAAGAAGGCCTTGGAGTAACTAACGATATATTTGTTTTGGTGTTTACATCTTTCTCCTTTCTGTTGTATCAAAAAGGTTTCTAATGAATCCAATTTTTTAGGAAACGGATACGTTGGTACTTGATCGACTTTAAAAAGTCTAGAAGGAAAACCAAAAAGATGACGTACACTGCGGCGGAGATCTCCGCTGCGGAGGGCTACTTTGAGAAGTTGCCCCTCGAGGATAAGGTGAAGGCATTCGGTGCTCTTGCTCGTGCAGAACGTTCTGCCGCAGCCAACCCGTATGGATTCCCGCTCTCTTCGACCGGTATTTTCTGTGAAAGAAGCTTGAATATCTCTTTTGTGCCTTGATCGGCGAATTAAAAGAAAAGGCAACGAAAAAATTATAGGTCACCTACGTCTACGTAATCTTCGAATTTTTGGATATGATGGAAAATCCCCAAAAAACCTACAGGAATCCCGATTGTGCAGGGTATGAGCGACGACTTCGTGCTAGGAAGCCATGACGTTGTTGGTGTTACCTTCTGGATCGCATGCGCATCTATGTTGGCAGGCAGCGTGTTCTTTTTCTCGGAAAGACAAAATGTGGCCCCAAAGTGGCAGACCTCGGTCACGGTTGCCGGCCTCGTGACGGGAATCGCTTTCTGGTATAAAGAACATTTATCCCAGAGGCCAGGAAGTAATAACTTTTTCCTGAAAGTAGATCCTTTTTTCATTTAGTCTCTCTCACTACTTTGTGTGCACGCAACATTTCCGTGGATAAAGCCGCTAATCTGAATATCTCGGAAGAAAATTCAGTGTATTAGTTTCTTACTGAACAACTCTGACACCTACTCTATCTAGGAACTATTGTTTTATGCGAGACTCGTGGGTCCAGACACAGACCAGCCCAACGGTGTACCGATACACAGACTGGCTCATCACGGTCCCTCTCCAGATCATCGAATTCTTTCTGATCCTAAAGGCCGTCCTTCCGAACATTTCGAACGGTCTCTTCTACCGACTTATGGCGGAGTCCTTGTTGATGCTTCTCTTCGGATGGGCTGGCGAGACTGGCATCGTCAGCGTCCTCGCGGGCTTCGTTCCGGGTATTTTCCTATACCACAGTGCAGTTGCTGACTCATTTCGTTTTTTGTCTTTGGATAATTTGTGTATCTCTAAACTTATTTCATGAATGGGGAGAAGGAGTACTGCTCTAGTTTAATATACTGTGAGGAAGAGGATGATTTAGATACTGTGTGAAGCACATATAATGGCTCCACTAAAACCAAGTGTCTTTTTCCGTACTGGTATAGTAGGACTCCGGCATGCGAGGAGAATCTGGTCTACTTTCGTCTCACCCGCAAATCTGCAGGTATGCTCTGCTGGTTCGCTTTGATCTACGAAATGTTCTCCGGCGAAGCTGGACAGCTCGCTCAGAACTGCGGCAACAAGGCATGCTCCAGCGCCTTCAACACCATGCGTCTGATTATCACCGCGGGCTGGGCCATCTACCCGTTGGGTTACTATTTGACCCTCCTCGGACCGACCGCCACCTACCACGAACAGAGCTTGCTCAACATCATCTACAACATTGCGGATTTGGTCAACAAGCTCGCCTTCGGTACTATATACATTTAGGATCGTCCCTATGGAAATTATTGATTGTTCATTCGCTTGTTCGCACGTATTTTTAGTTTTCCTCAATTGAGTACAAAATATTGTGTTAAGACCTACAATTTAGATAAAAAGAGCAGGCCCGAGGATCACCTTTGGGGGTGTCTAGTCTTTCCTGATAGGGTTTCATAACATTTTCCTAGGGCGCTTGTGTGGTTGGTATAGAAGGACGATCCCTGGAAACTGCGTCACATGTAGAGCGACTAGTACTCCAGTCGTGAGCAGCAATCGGCAAGCTCCTACACTCATACTGTCATTAATCACTCGTCCAGGTCTCTGCATCTGGGGCGCCGCCGTCACGGACAAGTAAGCACCTGGTAGCGCAATGGGGATGTACCTAACTCGTGCCGAAACGAGTTCTCGTGGGTACCACTGCAACGCCAAGAACGAAGGCTAAACGCGAGGCTTTTCGGGATGTAGAGTGATCAGTTTCGGGACATTAGCTCAACATCGACAATGATTGATTATTACAAGAACAGCAGTCGTTACAGATTTTCTAGTAAATATCATATTCGTTACACTTGTTACTACAGCGAAGAGAATGCTGCAGGAGGAGAGTACTACAGCTTATGTCGGGTTAGATTCAATTCAAATAGATGCGGGAATATATACATGGTTTCACGAAGTCTAGTAGATCTGGACGGTAGTTCGTACTGATGACTCAGACATAGTAGACTTACATCGTAGCAGCGCAGCGACTGATGATACCATAAACAGAAGCAGTATTTCTGTGTAGTCAAGGGACAGACGAGCTGAAGAGTCTGCACGCATACCGGTGCCTAGGGGGTGCATCGCCGCGGCGACACCGGAAAAAGGCTGCTCGCTGTACTTCTAAAGGGAAGTAGAAGTCTGACTAGCAATTTAGATGCTTGTGTGCTACTCTAAAGACCGTGAAAGAGATTCATAGTGTAGGGACTCACACGAAGAGGAATAAAAGGTCCACGCGGCTTTCCCATGGTCAGTCAGCTGACTGACCTGAAAGTTGCAGGAGCCTCGTGGAAAGTCAAGTTTCGCAGAGGATTCGAAGGAATAGGAAAAAGATATTGATTGGAATAGTTTCGGACCAACGCGTATACCACATACGGTGTGTGTTCAGACCACAGGCTTCCTAGTGGGTATCTGCATCTCGATTGAACTGTATCGGCGCCAACGAATCGTTTTTCTTTTTGAAAAGTCGGTTTAAGACGTAGGTCGAGTTAAAATCTTTTCAGCAATTGGTGATTGCTTGGCGGCACAAAGTAGATCTTCTTTGTCAAAAATGCAATCGTTAGTTCCAAGAAAGCATCGGTTGTAAGCGTTTTATCTTGGTATCTGGTGTCGGATCGAGTTTACATCGGTGATGTCCGTATGGAGCGACAGCATGGTCCCCGCTCAATCGTAGCCCGATTTCCACGCCTCTCCAAATCAACCCCTCTGAGTAGGTAAGTAGATTTACCTACGGGAATATGGTAGTTCTGTATTTCATTTCTGCGTATTTCTGCGCGAGTACGTTGACTCAAGCTCACCGAGGAGTCGGGAAACATCACGCCTATGCAATTGTCCACACTCCACAGAATCATAGTTGGAAGTGTAGCATATCAGGTGTTTGTTAAACGTAGACTCAAGCAAGTGTACACACACCCACCACGTCTAAGAGGACCCATATAAGGCATCGTAGTCTGGTTTGAACTGCAAATCGCTATTCAATCACGCAGTAGATACAACACCTGGAAAATGATTGCTCCGGCTTTACGCTGTGGAAAGTCGGGTGTGCGCCTCGCATTATGTGGCTGTGTCGCTCTGTGGTTTAGCACCATATCCGCCTTTGCCTATGATACGGATGAACTTGGCATCCGCATCAAATACGGAAATATACGTTAAGGCAGACAGCTTATTGCGTTGTCTAGTCGCGTTTCTTGTTAGAAGCCTCTATTTTGAAAACATGAATCCATCTATAGTGTACTTAATTTTCCGAGCCGGAATATTGCGTCCGTGTAGGGCGAGCAAGAGCATTTGTTCAACATCTCATTGTAATTCTAATCATGTGGTTTTGCTCACCTGAGTAATTCCGGAGCCACGAATCTGATTGACGTCCCCAGAAACCAATCTTTTTTGGAAGCAGCGCATGATATGACCGGAACCAACCTTGTTGACGATGATTTGGCGAATCTTATCGTACAAAATCGAGTTAACGCGGGAACGACCAATGAAGAGAAGTTTTGTGTGAATCACCAGGCGCCATTGCAAGTCAAGTATACGATGAGCAGTGGCTGGAGGTCGCACAACTACTGGACTCTGTCCTATCCGGAGAGTGGATATGTTCAGCAGGGGACGGATGCAAATGAGCACATCTACTACAACAAGGATAAGAACTTCCAGGGGGTTGATGAAAAGGGGAGTGATATGAAGTACGACAGACCGAAGCTTTTCGACGCGTGCGTGACACTCATTACGGTACGCTTACCGAATTTTGCTGCTTGTTCAGGAAATCATTAGCATAAGCATATATGGAACTATAAGAAGAATAGGAGAACTGAGTAGCTTTTTTGTTCGGATGGTTCACCGCGCAGAGTCCTGTTTCTTGTAAGTGGTCATCGCCTCAGCCTGACGGCGCTTCATTTGCTGCTGCCGGTTTCTCTTCGTTAACGTCTCCTAGGAAAGCATGGCGGGGCTCTCATATTTCGTGAAATATACACAGATACAAATTGTACTCACTAGAAACATTCCAATTATCAGCTAGGCAGTTATGAAGCTGGCACAGAATACATGTCTCGAGAAGCACCAACAGTCGCAGAGGACAGCAATACAACTGTAGAGGGAGTACCGACCACTGAACTAGCAACGTGAACCATGATCCCAAATTTTGTTGCAAATCCTTGATCTTCAGGCGCGTGACCTGGAGTCACATCTGCAGCAGGGGTTGGACAAGCCAGCGAAAGATACGAAATTTCTACCAGATGAGCTGGTAAAGAATGCTCCGGGCAAGGACGGCAAAAAGACTGGTACAATCAGCGATAAGGACATCGTTCGCTTTACCATCTGGGACCAAGCAAAGGCGGGCAAAACCTGGACGAAAGCGGCTCAGAATGCGGCTGGCGCTGTTTTTGTATTATAGTACCTACTCTTTGGCGTTGTAGCTTGTGACAACATAGTCGTCTTACTCACGATTTGTCGATGGAGTATAGATCTCCTCCTTTTGTTCCTCCACTTAAGCAGCGCCTCCCTAGCGGGGTCGACCTGCTGGAGTGTGGTGTGGGCGTGTGCTACTTGGTATTTGTGGTTCCCTCAGGTGAGTGGATTAAGCGCAAAGACCTTGACTCAGCTCGGGGCTTTCGGCAGGTCTATCGTTTGATTCGTGATCTTTTAGCTCTTGACGTTGACAATAGGGACTTTGATCCTGCTGCTATCTACGGGGAGCGCGTGTCTGAGCGTCAAGGCGGGCAGATGCGCGCTCGGTGGATCGATTGGCCTGAGCTTGTCTGCGGGTGTTAGGAGGAATCTGGAGACAGACGATGCTCTACGACAAACGGGGCGACTTTTGTTTTACGGTGAACCTTTTCCCCTATATGCGTAGCAATGCCCAGCGGGAGACTGTCCTTCCTGTTGCTGGGGGGCTCTTTTGCGCGTCTTTCGGTGCTGCGATAATTAAGGAAACCTGTCACGCGCGTGCGGGGAAGGGTCTTCCTATTTACTGCATTGACATGCCCGAAAAAAGTGCAAGAAAATCGCCACCGCAATAGGGTGGAAGGAGTCGAAAAAGTTGCAAAAGACGCCACCGCGCAAAAGCTGCCAAAAACTGCAAGAAAACCGCAGGCGCGTCTGGGTGTTTCGGTTGGCTTTTCATGGTGTTCGTGTATTCACCGCCGGCGGCTCCGCTTTTTGCGTGCTTGTCGTGTCTCTCTTCCCTGGCGGCAGTCGGGTGGTTCGTTTGCGTGGTTTGTGCTTGTCCGCTTGCCCTTGGCGCCCGGGGGTCTGGCGTGGGACTTACGGAACGCCGCAGAGCTGTTCGTGACGCGTGACGCCCACCGCGTGGCTCCGAGAGCTTCGGGGGGGAGGCGAGGCGCCTGGGCTCAATTTCAAGCGTGACGCAGCACGCAACGAACTCGCGCGATGTGCTTCCCGTGTCACGCGGCGGCCGGCGCGTGGTCCGTGGATCTTTGAGCGATCCGGGGGTCTTTGAACGGTCCGCGGGTCTTTCATCGATCCGCGGACCTTTCACGGAGCCGCGGGCATTTGATCGACCCGCGGACTTTTGGTCGATCCGTGGGCCTTTCATCGATCTGCGGGCCCTTGATCGATCCACGGCCCCGTGATCGGTCCACGGATTCTTGGCTGATCCGTGGACCCTTGGGCGATCGATCCATGAGTCCTTGGTCGATCCGTGGACCCTTGGCTGATCCGTGGGCCCTTGATCCATTCGCGGGCCCTTGATCGATCCGGGAATCCTTGGCCGATGCGTGCGTGGGTCACTGATCAACCCCCGGGCCACTGATCAACCCACGGGCCACCGATCAATCGATCCACGGATCACCGGCCGATCCGTGGGCCTTTGATCAATCCACGGATCACTGATCAATCCGCGGGTCTTTGATCAGTCTGCGGATCACTGACCAATCCGCGGATCACTGATCAAACAGCGGATCGCTGATCAATCCGCGGATCACTGACCAATCCGCGGGTCACTGATCAGTCCGCGGATCACTGATCAGACGGCGTTGCCTGGCCAGGTCTGTGTAAGTAAGTGTCGCTGACGTTCTGGCCTCAGCGCCTGGGGATCTGGCTGCCCGTTTGTTCTGTTCGTGTCTGTGTGTTAGTTTTTCTCATGAATCACGACGGCATGGCGTTGGCCAGGTCTGTGGGGATGTCATTGGCAACGTGGCCTCTGCGCCTGAGGATCTAGCCCGCTCGGCTCTTACATGTGGCGGCGTGGCCTGTAGCGTCGTGACCTGCAGCGGCGTGGCATGTAGCGGCGTGACATGGTGACGGCGTGACATGGTGACGAAGCGACATGGTGACGGCGTGGCATGTGGCTGCGTGTGATTGGCCAAACTGCATACTAGTAAGCTTTGAACTAAAGGCAGGGATATTGTGGCGTGCGCCTGCTTCTACGCAGTCGTCTGTCTTTCGCTCACTCGGTAAGCCTGTTATCTTTGTCCCCCGCCCTGAAACTGAAGACGCAAGAACTTGGCGAGGGATTCTCTTCAAAGTGCTCAAATTTGCACGGCAAAAGCAAGAGGCCCAAGGGATCAAAAGGACGAAGGCGAGCGTGCTTCTTTGGTGTTTTTCTGTGGCGATCGACCGCTAAGCAAATGAACAAATTAGTAGCACCACCTTCGTCGTATCAGCTGCTTCCTCCCAAATGGCGTAGCGCCTTTTGTGCCATGGGTATTTTCCTCCTACCACCTCTACGGTGGATGTGCTTACTTATTTGCGCTGTGCTCATTGTGTGGGCAAGCCGCTCTCTTACTGCGTGACATGCGGCGGCGTGACATGTGGCGGCGTAACTTGTGACGGCGTGACTTGTGAGGGCGTGATTTGGGCGGGCGTGACTTGTGACGGCGTGACTTGTGGCGGCGTGACTTGTGACGGCGTGACTTGTGACGGCGTGACCTGTGGCGGCGTGACTTGTGACGGCGTGACTTGTGACGGCGTGACTTGTGACGGCGTGACTTGTGACGGCGTGACTTGTGACGGCGTGACTTGTGACGGCGTGACATGTGACTTGTCACCTGTGACGGCGTGACGCGTGACGGCGTGGCGTGGGGCGGTGTGTGGGTTTGGTGGTGTGTTGTCTATGCGGTGGGTGAGGGGTCTGCGAGGGTGTGGCGTGCATGTGTCTCGGTGCCCATGGATGGGCTGCCACGCGTTGCCCTCTTGGGTGGCTTGTTTGGCTGTCAGTTGTGTTTCGGTATTTGCCTCGCCCCTGGCGCTTTCGTGGTAGCTTTCCTCCTTTGTTGGGGCGGCTTGTGTCAGATCATACGGCTGCCCACGGGCTTCTCTTAGATCGTAGGGACCGTGGTAGGCTGTTCGCGGGCTTGTCTCAGATCATACGGCCGCCCACGGGCTTGCGCCTCACTCTTCAGACCAATCACACGGCCGCCGATCGATGGGCTTGCCTTAGATCATGCCGCCGCGGCGCCGGCGGGCTTGTCTCATATCATACTGGGCGCAGCCGCCGGCGGGCTTGTCTCATGTCATACGGCTGCCCACAGGCTTGTCTCAGATTATGCGACTTCTCATGGGTTTCTTTGCGTCAGATTATGCGGCCGCCCGCCTAAGGGCTTGCTGTTGCCGTTGCCTTCGATCATACGGCCGCCCAGGGGCTTGCCCCAGATCATATGGCTGACCTACCACGGGCTTGCCTCCCTCCGGTCGTATGGTCGTCCGCGGGCTCGTTTCGGGTCATCCGTTCGGCCGTGGGCTTGCCTCAGATCATCCTTTCGCTTTGCCGCGGGTTTGTCTCAGGTCGTATAGCTGTCTGCGGGCTTGTCTCTCTCAGATCGTAGGACCGCCTGCGGGCTTGTCTCAGATAATTCATACGCCCGCCCGTGGGCTTGTCTCTCTCAGGTCAGACACATGACCGCTCGCGGGCTTGTCTCAGATGGATCACTCACACGCCCGCCCGCGGGACTTGTCTCCGATCATACGGCTGCCCGCGGGCTCGTCTCACGTCATACGGCTGCCCGCGGGCTTGTCTCAGATCATACGGCTGCCCACGCGCTTGCCTCAGATCATGGCGCGGCTGTCCTTGGGCTTGTCTCAGACCGTACGGGCGTCCGCGGGCTTGTCGCAGAAGATCACACGGCCGCCCGCGGGCTTGTCTCACACATATGGCCGCCCGCGGGTTCTTGCTTTTCTCAGATCTTACGGCGGTTCCTTGGCTTGTCTCTCTCAGATCATACGCGGGGCGTCGGGCTCGGGGCCTTCCTAAGTAGAGCAAGACTGCCTGGACCGAAGCCGGCGGCGTCTAGGCCATCGGCCCGGACCTAAACCTCCGGGACTGAGGCTTTCGGGATCTAAAGCTAAGCCTTTGGGACCGAAGGCGTCGGGGCCTAGGCTGCTGGGGTCTAAGTAAGACATGTGCCGGGGCCTGAGCCTTCGGCATATGATAGGCCGTCGGGCTGCAACTGTAGCCTGCGGGGGTGTAGCGAAGGCCGTCGGGGCGTATGCTGTCGGGGAGTAAGGAGGCTTTCGGGGTGTAGGCTGTCGGCTGTTTTTTTCCGGGGGGTTTATTTTGTAAATTTCGAGCGTCAAAAGCCTTGGCTTTTCGTTTTCATTTTGTTCCCAGCGTAGCAGCTGTGTCATTACTAAGGGAGGCCGCCACGCGCGCGGGGGAACCGCGGAAAAAGCTTGCCAAAAGGGCGGGCTTTCGGTGGAAGGAGCTCGAAACAAAACGAACCTGGAGGAGACGTCGCCGCCCAGATGCGGCCAAACACCGCAGAAAAACTTGGGCTGCGCCGGGTTGTTTCGTTGGGTTTTTGCTGCAGGGGGTCGCGTCTTCACCGTCGGCCGCTCTTGCCCCGCGTGGTGGGCGCCTGCTCTGTTTTCGTGTTTTCGCTTTGGCTTTAGGCTTGGCTGTTTTTGTCTGCCTCTGCCGCATGGTGTTTCGGGTGCCAGATTTTTCGGTTTACTTGGGTGGCTTCTTTCTATGGATCGTGACCGACGGCACGGCGCTGACCCGCTTCGCCGGCGTGTGTTTGTCTGTTTGCTCTTGTAGTGCATGGCACCCCGGCAGCGCTTTTATTGCTTATGAACCACAGCGGCGCGGACGGCGCTCGCGTGGTCCGGTGGTGTGTGTCTGCCCACCTGCTCTTGGCGCATGGGGTTCCCGCATGGGGCT
The DNA here is from genome assembly GCA_905178165.1 of Amoebophrya sp. A25. Classification (NCBI taxonomy): domain Eukaryota; class Dinophyceae; order Syndiniales; family Amoebophryaceae; genus Amoebophrya; species Amoebophrya sp. A25. Next base: position 416,343 of record CAJINU010000050.1, read on the forward strand.
TTTCGCTTCGTGTTTTTGCTTCAAAATATTTATCTGTGACGGTGCGGCACCGCTTTGGTGCGTAGGGTTTTCTTGGAACTAAGTTCAACAGCTACAGACAGAGGCGCCCGCTTCGTTTAGTACATGGCTTTCGTGCAAGTCTTTCTGTCCGCGTTGGTCGGGTTGTTCCTCCGGTGGGTGCGTGTGGCTCGTGCTTGCCCGCTCGACTCTGTGTTCTTGGACTTTTTTCCGGCCCCGGCCTTTTTGGTTTAACTTCGTTCCCGAAAGTTTTTGTTGGTTTCCATGGGTCGTTTGCTTGTAGGCTACGGAGTGCGGCGGCGCCTTTCTTGATGGTTTTCGTGCAGGCTGCAAAAACGGGCAGCTTTTTGGACCTTGGGCCAAGGTTCGGGACGTTCCGGCGCCTCTTCAGTCTGGTGTCTGTGGCTTTTCTGAAGTGCGTGGGAGAAACGCTGGGTGCCGCCGTGGGCGGAGTGGGCGCGTTGGCGATACTGCGGCCGGCGACTGCCGTGCGCCGCTAGGCGGGCGCAGCTGCGCGCCATCCGCCAGCTGCGCCCTCGCGATCCGCCAGCCGCCAGCCGTTTGCTTAGTCGTGATGAATGTCAGCACGAGGCTAGTTGGGGTCACTGCCGTCGAGGCCGCGAGTGATTCTCCCTCCTGTCTGTGGCGGGTTTCCTTGCTTTTTCTGACCCCGAGGCAAGGAGGGAGTGAGATGATTTCTATGAAGGACTCTCGTCGACATCTGTTTGTCGAGTGCGCCTAAGTCATAAATTGTGGAGTATTTTTCTTTTTGTCATCACTAGGCTATGCCTGCATCAAGGTTTAATATGCAAGTACTTCTTAGCCTTAGGGATGAGTGATCATACATTCGTGGCATTGACGATGGAGTCTTTAGATTTAGTAGAGTTATCCCAGAATATTAGATTCTCTTCATTCTCCTGGACATTTTGCGACATTCTTACAACATCTTACATTCTTCTGCAGAGAACAATGACGCTAAACGCTGAGTTGCGCGACCGCAAAAACAAACACGTGTTTACGTTTTATGCTCTCAAACCGGTAAACACAAAGTGCAAGCTCAAGGGAGATCGCGATGGAAAGTGCGTCGCAGAAACGTACCAGACTAGATCGGGGGACGAGGATAGTGCTTGCAAAATTCTTCGCTGCAGACCCGATTCCGAAGGAGAAGCAATAGAAATTAAGGCTATGCATTGCTTTCGCGATACCACGTTTCTTTGTTTCTTCTGCACGCTTTCTTTCACTTTCTTGGTTCATTCCTAATGATAAACTCAATATCGCTACATTGATTACACAATATTAATGCGCCAGGCGAAGTTCGTTTGAAAATACCAAGAGCTCTAAAAACACTTCGACTTCTGGCGCCGATGGATCCACCGGCAATGCAGAGAAGGGAGACGAAGACGAAGCTAGTGCGGCCCTGGACACGGACTCCAAAGGCACGAAGGGGTGCTGCTAAGCGCCCTCGCCTAGGTCGGAACACTGCAGTTATGCTGTCAGTAAAGTTTCGGCGTTCTACACCTGCATATGCTGCATTATAGATGTACTTTATTAGTTTCTCCGTCTTTGCCCTTGCCGAAAGGATGTGAAATCAGTAAGCTGCTAGAGGACACGTGCCTTTAGTAAGATAAGTAAGTACTAGTTGTCAATGTCTTAGCAACTGCGTGATAATTACTTGCAGGTCTTTACATATTCTAAGTAGTCGAAAGCAACTGTCTAGGTACGTTATTTACGGAATGGAGATCTTATGGAACTGCGCAAATTGTTGAGCAGACTCCCTTGTAAGTTTGCCAGAAGATGCTATATTATGGGAATGATACTGATTAGTCAACAATGCGATGCTGGGGGTATTAGATGTAGTGTTGTTTTTGCTCGGACGCACGCACCACGAAAGACTGTAACAAACAACCGAACGCAAAAGAACTCCTCACTCTAACTCGTTGAGTGGTAGAAAATTATGGGGTCGTGGATGTCGTCGTCCTACTTCGGTGGTGGATCGGAGAGGTTAGCGACGAACGCGGATGGTATGGAGATGGGATATGCTGCGGAAGTAGGCTATGGTGTGGAGGTGGGATATGCTGCGGAGTTGGAGATGAGTTATGCTGCGGAGGTGAGACAGAGAAGCTTCACGAAGAACTAGGAGCAAACAGATCCTTAAGATCAGGCTGTCTTTCTTGTAGTCGTATGTGCATGAAGTTGGATCACAGGCTGCCGTTATGAACAAAACAAATCCTGCGAGGATTCTGATTGCTTCTTCATTTACAGAGACTCTGATTCATTGCTTGACGGTCGATTCCTGCTCGAAAATCAAAAATAGTCTAGAAGTACTCGCGGTCTAATATTTCCGGAGTTCTTTGTTATATTTTAAGAGTTACTTCTTTGTGTTACTTTTTCTTGAACTGCTCATCGATCGCACAGGTCAACTCTCTAAGCAGGATACATAGCTGGAGCTCTAGCAAGAAAATGTTTGTGGAATCGCGATTCCAATGACGTAACAAAGTGGCTGTGCGCAATGCCGAGTAAAGAAAGTACCATTACGGCTTGATGTAATTCATTTCGACAGCATGTCGCTTTTCACTGTGTCCTTCTCCGGATACTGAATGAATGAACCCAGGAAATGAATGCTTTTGCGCTCTAATACCATGGAGCTTTCATGATCTATCTAAACTTATGGCAGGGTCTGTCCGTGACTTACACTAGTGAGAATATTTTTCATCCTGTCCTCGAGATGACTCTCGATAGCCGCATCCAACGGAAAGAAAGGGCAGCGGGTATTGAGATTACCAGGCCGGGATGAAATAGGATTCACACGCTAATGAGCCAGGATGTATTACTACAACACAAGAGTTTGTTACTAGTTTGAAGAAAGATGTGGATTTAAAATGAACTAGATGTATTTATTATCTTTCCAACATTAAGGATTAGAGTTAGAGGCATTCAGCAAGAAAAAGGACATACGACTATCACTAAGAATTCGATCACAATGCATGCTATCAAACATACAAAAGGCTTATGGTTGTTCACAGTCTTATTCAATGCTCTATCAATCTTATTATCATTTCATAAACGCAGGACCACGTGACTATCACCATGATTATCATTCATATTATTATCATTCAGAGCATTGACCATGACCAAATACAAAATCGTCAAAATATCACTTCTGAATTTAAAATCCATCTGGCTTCGATAACGTATAGAGTGATTAAGTAATTAGATCAATCTATCAACATGATCAACCACGAATGACGTAAAGACGCTACTCTTCAACAACATTCTCAAGCTAAAAAGAAATTGATCCATACTACATCCGTCTACGTACACATTGAAAAACGATAAGAACCAAGGGAACAATGGATTCAACGAAACAATTGAACGACCAAGATATCATATGTACAATTTCAAATCAATCATAGTCACAACAATCAGAAGATCTTCAATCGTTGTAATAAGTACGACATAAAGATTCGGGAAACTTGAGCAACAAAAACCGGTACCGGGGACAAGTAGATAAGGTCAGCATATGAGTAAGTAGATATTCGAATGGTATGAGTTATAAGCGGGATCTCTTTGGGACTGGCGCGCAATGTTCTTCGGCGGCACCTTCCACCTTGATTCAACATTAGTCTTCGCAGCCTGCCAAACAGAAGTTATTACCACCGGTGATCCAGATCCCAGAAAGACAAAGGAGATTATACCGATACATCGACGCCAGTATCGGCTTCGTGCGTATTGAGTCGAGGAGGATGCTCCGCCATCTGACAAATACAGAACTTGCGATCTTTTTTCTATCTATCAAGAAATAGAAGATTGACTAGAACTAGATGAAGATGCAAACGAATCCAGCAAAGAGATTTAGACTATGTTTACAACATTCGAATGTGAAGGACCGTTCCGTAATATGATGTGGGTGCTGATTTTGTTTCTGCGAAGGATCGAGGATTCGTAGAGCGACCGCGCAGCGCACGGATATTATTGATTGGTGTTCGCTTGAATGAGTGAGCACGTATACCTCACTCTGAATTTTTTGACGTTTTACGTAACTGAAAATACGACCACTTCCCTGCTCTCAAGCACGACTTGAGTGACACGGACGCGTACATTGCTTGCCGTATCTATGGATTCATTCGGTTTGCTACCAAAGGCAGGGTAATTACATTCACTGCCGCTATTGTTACTTCTACTGCTCCCTTCCTCCTCGTTTCTTTGGTGTAGTAGAATTCCCGGATCATGATCTCATGGCAAGCCGCGAGGCACGTTTGTACTTGGAGTCCTCCTACATGGTCGCGCATTGGTGGAGTCGGGATCTGGAGGGATCATGCATATACTATGTGTCTAATTAGTTGTAGTTGAGCCAAAATGTGTGATCCACATTCTTTGCCACGCGAGTTCTACGTGTTGGGCGGTGTGGGCGTGAAGGCCACGAAGGACGCTTCCTATATGGAGAGACGAAGGATCTGTGAAACGAATTTCAAAAAGCTCGATCTGATCGATAATTACCCTAGAAATAATGACTCAATCTTTCCAACAAGGTAGAAGTTATTTCGAAAAGCTAGACAAGCATGCTAGATCGTGATCTATTACGACGTGCTGTTTGGATGTGACTCACTGATCAGAAGTGGAATTGCCTGACCTACATGAACTAGCGAAATTAGGGCGAAGGTCGCCACCACACGGACGACCCAGGAGGAAGTGTCAAGCTACTCAAGGTCCGTCGGGAGCGGCGCTCCGTATGTTGAAGAATTGGTGCGCAGGATTCATACGGAAGAAATTGAAACCTTTCATTTTTTGAGTGGATAACCAAGGAAGCCTGAACTGCGATGGGCTGCCGGTTGCCAGCTCTCGTCCAAAATGGTAGAGCATGGTGGAGGCACACACACCAGAACATCACGGCTCCTTCTCGTCCTTCTTCTGCAGTGCTGCACCGGAGCATCAGCTCAGCAGGGATCGAGCGCCCTGCAGGGGAGCAGCTCAAAAGGAAAGGCAAAACTCCAGAGATTAAGCGTTTGGACTAGATGAAGTCGTGAGTACATTGCAGTAGTTTGCAGCTATCTATTTTCCCGATTGTCCACGGTGACGTGAAATTTCAGACTTGTCTGGGCCCACCACAGCTGGCGCGCCGGCCCTTGTGAAATCGAATCTTTTTTCTGGTGCAACGCGTTGCGCAGTGACATCGAGAAATCGTAGTAGAAATAGGCAAACTCGCCCACCTATGATTCTTATTCGGATTTTTTGCTTATAGTCACGGAAGTGCTCCACCTCCTACCGATTTGATTTATCTACCTCCGATTTGATATTTGTGAGCAAATTCTAATTTACTTGAAATGACTTGAAATTTTGCCGCGGTGGAAGGTAGATATTGGTTGCAATCGCTATGCTTCTAACGAATGCAGCCTCTCACAAAGCTGTACCGGCAGGGCACGGATTCTAGCGCAAAGGATCCGATCATCTCTACAGCGTGACTCTGTTATGGTTGTTTCTCAAGTACCTCTTGCGTAAGTTTCTGTCGCCAATGTTCTTTGACTATGTCCTCGTGCATCCTTCTTACTAAAAAGTTACTGCGAATGTAAGATGAGCCATGAACTAATGAGGCGTCAGTCCGTCGGATTGTCTCCGCTCGAGAGGGTGTGGGATCCAATCTTGAGATGCGTCATTCGATGTCTTCATAATTTGCTACATGATGACTCTGAATTTGACGTAGTAGTAGATCTTCTGACCAGACTCAGGGAGTGTACAAGATGCAAGATGAACTAGGAGCAGATGAGAACTTCTCATCCCTTTCGATGTGTACCTTTCAGTGAGTGTGTCAATTCTGGCGCCATGCAATGAATTCAGGCTTCTATCTTACAAATGTAAGTACTACAAGATGATATTTCTCGTTATTGGCTTTAACGTTAAATTTTTGTCAGTAGCGGCATTGCGAAGCGGAGACTTCCTGCACTTTCAGGAACAAGCGAGAGCCCTGCTGGCCGAGCGGCATGGGCCTTCGACCGAGGAGGACTTGGAGTTGGTTGACCTGTACTATTGGTTGTGCAAGTCACTGGTCGGATCGGCTGGTAGTTTGGATGACGACGTACTGCTTTTAAGGACTTTCTTTCAATCATATTCACCAGTTTTTCACGCGGGAAAGTTCAGTAGAGGATGCAATATATAGCTGGATAAAATGATGCAATTCGCTAATGCTAGGCTTCAGTCGCGTTCTCCAGGCGCTTGCGAGGGAGCTGGTGCCTGCAGAGTTGCGGAGTATTCGCGGCGAAGGATATGGTGGCCGAGAGACGAAGAAAGCTTTCTTGTTGGCCGACGGCGCATGCAGGATGAAGACTTTGGACGGCAAGCCAACGATCCTGCGACCCAAGCTCGTGTCGCAATTGCTCCGGTGCTTCATCCTGACGCATAATCAAAAGGTAGGGCTCGCTTTTCGTCATTCTCCTTTGTGGAGCAGGAGTATCCTATCCAAACTCGCCTCAAACTTTGCAAGGGGAACACTGAATAGGAACGTACGTGGGCACAGAAATGAAAAGCGCTCAGAATCTTGATTACTCGCGGTTCGGAGGCTACTTGACTACTGGTAAGAGTACTACTACTGCTGTAACGAAAAACTACATCTAAAAAGTCAGCTAGAAATGCGGCTTCCTGTGGCGGTGGAGGTCGAGGGGATTGCGCAGGAGGTGTTCGAGAATGTTGGGCTTTGGATACGGCGACACCGGGACAGCATCCCCCGGCAGGAATTTTCTGTGTTGCTGCCGTGTTTCGCGAGTCGTCGAGTGGTGGAGCCGGTCTTTGCGCGCTATGGCCAGGTCTTCGTGGATGTGGCCCAGGTTCTAATCGACAACCCTCCGACACCATTACAACGAGACAAATTTTATGGATCGCTGTCCATCATCTTCTGGTAGGGGTAGCCTGACTGGATTTCTCCTGATTCAAACTTGACCAGGGAGGGTTAGACATGAAGTACGGATGCGTAAGGGGAATGCTCAGGCTATCACTCTACCATGGATCCTGAGAGTACTGTAAATCGCTAAGAGAGGATGAACCGTCTGGAGTCGGAAGGCGTGCCACTGCAACTGCAGGGCAAGCATGTCGGTCACGACAGGATCGTCACACGAAGAGGGCAATTTGTATCACAAGTTGACGCGCGGCGTGCAGCTACAAGAAGGACTAGGAGCTGCGGTCGTGCATCTTCGTCTACACTAGATGACGAACAAGAATTGCCGTCGGAGTTGCTTCCATTGACTCTACAACATCACGTGCCTTACATACTGCACAGTTACGCGCAGGTGATGTCACAAGCTGGGTTCGAGCCTCAGGTTTCACGCCTCCGGAGGTTGTTCCATGTGCTTGTGAAGCCTCTGTCGGACACCGATGACACGGCAACATCTGCTCTTGGGGCGTTCGAGTACGCGCACCTCTCGGTGCTGGCCTTCGCATGTCGGCTGGCCCGCTGGGACGACGCTTCGTTTTGGACTTGCATCTCGGTGGAAGTGAGGCGCCGCGCGACTCAGTTCCCTATTCGCTCTTTAGGCACGCTGCTGTCCGCATTGGCGCCTCCTAAGGACGAGGCCACCACTTCATGGTCTACAAATAGCCGTATCGTGAACGAAGAGGATCCCGATCTGGTCTTAGCGTTGAAAGAAGGTAGCGAGGCAACCGAGGTAGTGGTGAAGGATCTCCGAACCTTCATCGAAGAGAAGCTCTTCGAGCGACTCGAAGAGCTGTCCTACCACGAAATCACGCACCTTGCTTCATATAAGGCCAAAAATATATTTATTCTGATCCTAATAACTCGAAAGATGAAACCAGCAGAGAATTTAATAAAGTGAAAGTACATATAAATATTATGATGTCCACAAAGAGTTTATTCGAACTCATGCTCAGAGGATGTGGTGGAAGTGGAAGTGCAGCATACCTCACGGATGAGATCACCAATATCCTCTTTATCGAATGTATTGACCTTCTGTGCTACGGCTGTTGCTACTCTGCCAGCGAATATTTTTTCTTCGACGGGACGGTAAGGGATATTATCGTTAGCACAACTACGTGAAGAATGGGTATATCATACCATTAGCGCTACAACAACAACTATGACATGCTCCTAGCCCGCTTGGTCAATCATTCTAACATAACGTTAGAGTTAGAACCGAGTGCAGGAAAGCAACAAGGTCGAAGACAAAGCTTATGTCAAAGGATTCTGGAAAGCAGCTACCTCTTTCCGCCTGCTTACTTGGTATCCGTTTTCCATAGTTTGGTGCGATGGCGAACTGCGACGGCACAACCAGGGTGGTCTTCTCTAGCTCCAGTTGTATGGGTCTACGTACTTTTTTTCCATCCGTAAAAACCGGACCCAGGCGACGCCCTTTTTACGTCATCAATGTAAATCAGCATGTATAAATAAAAGAACAATTCATAACAATGAAAAAGTGTATCACGATAATGACCAACTACAATGTAAGAGATTCATACTCACTTCGTAGTGACAAGGGCATACTAGAATAAAAGGGAGTGAAAAGTATAGCCGGGACTGTCTGGAGGATGGAAAAGCCTTGATCTTCCAAACTTCGAGGTAGAGGAGACGTCTGCTGCTGCAGTGCCACTGTTCGCAGAAACATTGACGTATCTGATGAAGCAGTTGGCCGTTAAGAGTCGGTATTTTAGCACCGGCGACGTGAAGCGTCTAGTGTCCGCGTTGACATGTACCCCAACAAGATCGAGTAGAACTACGGGGGGCGTTCCAGCAGCTGACACCAGAGGCACTTCAACACCGAATTCATCGACTAGAACTAGCGTTCCTGCAGATGGCAACGGATCTGCTATGATGTTAAGGCTCAGTAGAGTAATAGATACATATCAATGCGGAATCTTAAATGCGGATCCTCGAAGCATACAAATAATTACTTGCACATGGTGACAGAGACAGGGAGGTGGACACGACGAGCAATATCATCATGAAGTAAGTGTTCGTCTCTCTGTTTTTATTGATTCTATGACATATATAAGATTTATTCCCATTCCCTACTGCGAACCTTTATATGATCCAGGGCTCGGGCCTACGGTACCCCCCCTAGCGCGGGGGGGCATCGTGCAGCCCTGGACCCCTTTTGAAGGCGTCTGCCAGGGGTGGAAGGCCTCAAAAGGGGCCCGATGGACCTTCTCCGCTCCCTTCCTCTGCAGGCCTCCGATGTAGGCGGAAGGCCTCAAAACGGGCCCAAGGGGCCGCCCCCGCTCCCCTCCAGCTGCCTGCCTGTGCCTTACATGCCTCCTATATGCTTCGCCGCCGCTGCAGTGCGCCGGCTGTGGAAGGCCTCCGAAGGCGGAAAAAGGCGAGGGGCTGGACCCCCTGAGCCGTGCGGCCTGTACCCTCCGGGCCCTTGGTCATCTGCTTGCCTGCTCTTGAGACCGTGGCCGCCTTCGGCGGCCTTTTACCCCGGAGGCCTCCAGCCTGCGAGGGTCAGCAGAGGCCAGGAGGGCCCTGAGGAACATGCAGAGAGGCGCAAGGGGACGCCCGCGCCCAGTTTTGACGCCTCTCACCGCTAGCACCCGCGAAAATCAGCGCGGAAAAGACTACACCACAGACCATACCACAGGGGGAGGGACTGCGCAGCCCGAAAACATATATAAGAGATCTATGCAGCCTTATTCTTAATGGATACGCCAAGAACCATCATGAAGCATGAATACTTAGGTCTAACCTGAAGAAGGCGATACGCCGTGGCGCGAAATCTACACGAAAGTTTGCAGAGGGAAGTGATGCGAAGGCAGACGGAAATGACTCAGGCTGAACGGGCTAACTGTTTCCAGATTCTGAAAGCTATGGGACCCCATGAGCCGTTTTTGCCGTCGGTCTGAGGCGCTCGCGAGAGCTTGACGTGCAAGATTGCCGCTGCGTTGGCAATCTTCAAAGAAGAGAAAAATATAGAGATATAAAAGGTCAGCATGATGCTCAAGAACCGACGCCATTGCTAGGCTTCTCCATAATAGTATTTTCAAGAGGTGGAGAAGAAACAAATGAAAGACAAAGCATCGAGCGCCTTACTGCAGCAAAGTAATTAACTCGCGCGTTTCCAATCGTCAACTAGATCAACAAGGAGAAGCAGCAGCCTAAAACTTCCCGGGTGTTCTTGCGGGTATAAAGAAGAAGATGAAGATGCGCAAGGATCTTGTCGAGAGAAGAAGACCCAACAAAAAGGCCGCTGGATAATGCCACGCTTACAGTTTTCACGTCATAAAAATTGAAATCTTCAACGTTAAGCACGAACAGAAAAATCTTGTGAGGAGTGGCGGCGCCTTGTTACGGTGCCACCTTATTCCTGCTGGTCTTTGCTGGATAAAGTAGGCGCTTTCTAGATCGCCCTAAGGTCACAGCTTTCAAGTCAATAGATTTCGCTTTCGGCTTTCAAGGGCAGCAACGTCGTGGAGAGAGAGGAAAAGTGCTGGCGGTGGTGAGAAGAAGAAACGAAAGACGAAAAGCGAGAACTCATAGATACACGCTTCGCGATCGTAGTGCTTTCTTCTTACACCACACACATATAAAGAGAAAGCCAGTCAATTAGTATTAACATGCTAAAAAAATACGGGTTAGTCAAAATACGCTGATGGCCTGCGTATTTTTCTGTTACAATTCTCTCAGCGCCGGCAAATGTCGTATCACGGTATTGACCGCGCCAGCAAATCAATGAAGATTTCTTGGTGCAAGTCTATCTCTCCGCGCCTACTTATTTTTCTGTTACAACTCACCTCCCTGCGTCGCGTGCAGGTTCTACTTCTAGGCACGGAGTAAGGCACAGGCAGTTGAACCATGGGACACGCACGCCCTAGCCGACCACTATTTTGCAGTCGACCTCCTCGGGTCTGCACATTTATACTAGAAACTTAGCGTTCTAATCGCTATAAAATGACACACGTCCGTGAGTTAATGTGTTTCTCTATTGTAGCCCATGCAAGTGCGTACTCGACTGAGCGGTGATTGAGGATATCATGTACTACCTGTGTTCCAACGCGGCCCAGAACAAAAGGCACCAAGAGAACCTGAGGGATTTCTATTTTTCAAACGGACGACGATCACACTCTGCTGGTGAAGATGTGAAATTCATCGGCATCAATCTGTATCACGTCACATCCGTTAAGGCATGCCTGCTCACGTTCTGAGCCCCAACCTGTAACTTTCTTCTATTCCCTTCGGTTTTTGGGCTACAGGGAATGAAAAACTTAGAAATTGACGCTGTACAATAGCCATCCTCTACTTACTTCTATAGCTTGTAGTAGCTGCATTATCTAGCGAACAACAGCAAGCACTTTTTCTCGTTCTTTAACAAGTTGAATGTTGTCGTTCGGAGGAGCAAAATGCAGAAGTAAGCAAAAAGAGAACTCGTATTCAGCGTGATGTTTGTGACAAGGTGACGACTTTGGACGAAGAAGAGGCAAACCACTCCTGATGTGGTTCTGTCTTGAAAATAGAAACGCCGCTGTATTAACATTCTTGCACTTGTTACACATACAACGTGTCTACGACGTGGCGCGAGAAGGCTTCCGATCGACATGAAAGTAGTCACTCATGCAGAAGGATCAGGAAACAAGCGAGGACGGCCGTCACAGTTTGGCACTCACATCTGAGCAGACTCGCAAACTCTCGACACGGCATTGCCGTAAGATTGTCCACAAGGGTGTGTACTGATATGACTAGTCGACTTACTATTTTATATCTCTGAAGAAGGAGTTGCTTCTCTAGACATAGTCCGCCCACAATGATCCATCTGGCGTATGACTGGATCAATTGAGCTTGCTAGTCCTCGACCAGATGGATCTATTTCGATTACCGTAGGAGATTAGTTCCAATATTCATTAAGTCCAAAAAAAGCGCTTTTTTGTACATTATTCGTCTCAGAATGGAAATTTCAAATTTGTTCATTTTGAGATGAATACTGCCCAACTGATCCCTGGACTTTCTGTATGTTTTTTGGCTAAAAAACCACTTTGCTACGCTCGCTTTTGGTATAGTGTTGGACCACAAGAACACAGACTGCGAAGCCTTGGCAGATTTCTTGTGGAGAAACAAACGTCGGGCGGGGCTCTTGCTTGATGCAATTGGATTTGGGCCCGCAGCTTGAGGCAAATGGCCTCTGGCTGGCTTGATCCTTGTGGATATTTATTGGGTTGGCGCGGAAGTCTTTACTCCTTCCTGGGGTATCATGATGGGGGAGGTCTCACGTGCTCAAACAAGTGGGGGCCTTTGTGCTATCGTCATGAGCTTCATGTGGTCGCCTATGTTGATACCCCTCTGGTCTGGATCTGGCTGGACTTACTGGAAGGGGATGCGTCAGACCGTGTGGAACCTATCACGAGAATACACAGCGGCGGCGCTTCGTGCGCTTTAAACTGATCAGAACTTACAAGATGATATGGATCGGGCCCCAGCCATAGAAGGGCGCGCGCTATGTCTTCTAGTATCTGAAAACGTTGGAGGTCCGTTGCCTGTTGCTCGTTGGCTTTGGAGACGTATGCTCTTCGGTCTATAGTTGCAAGAGGTGAGGCCCATGAAATGGATCGCTGGCCGAAAGTTTCCGAAAGTTTTTCGATGAATCTCATCCAAAAAAAATAACGCCTGCTGAAAATTTCAGAAAGTTGCCGAAAGTTTCCGAGGGTGTCCGCCTTCTTCCGCAAGTATTTCGGAAGTTTTCGGAAGGCGGTCCTTTTGGAAGAGATTCGTTCCTGGAAAGAACTTCCGGAACCTTTCGGCAAGGTCTTGGCTGGCGGTCTCGTCTTGCAGCTATAGGCTTCCTTAAGGTCTTTCCGGTGGTGCTTTGTCTTGGACTGAACTGAGAGACTTAGAACAACGAACGAGAGAGAGGAGAAGCCAGAGGCACCCGCGCAACGGTAAACCCGTCAGGCGTTTGGATGGTGCCCCGGTTGGGTTTGCTAGATGTCTGAGAACCACCGACACCCGCGCCAACTAGGGCCAACGCGCTGAGACTGAGGACGGTGCTGATGGGTTACCTTATTCGCCTGGTGATCTTGGTCATTTTGATGGCCTTCGGCTTCGTCCTTTGGAGCTTTGTGGACCTTTGTGCAATTTCAGGGATTCAGATCATGGCCAGCGCATGGCGTTACTCCATAGTCTTCCTCTTCTATCCCAGCGAGGCTTTTTGCGGTAGTGTTGATATTTTCCACTTTCGTTTGCTGCAGCGATAATACTTTTCCCATTCTTTCGTCCATTATGACACAGGGGCTCTCACGCGCTTCAGTTGCAGGAACTCGCTACTGACCACACCAGTACCGTAGAACCAAAAGTGACGAGCTCGGTATTTTCCGTTTTCTTCGAGAAATTTTCGCTACGATTCTTCGCCTCGGTGTGTGTATGGACTGCATTCAGCTCTGCAGCATTCTCATCAACAATGACAACACCCGCGACAGCCCGAAGTGCACATAGTGGGCGCATATTGCGAGACGGCATACCAGAGTGGTTGCGGCAAGAGTTGGAAAAATAAACGCAAATACAAAAAAGCCTAGATGCCAAAGAAATCAGAACGAGGAAAGCTGGCCATGCGAATCCTTCTACTAGGGGGTGGAACCGGAATACAGAAAAATCGAAAAAGAGAACTAGTGGAAGTTGTCTGCGATGGAAGTCGGCGATCTTCATGAGACTGAAGAGGATGATTACAGAACAAATCATGAGCGACTTTTGAAGCGGGAAGGTAGGATATTTTCAGGATAGCTCCGTGATTTGCGCGAACAACGTCGGGATCTGGTTATCCCGGTCTGGAAAGAAAGCGTTGAAATGCGCTGCGAGCTTGGAAATGGAAAAAGCCGAAAAGTCGACTCTAGATGAAAACGGTAACCCTTTATGAGGGTCTTGCGTCGTCATGAGCCATACGGATTTAGCATTCATGACGAAGCTGCGAGAAGAGCTAGCGCGGCTGGTACTTCTGGAAATGGTACTTAGTCTACTTCCAACTGAAGATACTTCATCTGGAAGTGCTGGAGATAGAGGAAAGCGACAGCTGGGGACCAGTTCCGATTTATCGTCAGGCAGGAATTATCTGGAAGCAGGAACGCACGATGCCCGTGTGGACTCTAAACGGTCCCCTGGCCAGGAGGAATTTAAAGCAGGCGCGGATGCTGCTGAGGAGCGACCAGCACTAGATAGCGATCGGTTGTTCCTTTCTGCCATCGAAGAGAAGCAACTACGGAAGATGGAGCTGGAGCTAAAGCGGAAAGAGTGGCATAGCGCGAAAACGTGGGACATGTATCACCTGAGAGAAAGCTATGCGACTCTTCTCTATGCAGAGTATATCAACTTCGTCTCGGCAACGGAAAAGAAAAGGAAGACTCTTCCCGAAGTTACGAGATGGCCCTGGCGCGACATAGTCACAGAGTCAAGATGTGCTAGAAAGGAAAGCGGAACTACAAAACCATTGTTAACAGCTGGAGAATCTTCGTCCTCTTCGATCAAGCAGGATAATCCCCATCCAGGATGCAAACCAGAGACAGACTAAGCCTTGCAGCATTCAATTCCAAAGGTGGTGGCACCATCCACGGGGTTATTGTAACAGGAAAATCTTCGAGGAAGGTCCACCAGAGGGACGGAATCTCGCAACCTCTAAATTGCACTGCAGCTGTGCTATGAGATGGAGAAGTCGGATCGTAATGCTTCCAAATGGGCCAGCACATATATTCCGAGTCCCTACTTGCTGGTTATGCAAATTGTGAAGGATGAGCATATCAAAGAAGCTGTAGAAGATTTATTACAGCAGCAAATAAGAGTGGTTCCATCGCCAGACGAGCATCATCACGTTGATGCGGCAACTTTTTAAATCTGGGAGAGTGCGCACGTAGTAGCTGATCACGGCAAAGCAGAGCAGCCTCTACATGTTGAGGAACGTCCTCTTTCGTTATCGTCTGCATCTTCTTCCTTGCCGTTGATTTTCGTGATGGACGAAAATGCGAGTAGTGCGGTACCCGCACCTTCATCTCCCCAGCAGCATGGATGTGATGTGGTAGTTGTAATCAGTGCGGAGGAGAGGGAGGACGAAACTTACAGAACGAAGGTGCACAAGAAAAAGCCGGAGAAGGAAATCAAGCACGAAGCGGCATGGAGCTGGCAAGCAATCTTCAATTTAGCCTACCAGAAAGAACACGGTAGTTGGTACGAAGGGCGTGGCATCTTCAATTCTTCGCAAATCAGGAACGCGGCTTTCCAGGCCCTAGCTGATAACATTTTCTGAGCTGAACCAAAGTGAGAGGAAGCAAGATGAACATGAAAGAGAGCTTCTGTTTGAAGCGGTGTGCGCGACTTTTTTTGGCGCGGCCGAGGCACGACGGCACTGGCGGGGAGAACATTCTACGGAAGAGGAGATGACGGATCATGCACCAATTGGCGATAAAATCTGATCATGATTGTTGCAAAGAGAAGTGACAACCAACGCATGGAGCAATATCGGCTTCGGGAATTGAAGACTATTCGTTCAAAACAAAGTATTGGTCCAAGACTTTCTAACAAACCCTGCGAACAAGGGTGGAAAGTTGCTTAAGGCTTTCAGCCTCTCCTTCTTTTAAGAACCAACGTACAAGGTGCACATAAGTATGCTAAAAAGCATTTCGTCTTTCTGTTTTGCAATCTTAACGAAAGAAAATGAAATTCAAAGTGAAAAACTTTGTCTTTGACACTTCTAATTTTTCGGGGAATTGGATCAGCACGGTGCCTCCAAGAGCTTATGGAATTGGGCGCCATGGCTATACGAAGGGAAGGCCTTTTTAGGGTTGCAGCCACAAACTCGTGAAATACTCAGACGATCCGTTCAAAATCAAGCATCAGCGTTTGCACGTTCTTGGATTGGCGCACTCAAGAATCGCTAGTTGCAATTTTTAGAAGCACGATTATCTTCTTTGCGTTCCGACGGAGTTCCTCTTTCGAAATCGAATGATCCTTGGAGTCTAGCCCGCATGGATGTGGTTCAAGACGACGAAACAGCAATTGTCCAACTACATGAGGTTGACGCGGCACAGGAGGAAAGCATCACTTTTCACTCCGACATTCTGGAAAAAGCGATCGCATTCGTGAAAGCGCTCTCTACAAGTTAGAAACGAGTGGTGGCGCATGATGCCAGGACCCAACTGCCACTTGCGGATTTAGCAAAGAACTTGCAAAGCCTAGGATTCGAGCACCAGGATGCTTCGTGGTTGAATATCTTACGGGCAACAGAAGCATTTCATTATCCCGCGTGAGGCACTATCTCGAGTGGGATCCCCTGATCCGAGTAGAAACTATGGGGGCTACGCCTTAAGAAAACACTCAAGCACGTATAGTAAGAAGCCATCTGTTCTAAATTTGGGCGTAAATCGACTGGAACCAGATTGCGGAGATTTCGCTTCCCTTGTGTATCTTGATCTTGGAAGTTTGAAGCCTTTTGCAGATTTTGAACCTGTGCCTTCTGTGTTTTCTGTTCCATCGGGTTCGCCCATTTCTTCCTCTGATGTCATCAACGATCCACCTATTTGCCAGGGTTCTTCATCTGGGTGTTCCGGTTCTAGATGTTTTGGCGCGCAAACAACACCTTCATCGAGTTCTAGCAGCTGCACACTTCTCACACCTAGTTCGAGAATGTCTCGGGCAAAGAGATCTGCCGCACCATCTTCGACCGCGTCGTCTTCTCCGTCGAGACACCTACGCAAGATGAAAGCAAAAGCTGGCTCCTCTGCACTGTCAGTAAGGGGTAATCGGCCTTTCGTTGACCTATCCGCAGAATCAGAAGACGCACAAGCAGAGGGCACGAGGAGACAGGGTGCCCCATGACGAGCGGTAAAAGGAAGTGAAACTGAGATAATGAGATAATGAGAACTGCGGGCGTTCATATCGAAAGAAAATCAAAGAAGATTACATCTCGAGAATACGAACGGTTGCCGGTGACCTAGAGCACGAGAAGAAATGGCGGTTTAGATTGGCAGCATCTTTACACCGGCGATTGACGGGTCGAGCAGCACTGCCAGCACTTCTACGAGAACAAGGGAAGACTTTTGTAGACATAGAACAAAGGAAGACCTCTTTTTCTGCCAGCACTAAGAAAACAGCCATGGATAGAAAAACGGCGGAGCAAAAAGAGAGTGATTCGTGGAAGCGAAAACTTTTTGCCAACAATTCTAGTAATGTTGGGAGCGAAGGTTCCAAGCCTGCGACAGACTACGCTTCGATGGGCGAGGACCTGGCGGCACGAGAGCAGAGTCTCTGGTTGCAGCTCGAAGGATTCATAAAAGCGGCATGCGGTGTCTCAGAAGTTGCCTGCACCTCTCAGAAGGATATTGAAAGTCTACTCCGCTTCGCGCAAATTCTGGCATTCGCACCAAGATACCTTGTGTAGGAAAGCATACCTTACCGTCAGCTTCGACGGATTTTCATTTTTATGACTGCCCCCGGTGGAACAGTATACCTCTTTCTCTAATATCTCTAGTACTTTTAGTTGTAAGTACACTCTTGCAGGTGGTATTTGATGATGGTTTTGTCAATTCTCTTTGCATCTTTGTCTTGACAACGTAAGATCAGTACTACTCGCAAGCATCATTAGAATTTTCCTTCTCTCTCAATCACTCATATCTCCCAGCTGCTCCTCTGGAAAATCACTTTTCAATTCTGCATAATTGATGCTAAATTGAGCTTTCGAAGAAAGAAGGTCAACAATTTCTATGCTAGTGTACGGTCAGTCCCTCGTATGCCACGACAGCCACGGTTTTCTTCTGGCGTGGCACCCCGAGAGGGATCTAAGCACCTAAAAATATTGGTAGATGGTCGATTCCTGTGCGTTAATTTGCAGTTAACTAGCAGGTATGTGTTTGCACTGCCTAGGTCCTCAGACTTGGTGCCTACCAATGCCACTCACGTGGCCTAAGGGGTGGATTTTCCAATTACGTGTGGTTTTTGAGAGCGAACTAAACTAACTTCTTGGGTTTCGTGATGCAGTGAGTCGATATGTTGATCTCTCGCAACCGCTAGAAGATGCATTTGAAACAAAACAAAATGTGATATTAAAGACGCCATTAATTTGCGTTCTACTGTGTGGACACAAAAAGGGCAAGCCTGGTAACCCACCAAAATGCTTTTAAGCTATAGCCGGAGTCTAAATGCTTCCAGGTATCGTGTAAGCCAGAAAACTACAAGAGAAGAGCTGCGTAGAATGAACGTAATCATATTAGAAGTGGAGCGACGTGAGCAGAGGCTATACTGGAGAGTAAGCGCTACAAGGAAACGGGAGCCACAGAAATTTTATAGCTGAGCTCCAAAAAACTTTCTTTCGCCTAAAAGTAAAAAGGAGCAGCAGAAGCATGATATATAACAACTTTGCGAAATGCAGCTACGTACTGGTTCTCGTGTCGTGTGTAGACTAGAAATGATTGCGAGAAGTGTGTGGGTGCTTTGCATAAAATGGTTTCTAGCTTGTTCACGTCGATATAATTTCCGAAAATAGAAATCTGGGATTTGCAGGAAATTTGATTTGGCCACACCAAAGACGTCACGAGATAGATTATTGTCATACAAGAAGGTTTTCTCTGGGACAGCGCCGGCGCTTAGTTAGAAGTTGTAGATAAGTACTTGCCTGAGCTTTCTTTTTTCGGTTCTTGTTGATTCCAGTTAGGACTGCTCCACCAACATCATAGAAGAAGGCTTCATCTATACTGAAATTGCAACGAAGAAGGAGGAAGGATTGAGTTCAGTGATGTTGTCGTACTTGTCGTGCATGATCGTTGCAGCGCAGCTTCAACCTCTGCGTTGATTTTCAGCCGTAGGACTCTGACTCGTGGAAAATCATGTTGTCGACATCAACAACGCCCATGGACAAGCTCGGTCGCGTGCCGGAGGCCGTGCGAGAGCGTACCTGGGGACTGCTGCGCGTCGGTTTGTTTTTTCTACTCCCGGTACTTGCGCGATCCGACGAGCTAGCAAGGAGCCATCTCGCGACAGTTGCAGTTGTGCTTTTCTTCCTGCATCCGCTTGGCTTCGTAGCCGATAATCGACGGGGAACCCTTCTATGGGTGTGCCTCTCGCTACAGTGTATTCTTTTAGCATTGCACTGGATGGTCGCGGAGGTGCATCGAAAGGAGCGAGACAACCTTCCAGGAGCGAACGTAGATAGTGGCCTCAGCTTGTCATCCTTATGGCCCAAGCAAAATCGACAAAAAGATGAATCGACTTCACGTGATTCATGGCCAACATTTCACAGCTGAAGCGGGAACAGACACTACCATGTCTAGCTTTTCGTAATACCTTGTGAATGTGACATGAGGCATGTACTCGATGTAACTCTTACTCAGGACTATCACATTTCGTCTTCTAATGCATCTTCGCCAGGAGGCTCCCTCTGCCGCGTCTTCCGCAGCCGCGTTGAACTTGTTGGCAGTTGGATCGGGAGAGCGACATCATGCGGTGAACGACAAACCAACTGAGGCAGATCGCGACGATGTGATACCCGACGACGAGGAGAAGTTTCACCGTCCTTTCGCAGAGCTTCTGCGAGTAGACAAGCAGAAGTCGAAAGCCGGATCACAAGCCGTGAACTTGAATAAGGCGTTTTTTTGCTAGATGATAAGGACAAAATATGAATAGAATTCCCTTCCAACTGAGCAACCAGTTTTCAGCGTCTCTTGTGCTACTTAGGTAGAGTCAAAAGCGTACACTCTCTAGATCTCTGAAGTCTGTTGCTTTTGATAAAAACAAGAAATTTGATACTCACTCGTAGGTATTTCTCTCTTCACGCTTTGACCACTGATATTCTACAGTATGTTATGCTTTGGTGCAAAGATGAAGAAAACCACATTCATAGAGAACCTCGGCCACTCCCAGACACAAGACACGGACACGCCAATATTGTACCATGTTTCGACGCAGGAAGAAGAAAACGCTCATCTCGGCGGTATCTCAGACAAAACGACCAAAAACGTTATCTCCATTTATGTCCCCTGGCGCTTATATAGCCAGTGGTTCGATCCCGATGTTTCAATTTCACTTAGATAGTTGGCTGTTCGAGAAAAGAACTCACTTTTCATCGAAAACGAAACTAAATTCGACTAAAGGGCATGATTGACCGTAATCAAAAATTCTAATCGGAAGTGCTCGTTGCTACTCCAGACGACAGCCAGGACGACGTTGGGCAGACAGTCTATTCATTTATCAATCAGACAGATCCGCTCACCAGTATCGCAGAAGTGGTGGTTGTTGATCCCAGCGGGAAGAAACACTACAACGAGGAGCAAATCCGCACAGCCGGCATCAAGGGGATGGAGTCGCTGGGAGCAAAGGGTACTTCTAACTGCATGTTGCAAGCGCCTGGTACCTGAGGTGCGGCAATTGAATCAGTGTCATGCCGCATTATTCTTCTCGAGGTCGTTCGACTCTTCGTTCTAGTAACTTCGAATGCCAAAGAAATGACAAAGTAGATGAAGTGATTCGGACTAAGTCAGCTCAACAAGAAAGATTGCTCTCCTATGCCAAACAAATCCTCTACAGCTTCGATGATCCGATTAGAGAATTCGCAGGAAGCCATATCAGCATCGGCCGCGCGGAATCTCGGTGCGCGATTGACGCGGGGTGCGATTCTAGTATTTGCGGATGCGCACCTGCGCGCTTCCAAGAACTGGATGGTGCCGATTGTCCGCAACATCAACATCAACTACAAACGAGTCGTAGCACCAGTTTTGTACGACATTGCGCCAGACCAAAAAGTCGCAGATCCGGTACTTCGCGTTTCTTGGCAATTTTTGTCTCGGTTCTTCGACTAGAACTTTGACCGTCGTTTCTAGTGACCTGCCTCTTTAAGAAGGACGATGCGAATTAGTAGACTACAAGAAGGTATTGTGACTACCAATACCACTTTCCAATCTATCATTGTAGCACTAACAGCTTTTTTTTACTTGTACTAATTGCAAACTATAACACAGCGTGCGGAAATTAGGAATTTTAAGCTGGCATTTTCCTCATGGAAATTGGACCTCGCCTGGGTCGACGATATGACGAATGCAGTGCCTGTCATGCGTGGAACGGTCTTCGCATTGACGCGTCAGTGGTGGAACGAAGTCGGAAAGATGGAGGAAATGCCACATTATGAATCAGCGTGCAGCGAATACAGCTTGCGTAGCTGGCTAGCCGGGGGTGAGCTTCAGGTTATTCCTTGTAATATAATTTTTTGCGTATTTGTCCTGGGTGGCTGTGTACTGTTTAATACTTCTTTCGTTCTTATAAATATATCTGTGGTTGTCGTCAGATCTTTTTCGATGTTAACTGATTTTTTTATTGATGTGTTTCATCAGGTAGCGCGCGATTCGGTACTCGGACAAACAAAGGACTACCGAGAGTCGAACGCACATGCACAGGAGTATCGTGTACAGCTAGTTGAAAAGTTGTTCAACAAAAACGCGCGCGACGCTTTTTACAAAGCCAGTCCCGGTGCCGAGGAAAAATACAAGCTGAAATATCAATTCAAGTTATGCTTCCTGTGCAGTGCATAGGGATAGGATACAATCAGAAATCTGCGCTGTGACCTTCCATGCAGAAGAATTGATTTTTACCGAAACCGACCACATGATTGAGTCCGTAGAGGAATCAATTGGTGAAATCGCTTACAGCAATGAACAGTCTTTTGATCACATAGTCCCTCTGTATGCATATACGTTCCAGGGCTCAGGGCTGAAGGCCCGCCCCCGATCTAGATTTTTGAGGGGGGGAGGCCTCCAGCCCCGGGCCCTTTTTCTCGAGGAACTGCCGGGCGGGAAGGCCTCCAAGCCGCGCCCACCTTCGCGCCCTCGCGGCTTCTTGCCTGTACCCTACAGAACCCAAGCCCCTGAGGCCTCTCCAGCACCGACGGCCGGGGGTGGAAGGCGGCAAAGGTGGCGAGGCTTGACACCCTTGCCGTGTTGCATGTACCTGACAGACCTCCCGCGTGGGGGCTCCTCACTTGGGGAGTAACTGAGTACCTTGGCGGGTGGAAGGCCTCTGAGGGCAGCAGGTGGCAAGGCTTGACTCCTTTCGCCGTGCTGCATGTATCTGACAGAACCCAGGTGGGCACGCCTCGCCCCCACACCTCCTCGCCTTTGGTCCTCAACCTCCCAGGCGTTTGGTGGCGGCTGACGCTGCCACCAATTGGGGGAATGAGGGCCAAAGGGGCCAGGCCTCGCGACCGTGGCCACCTTCGGCGGCTGTCTGCCCCCGGAGGCCGCCCCCCTGATAGGGTCTTCGAGTCGGGACGCCGGTGGGGTACACGCGGAGAGCCGCAAGGGGGCACCGGCTCCGCCTTCTGGGGCCTTTGCTCCCGGGAATCCTTACACGTCACCACCGCGGAAATAAGGGCGCGCCGACGCCGCCGTCGCTCCATCCACAGGGACGGGCCTCCCTCCCTGGTACGTATATTTATAAGTGTGCCATCTTGGCTTGTTCTTTCACTTTCTAAAGATAGTCGAGGCGGGTAATTCACATGCCATTGTGGCGAAAAACGCCGTCGCCTTGTCTACCTCAACGGATACTGAAAGCAAATTTGAGCGCTTGGAAGGCTTAATGCCCCAAAGCCGCAGGATTTTAGAGGATGATGCAGAAGAGCGAGTCGTTCTTGTCAATGGCGCACGCGTTCCAAGGTCGTGAAGCCTGCCTTTCTATTCCCTATGCAGATAATTGAATGATAGACGAATTGCGAACACGAATCACTTCTTGTACTAGGCAAAAGAAGACATTTTTTTTGCTCATGTAAAAAACTTGAAACCTACTTCATTGTTGATAGATCTACTCTTATTTGCCAAACCTGTTGCCAGGTCGCAAGCCACAGTAAACCTCGCGCACAATGTTGGGGATGGCCATGCTCCTGCAGGAGGAAACGGCGCGTCCTTAGAGTTGAAAAGTTTTACGAGCTACTTGGACTACTTCACGGATGAATTCGTGAACCAAGGCTTGTTAGAGCCACGAAGATATCGAATAGAAAACGGCGCATGCGACAATTGCTGTATGCATGCGTCACTCGGTGGCAGTCCAGACTGGCGCGTCGCTCCTTGCGATACAAATCGCCCGGAATTCCTCTTCTAGTATGGCTAAGGAAAGTACCCCAACATGTGTTTGAGAAGAATAGATGTTGATGAAAAACATTGATACAACGAATTTGATTTTGAAGATTGGAATACTTATATTAAGCGATCTCTAACTCTTTTGGTTCTACGGCAACGGGGTCCGAAATGCTCAACATAGAAAGTGCCTTGACGGCGCTTTTCCATCGAGAGAGGGGCATCTGCCAATCGCTTACAGCTGCATGAAGGTAAACCGCAACCAGGAATGGCAATTCCTCGGCAAGAAGCTCATGTGGGGATCCTACTGTTAAGGCCTTACATACAAAGATTCGTCCGTACTAGCGTTTAGATCATTTCCAATGAGTAGAAGCATCTCGTCTCCTTCACTGATATTCGTCTGAGACTCGTGAGCTAAAACAAGTGTCGTAGGGTCATCATTCCCGCAAGGCTGTGCAACTTTGAGGCGCTGCCACAAGAGGGATTGTACACACTTCTAATGTTATCTGGAGGCCAGCAATGATGACCCGAACAACCGCTTTCTGAAACTGCAGAGATGTATGGCAGGTAACAAGAGACAGGAATTTTCAATCGTAGAACAAGACGTGAGCACTGGAGTGTAGGAGTACGAGGGTCTTAGAGGTATTGTTTGTGCATTCACGGATAGAAGGAGTGGTACTCGTTGTATGTGTTTGTGTGGGATTGTGTCGATTGCTCAAATAAGGGGAAATGGATGAATGTAATCTCAAGCAACAGTTTTTCTTTCCAGGAACCCATGTGATTCCAGTTCACTATCAGAGCTAGTCTCTACGGATGCTAGGAACAGCATCATCAGAGCCACTCGCATGACATCCACATTGTCAACTTGTGCAAGCGTGACAAAGATATGCACCGGCTTTCAAAAACCTGAGAAGGAAAGCAATCACTAGCAGCGAAACAAAGAGGGAGCCTTGAAGAATGAATGTAGTCCCTAGGAACTTAGAGAAAAATAAAGGAGAGAAGGCTGCAAGCAAAATTCTGCCTGTTGCAACAATGTCTCCGTAGAAATCCATTTCAGCATGATTCTATGCGCACTGCCAAAGCAACGCGGATGAGGCTGAGAGACAGACAGGACACGTTGGGCGAGCGTATCAACATCAGAGAGATTCATCTCTTGGTCTTCCTGTTCTTGGTTTGGTTTTGAAAGATTATATCGTTCTTCAGTGGCAATTTGTTCAATCTCGAGTTTCATGAAAGAGAGGCTGGATCAACACAGAAGAATCAATTTTGTTCTAGATGAATATACGAAAGCTACAAGATGACGAGATCAGTATGTTGAGAAAACCACGGTCACAACTGAGATCCGAGTCAGAGTCTACGAGGGCCAGAACGGACGTGAAGGATCTAAGTCTCTTGATCGACTTCGACTATTACGTGACACTAAGGACACCAGAGCTCGCCTTTGCCAATATTATTTGTGCCCCATGTCACGCAAGCAACCCTTGATTTTTCTTTAAACCATAGCAGAGCATCACAAAACGTATGATTGATGCATTCTTTCCTCCACGTTGACCACACGACACACTTTTTTATACATGCTATTCTCCTCCAGGGCGAAATAGGGTGGGGTGTGCTAAATGATACAGTTATTTTTGCTCAGTTAGTTTTAACTGACCCAATACCGCTGCAATGCCCTTTGCCGCTTACCTCCATATCATCGAGTCGCCACCAGTAACCCTGCATAGTCACAAGTTAACCTGCAAAACTATTGCACTGTCTTTGGCTAATTAGTCTAATGAATCTTTGATGGCAAAATTCGTCGCCGATCATGTTTTTTTATTCAATTAATTTGCTCCTCTCCATCTCTGATATGAACATTGACTACTCCATGACATGTTCGGTTCTGCAGTGAAGCTCGGGCAGTTGTCTGACTACCTGGACAGCAATCAGGAGTGCATCCAGCCCTTGTTGTCGGGTGGAAAGATCAAGAATGAGAAGCAGGATGGCCGTGTCTACGACCTGTCGAGGGGCATGTCCACCGAGCGGCCGGACCTCATCAAAAAAGCAAAAGCGGAGAGCATAACGAAGCGCGGATCAACTTCCGGTACGGGTGGAAGTGGAGCAGATAATGCGAACCAAGCAGGAACTACTGCCGCGCCTTTGACAAAAAAGGAGAAAGCGGTGGTAGCGCTTAGTGACTGTTTAGCCTGCTCAGGATGTGTAACATCTGCGGAGGCGGTGCTGCTCGAGACGCAGAGCTTTGATCAATTCCTGAAGGTACTGAATGGCGGGACTTGCGCAGCGCACGGGCTTAGCGCAACTGATATCGATGAACTTCTGTTTGGTGCTCAGGTAAGACCATCATCCGTTCAGCCAAGAGATGCATTGCTGCCAAAGGAAAACGCATCGACTCCTACCTCCCGACAAGAGGTTGTGTCTGAGTCTGCGGCGTGCGGTTTGGGCCTTCTCTCGTCATGGCAGTACCTTTCATTATTCGACGCCGAACAGATTGCACAAGAGCATCGAGGTACGGATTCGCTGTCTTCAACAGCTGCCCACCATCTTCATAGGCCTGCGTCAAGACCGAACCTTCGGCATGGTCAGAAGGATTTAGTCGTTATGTCAGTATCGCCTGAATCGTTGGTGAACCTGCATTTACGCTGGAATCCAGATGGACTGCCAATAGAGACCCTAGGGAAATTGCAGAGGTTGCTGCGTATGCACGCAGGATCTGCGAAGGGGGTCGTGGTCACAGATACAGGAGTAGCACACGCCATATACGTCCGGAAAATTCTTGCCGAAGTCGACCACGTTATTCAGGATTCCAAGACCCAAGCTTGTCGGGACAGAGTCGTGGATATCACTGCTCCCGCATCTTCGGATGCGGTGACAGTTCTTAGTGCTGGAGCTTCTGGTACCACAAAAACTAGTGCGCCTGGGGAGTCGTTGCAGGATTTCGTGAAAAAGGTTCAGAATCTTGACGAAGGCCTGTCTTACAACAATGCTGCGGACAGAGCCAAGGAACGAGCCAAGCCACCACTTGTTGCGAGTTACTGTCCAGGATGGACGTGCTATGCTGAGAAAGTGGCTCCGCCAGCCGTGGCGCCTCACCTTTCTTCAGTGCGTAATCCACTTGTGATTCAGGGCCACCTGGTGAAAACACGTCTAGCAACGACCTTCCGACAGCGTGCTTTTTTGACATGGTACCGAACACACTTTCCCTCGCTGTCACTTGCACCCCATCAGGATACGGCTTCTACTAGTTTCATCCAGCCAGGAACCGAGGACATTATGTCAGGAGATGCGCAATCAATGTCAGTGTCGCACATTCTTGTAGCGCCGTGTTTTGACCGAAAGATCGAAACTATGCGTCCCGAGTTCGGCAAAACGCTAGATTTGGTTTTAGCAACGCGGGAGTTGGAGCAACTGCTGCACGAAACTCAGCTGCCACTAGCATTTGTAGAAAAATATCGAGCTGCCACTGCCGCGGATCCAGTGGCCGTTGCTTCATTGTGGTGCGAGGATTTCAATAACGACGACGAGACTGTTGGTGACTCAGTCGTGTATGCGCGAAAACTGCAAGACCTAGCTGACATAGCATCTTCGGACAGTCGCACAAGAAGACGTGCGGAGCAGCGAATACAGGAGAACAGCCATGGTGTAGGTGGAGACCGTTATGTCGACTTTTTTTCATGGGTTTCTTCGACCACGAAATCGTACGTGGAGCAAGGTCGAGAATCGCTGTTTGGCGAAACAGACAAGGCGCGTGCTGCAGCGCTCCGGAGGAGTGCGCGGGCAGCCGAATGGGAGGAGATGCAAGAGGATGAGCGGCTCGCACGCGCTTTTTTTCGGGCGCTTCCGGCCGACAGCGACATCTGCGACGCTCTTGGGAACCGAATGCATGCGGTGGAGCGTCATCTGAACGTGGATGAGGCCATGGCGTATTCCCGCGATTCTGAGGATTATCTGCCGGTGCGCCTGGATCGAAATCTGGCCCAAGCCGCAGATGGCACGCTCCTCCGTGCGTCGGGCTTCAAGAACATCCAGAATGTCGTAGCGAAGCTGGTGGCGCTGCATAAGAGCGACGGCGCTAAGACGGAGGCCATGAAACCATCAGTAAACGCCGGCCAAAAGAGCGTTGGCACCTCCCGACAGACTTCTTTACCTAGCCAGAAAGCTAACAAAAGCTCTGCAACTTCCGCTTACGACTTCATGGACGTCGCGGCGTGTCCTGGTGGTTGCCTCAACGGCGGCGGCCAGTTTCCGCTAGGAAAGAATGGTTTGGAACAGATGCAAGCTTTTTGGCGTGACCTTCCTCTTCGCGACGTAGGGAGCACAACCGCAGCCTCCAATCTGGATGATCCAGGCTCTGTTCATTATCGAAGTTTGCGCACAGTAGACGAGGACGCGACTGCGGCAACGGATAGGGGTAAAGCAGGGCCGACCCTCAAGTGGTAACAAACGGGTGGGGTTCGGTTGTTGTTGCAAGATTTGAACTCTACCTTTGTACATCAACTCAAAAATGTTTCCTCAATTTGCCTCCGAGTACCTGGAAGGCTTATCACCTCGCCTAGCCGGGAGCGATCCCTAGTGACCATCGTAGATAAAAAGAATAGGATTGCGACTGCGCGTTCAAAGTAGTCTTCGCTGCCGCCAGCGATGTGTTCGAATACAGAAAAGCGCACTCTAAAAAGGGCGCCGCGGTTTCTCGCTGAAATAGAGAATAGCTGCGACGTTGTTTCATGTTGTGGAAGACTGCTGTATAGATAAAATGAAACCTGCTCTTGGCACTTGTGATAGTGAAAGTTGCGTGAAAATTGCCAACGGAGGTATGAGAGAAATAGAGACGTAAATGAGGTTCGCCGTGTGTTGACGTGGTTCTTGAACACGTGTGACTCGCAAAACAGGTCATCTTAGATTGACATATAACCCGAGTGTATATCTAGACTATCCGACATCGCGCTCAAGAGCAGCAGAAGATAAGCATCAATTTGCTATTGATTAATTCAGTGGAGACTGAAAAATAGTAAGCCATTCTATGTACTATGACTAAGCGTGTCCTCAGTTGGGTAGTGTGGTGTTTCTGCTGCATTCCATGCAGAGATTTGTAACTCAGTGAAGTCCATCGCCTGCAAAATGTCCCCTGCTTCGCCCACGGATCTGCGACCGGGTACCCTACGCGAGCGTTCTGGATCTTCGAGCGTGAATATCAAGCGCGTGAGCACTAAGCCTGCAGAGATGACTGGCCGCAAGGCGTCACTTTCGGCATCCTCCTTCGAACGAAGAGCGCGCAGTCCGTCACTCGGTCCCGCCATTTCTGCAAGCCTTTCCCGCAGTCGGCAGAAGCTGCAGACAAGAGCGGACGCGCCTCCGGGATCGGCAGCGTCGTTCAAGCAGAAGAATCGGTTCAGGAGCTTATCTGGTGTCGGGTCGGGCGGAGGGACTGGAAAAGCCAGTAAACAGAAGTCTCCGCGGGTTGCGGTTCTCACGCGGCCCGAGTGGAATGCCGACTTCGGCGCAACATCTCTGTTTGATTCCGCGGATCGACGGATTCACAAACCCGGCCGTTCGGCACCTGAGCGCTTCCAGAGCAGCGTGGACGAAAAATTGCGCCTATTGCGAAAGGTGGACGGCGTGGGAAGCCCGCCTGCGAAAACTGCCGCGAAGACAAAGAACAACTCAGGGAGTTCGTCGCAAGAAGGTAGACCTCACAGCGCACTGGGTGGAATCACGGTGGCCGGAAAGCCACTTGACTTTTTCCTGCAGCCTCGAGGCGGCAGCCCCGAGCCAGGAACCGATGGTGCTGGGGCCGCGTCAAAGGCAGTTGGGAAGACAACTTCGGGAAGGAACAGCCGCTTATCTAAAGACAGCACGTCGTCGTCGTCGTCGTTTTCACTTCAGTATCAGCCGCCGCAACGCAGCGGCCGCACGTCGGTGGACAAGCTGCGCAGCATGTCGGCTGCGGGTGGCAATACTACAACATCTGCAAGAATTTTGAAAAGTGCACTAGGGCAAGCGCGGGGCATACTGAAGAATGCACTGAAGAAGCGGCATGCAGACAACCGCAACCCAGAAAGCGCTGAAGCAGATCCAACGGACTCCACAACTCGTGCGCTCAAGACTGCCGGTCTTGACGCTAACATTGTGGGAGGTGTAGCTCCGACAACCACTTCCAGCAAGTCGTCGATGGAAGGCGGTGAACCCATGGATCGCGAAAAGCTTATTGCTTCAGGGAAGAGAATCCTGGCGGCCATGGAGAAGCAAGCTTCGTCAGGTATTGGTAAACCGATTGGGTTGCAGGCGATGACAAGCGCTTCGCCAGCGTCGCCACGCTACTCCTCGCGGAATTTTCGTTCGGTGCTGGGAGGAGAAACACCTTCTGTTGAGGAGTGCCACGAAATCGAAAGAGCGCAACGCGCAGCAGCTGTAGCAGCTTCATCCTCCGAGGGCGGGCAGTCGCAACGAGGCCCGGCAGCCGCGACGCTGCACGTAGAGCGAGGTCCTCTGGTTTTCGTCGGTCAAGGTAGTGTCGGGGGTGCGAGCACGCCGCGAGAGCGGAGTGCGTCGCCCCTAGGCGCTTCCGCAGGAAGCAGCGCCACAACTGGTGGACTTAATGTGCACGATATTCAGCGTGCGCTAGGAGAACACCCAGATGTAATCGACTTGTCAGAGGTACGACGGCGTGCACAAGAAGCTCACCTGGCGATGGCGGGTGCAAGCGACGAGCAACGATTTGCTGCGCAGTCCGTAGCGCCAGTTGAACCGACTGTGACTTCGTTGGCGGAACTTCGCAAGGAGGTTGCGGTGCGTTCTCACAACTTGGAGCTCGACCGGTTACAGGAGCGCAACCGAAACCTTCAGAAAATGTTCAATGCGGGGCTGGAGCGTGAGCTATCGGATGCGTCACGCGCTTTCGGCGACGCGAAGGAGGCTGCCGTAGCTGCCGTGACTCCGGCACAGCGGCGCCTGAACGAAGTGCAAGCGCGTATCCAGTCCGAGCACGCTGGTCGGCCGCTGCCTGACGGAGTGCTCTTGACTCACCCGCCGTTGCGCTCGGACGGTCCGCCAGGTGGTCCAGGTGGTCTTCTCAGTTCGAAAATCGCCTCTGTATTTCGTGGAAGTCGTCTTGGTGGACCCTCTTCGAGTAAGACCAGTCCGACGTCTCCGCGGGCCGATGATACCGCGCTAATGTCTTCCTTAGCGAGAGCCCGCTCCTCCGCAGCGTCGCGACGGACCAGCAAGGACAACAAGGGCTCCGCAGGGTGTGGTGTCGCGGCTGAGTCCAAGAAGGGGAAGGGGTGGAGCGGTCAGACTGGTGCAGCATCGAAGCGAAAAGCCTCGCCGACTGGCAACACTCCTTCCGAACGCGCCATGCGCAAAGAGCTGAACAAGATCCTCGACGAAGAGGATGTGCGAATTCCGAAGATGATGGGAAAGATAGAGCAGGAGAACGAAGCGGCTGCCAAGAAGACCAGCGCATCGGCAGATTATTTCCAGGTTTTGAAATCTACGCAAGCTGAGGAAGACCGCGTGATGCGAGAGCGCGTGCAGCACGAAACAAGGCTGGATCGGCTCGAGAGGGATTTGCACAGGAAGTATCACCTTACTGGGGGAGCACTTGATCCTCAGGCGCGGAAGTACCAGGCCGCGCAGGAGCTTCTGCGAGCACCAGTGAAGATTACGATGCGATTGTAACCATGCGGTTGTCCTAGAATCATGATCATGAGGAAACAAAAGACTTGGCAATTTCATCTAAGGTGTACCGGTGATTTTCCATCATATGGAGGATTTTTGAGAAGGTGATGTGATTTAGATTATCTGGAAAAGACGAGGATTTTGATGTGGACTTACACTTGCCAGCTAGATTTTAGTTTCAAGATTAAGAAGTGGAATCGCGTGTCCACCACATCTTTCATTTTGTGCTTTGCTGAAGTGAAAGAGGAGGCTCGGCAGAAATTGGACGCGGAGGGACCCGAGGAGCGGTTCAGCGATTTGCCTCCCGGCTACGTTCTACGAGATTTACGGGCACCCACTTCCGCTGCGCTTAGCATGCAAGAACTCGCGCTTTTGTCGCCTTCGCAGCGCGGCGACGTGACAATGCGCGATGAAGGAGGTGCGGACGAGGATACGATGAACAACTTCGGCAAGGACAAGCTTCAGGACGTCTTCTCCGACGAGCAGCAGCTGTGCGGCACGAGTTCTCTGAGCAAAGCTGGCCTGCAGCAGCGGGAAAGGCCACTGCGAGACGCCTATGTGGTGTTGCGCCAGCTCCCGATGATTTCAGATGCAGTGTACCGAGAGCTGGAGAATTACCGCTACAACTTCAAACGGCATATGCAGATTGCAAGGGAAATGCCATTACAGCACAAGGGAACAAGTTGGGAATTGTGGGCTTCACTTGCGGATGACATCGTCCGGGACACTATTCTCTTGGTCGTAGAGGAATTAGACGGCTGCCTAGACCACGAAATCCAAGTGATGATATCTTCCGAAACGAATGGCGTTGTACAGTAAGGAAAACGCTTGATCAATTTCAAGATTGATTTCCAGGACAGCCCCGCCTTGAACAAGCTATCCGTGAACTTGATTCCGTTTAGACTGCAGCAACCTGTACTGCTACACTCCACATCAACAAGCATGTCAAACTTGGATTATCCTTGTCATGACAAGGTAGTGGAAGACGCCATTATGTCTAACGTTTTCTATTGGCTCCCTGTGGGGATTCCAGATGGAATTGAAAAACTATACAAGCGGGTGAAGCGGACTCAACTCGTCGTGGCGGCCAGACCGAGCAATGCCTAGGTGTCTTCTTAATGTTCAAGATCAGTATAAAAGGTCAGATCTTCACTTTGCCGCTTCGCAGACAAACTTTTCTTCCGATTATCTATCATTTCACGAAGTACTCGGGTGTCATCAGCAATACAAGTAGAGGTATTTGTATTTAATGAAGATGATCACTGAAGGTTCCTCGCTAATTTAGTCCATTCTCCTTCCTGTTGTATTTTTTTTTCGAAGAAATAATACATTTCACAAGCTACGTTCCTGCATTACTTCCCTCAAACGAAAAATGTTTCGTGTGAGCCTGCCTCTTTCGTTCGGGGCATGGTTGGGTTATGGCAAAAAGATCCATGCTGCCAACGTTAGACGAAGTGCACCTAAGCGCATGATACGCGTGGGCGAAACCATGTATCGGGTCCAGAACTACAAACTGGCCTTTCAAAGGTTCTTTGGCAAAAAGATCACACCAGAGGAGGATGCGGCACGTAAACGGAGAGAATTCGAGGCACGCAAGTCAGCAGAGTACAAGAAACTCGGGAAAATGTCGAGTCATCCAGAACAACCCGTGGACCACGAGAGCAAAGCTGGTTACATAGCATGGAAAGCGAAAGCGGCTTGGTACGGGAAGAAAATAACGAAGCCGCGAGCGCCTGTTGGATGATGCATCACTGTAAAGTGTTACAAATCTGACGACCAAACCGTTGAAGCAGCAAAAGTAAGTGTGGCCAGGATGAAATAGACTCTTTGATGAAGCAGGTACGCTATTCACGTTTCAGTGCTGCAAAGGACAGGGGGGGCATCACGAAGAGCGCTTCCCCTTGATACGTACAAGGTGTCCATTTCCGCAGATTCAAGTCATTGTCATGGCTAGTAAGACAATGAACGACAAGGGCTTGGCTAGTCAAAATTGTTCCTCGATATGACCACTATAGTGGAGTATCAATTTGCCACAATAGAAGAGGAGGCTCTTTGCTGATTTTCGTAGCGCTACAGCAAAAAGTTTTTCAAGTTTTCATGGTCCACCCAAAATTGAAAATAGAAGACGTCGGGCACTTGCTTGGTTTCAAATCTTGCAAGTAAAAGGACTTCGGTCACGTAGAACAAAACTGGATTTAGGTACATTACTGTAATCCGTCGGCAAGACCACCACACGGTCAACACAAGAAATCATGCCGGACTTATCACCTGTTGATGGGACGGGCCGCTTCGGCGGTGCTGGCCGGGTATTTGATGTCATTCTGCGCGAACTCGGCTTGCGTAGCGGTCGTGAAAAGCCGAAAATGAACTTTGTGCGTCCCGCCAAGCACAAATCCCCACTCATGGATCCGCGTTTTCTCGGCAAAGGCGATTCCTTCTATTTCCGGACGTTGGATATGGATTATGGCCAGCTAGTGGTACGCGCGGTCGCGATGTATGGAGTGGTATTTTTGCACATGATCCCTTATCACGTAATTTTAGAGTCGCGATGTATGGAGTGTTATTTCTGCATATGATCTCTTATGACTTGATTGTAGCTTCGACCACTAGTTGTACGCTCATCTTCTTCAGTCTCCTCCCGTGATATTTGTTAGTCATTGTGAAGTAGAGATTTATTCTTGCTTGGATCCAGAACTGGTTGTAAAAAGTGTAATATCTTGTTTTTGCTTGTGTCCTGACAATGCAGGTCTGTTTCGTCTTCGCGTTTATCACGTGGACAGTGTCGGATCGAATCACGGTAAATGGCCAAAACGCCGGAAATGGTTTTGCTGTTGCATTGGTGTGGTCTGTAACCCATGTTATTACTATGGGCTACGGCATGTTCGATCCCTACAACTTTCGTGAGCAGCATCCCGATATCGGCTTGTTCTTTCTCGCCACGCTGCAGCAATTCGTGGGCATATGCGTTAACGTGCTTCTCTTCTCACTTATGGTGACGAAAATTCAGAACCCCAGCGCAGCTATTGTCTTCGCGAAAAGCGCGCTAGTGACTACCCGAAACGGACAGCGAGTGCTGCTCTGCCGCATTGGGAATCTTCGTTGCAACCACATCTTCATGCCGGGTGTACGACTCGCGGTACTGAAAATGCAACACACGAAGGAGGGAGAACATTACATGAAGTGGCTGCCGATTGAGGTACAACAAACGCATAGAATGATGAACTCAAATTTTTACCCGAGTTATTTGCCAGTTTCCACCGTTCAGCATCTGGATATTATCCCCAAGAATGGTGGCAATGGTATGGCTTAAAAGTATAACTATATATGTTCCAGGGCGCGGGGCGACGCCCCCCCCCCCCACCCCTTTTTGAGGCCTCTTCCGGGGGGGGAAGGCTTCAAAAGGCCCCCCCCACCTGTCCCGGCGCGGGCGCGGGTCGTGACCCGCGAGCGAAGCGAGCCGCGAGCCCTTAACCGCGAGCCGCGAGCCGCGAGCACCCAAGCGAACCTGGGGAGAAGCTGCAGGCCTTTTGGTGTCCGTCTG